>CM022945.1:42245308-42694457 GCA_012931725.1 Litsea cubeba
AGTTGATTCGTCAACTACAATAGTAACTCCAAAAGAAGACGAAGACCACGATTCAACCTCCTAGAAGCAAGCAAGCTCTTTCGGCCAAGCAGAATTTGAGGCAAATCCTGGATAAAAAAAGGCGCGATCGAGCTCACGACGAGGGTTTGAGCAGCGGCCATTCAAAGAAAAGGTCGGGTCAGATACCAGAAGACAGTGATGACCTGAGGGAATGGCTTGATCAGCAAATCAAGCAGACATTCTAGAAGGAAAATGGAGGTGATCGATTTCGGCCGAGACTGGTTAAATGCTTACAGCTCTGACAATCTCGGTGCATCTCCTTTCTCTCAGGAGATCAGGGACTTTGCTCTCCCTGATAGATTTAGCGTCCCGAGGTTTATCCTTTACGACAGGACCTCAGCCCCAGCAGCGCATCTCCGGCACTTTACTCAGAAAATGTCGGTTTGGGGAGATGAGGGTCACCTAAAATGTAGAGTTTTCTCCTCTAGTCTGGGGGACCTTTCCCTGAGGTGGTTCGGTGCACTTCCAGAAGAGTCAGTTTCGAGCTGGTGGCAGCTCCGAAACTCCTTCGTGGAAAAGTTCCAAGCGCACAGAATCATCCCCAAAAGAGATGAAGATGTAATGGCTCTCAGAATGAGGTGGACCGAGAATATCACTCAATTCGCCAAAAGGTTCTAGACAGTCTATAGCCAAGTTGAAGACTCCTTTGACGAGGTGGCGATCAAATCTTTCAAACAAGCTCTGCTACCAGGCAATGAGCTTCAAAAAGAGTTGGTCCGGTACCCCGTGGTCACGATGAAAGCATTAATGGCCCGGGTAAACCAGTACGTCGAGCAACAAGAAGACAAACTCCGAGCTCAAGAGAACTTCGGCTTCTCTCACGAAGACCGAGCTTCCAAGAAAGAGAAGAAGTCATCTCGGAGGGAGGAGACAGACCGAAATCGGGCTTCCACGAGCTCGCAAATGGTCTCATTCCCCACCTCGGGAGGCGGTAAGAAGTTGAAGCAGGCTCACCGAGCAGAAGAAGGGCAACAAGCCGCCACCGCATACAAGGCTATCAACACGATCTTCAAGGAGCCAATCTATAGGCTCCTCGGCAAGATCAAGACGCTGTCGTACTTCCAGTGGCTGCAGCCCATGAAGGGTAACCCTTCCATTCGCGATCAGTGCAAATTCTACTCCTATCACAAACAAAATGGGCACAGAACTGAAGATTGTATGTCCCTAGAGTCACATCTTGAGAAGCTCGTCAAGGACGGGCACTTGAAGGACTACATCAAAGAAGGGGGCAGACACATTTACTGAGCTCGGCGCCGAAACAACAATGAGTCTGAAAGAATAATAAATGTCATCCACCTAGATCCCCCTCCAAAAGGGAGTAACCAGCTCGTGCCAAGGTCAGGAGGGCTTCACATGGAAAACAGGTGATGACAGCCGAGCTTGAGCCAGCTGCCAAGAAGGCTCGGAAGGAAAGGCCTAAGATCTGGTTCTCAAACCAGAACTTAGAGGGGGTCCAGCTCCCCCACAACGATCCCCTGATCATAAACCTAAAGATGAAGAACTGCAGGGTACAAAGGATTCTTGTGGACCCTGGCAGCTCATCCGAGATCCTCCACTTCGATTGCTTCAAGAAGATTGGTCTCAGAGAAGAAGATCTGCAGGAGGCACACACCCCCCTGGTGGGTTTCAGCTCCAAGCCTGTATACCCTAAGGGGAAGATCGCCCTGAAAGCCCAAATTGAAGGCGCCTCTATGATGGCCAACTTCCTTGTGGTGGATGCACTGTCCCTCTACAATGCCATAATGGGGAGGACCTGGCTGCACAACATGGAAGCTGTACCTTCCACCCATCACCAAAAACTCAAGTTCCCGTTGGAGAAGGAGAACATCAGAGTTGAGGTGGTCATGGTCAGAGGCGACCAACAGATGGCCAAGCAATGCCTGATGGCCGTAATACCTGGCGAGTAGGAGCCAAAGTAAGTATATATGGCCGAGCTAAAAGTAGAGCTGGACAGTGTTGGCCGAGACCCGGAGCAAAAAAGCATTGAAGATCTGACCGAGATCAGGATCGACCCCAATAATCCTGAAAGATACTTTCTACTCGGGAGCTAGCTCACCGAGCCCAAGAGGTCCGAGCTCCTGAGCTTCCTGTTACAAAACAAGGAGGTCTTCGCTTGGACCCCATATGAGATGCATGATGTCGTTCCCGAGATCATGTGCCACAAACTAATTGTGGACCCCAAGCACAAACTTGTAGTCCAGAAGGTTCGCAGGACGGCCGTGATCGAGGAGGTCGAGAAGCTGCTGGAAGCCAAGGCAATAAGGAAGTCCATTATCTGAACTGATTGGCCAACATGGTGGTGGTCAAGAAAAAGACCAGGAAGTGGAGAGTTTGCGTCAACTTCACCGACCTCAACAAGGCGTGTCCAAAAGACTGCTTTCCACTCCCGAAGATCGACCAGATGTTCGATGCCACCGCCGGTCACGACAGGATGAGTTTCCTCGATGCCTACCGAGGTTACCATCAGATCCAGATGTATGGGCCTAACGAAGAAAAGACCGCGTTCATAACACCTAGAGGCATCTACTGCTACAAAGTGATGCCATTTTGGTTAAAAAATGGCGGGGCGACTTACCAGAGGCTGGTAACCAAAATGTTCCAGGCCCAGCTCGGCAAAACAGTGGAGGTCTACATTGACGATATGGTTGTCAAGTCTAAAAGGTCACGGGACCACTTGACAAACCTAAGTCAAGCATTTGACATCCTCAAGAGGTTCCATCTCAAGTTAAACGCCTCCAAATGCGCTTTTGGTGTCGGCTCCGGCAAATTCCTGGGAAGTCTAGTCACGAGAAGAGGGAGTAAAGCAAATCTAGATCAGATCTCGACGATCCAGAATATACATAGTCCAACAACGGCAAAACATGTCCAGAGGCTCACTGGCATGGCTGCCGTGCTCAACCGCTTCATCAGCCGAGCTTCAGACAAATGCCGACCTTTCTTCCAGATTTTGATGAAAAGCCTGAAATTCCAATGGACTCCGGAGTCAACCAAGCTCTACAAGAACTCAAAGCTTATCTCGCTTCACCACCCCTACTTTCTACTTCGAAACAGGGAGAAGTGCTCTACTTGTACCTGGCGGTCTGGGATCATATAGTGAGTTTGGTGCTCGTCAGAGAGGAAGACAGGCAGCAGATGCCCATCTATAACACGGGCAAGATCCTTCTTGATGCCGAGACCAGGTACCTACCAATGGAGAAACTTGCATTAGCACTCGTCAGTGCTTCTCGCACTTCCAGAGCTACACGATAGTGGTTGTTACATAACATCCACTCAAATCCCTTTTCAAAAAGGCGGATTTCTTCGGAAGAGTATCAAGATGGGCTGTCGAACTGGGGCTGTATGATATCCAGTATCAACCCAGAACGGCGATCAAAGCCCAAGTTTTAGCTGATTTCATCATGGAGTTTATCTCTCCTAGTTCGGTACCGAGACATCTCGACACCGAACTGGGGGGCAAAGGGAATGAGGACGATGTCACTGAGACCGAGATGCAAGAAGAAATCTCTTGGAAACAGTTCCTTAATTTAGCATGGAAGGTCTTCATCGATGGATCCCCAACCTCCAAGAGGGATGGCACTAGCATAGTCCTCCAATCTCCAGAAGGACTGGTCATCGAACAAGCCCTGACACATGATTTCAAGGCGTCCAATAATGAAGCAGAGTATGAAGCACTGATTGCAGGGCTCAACAACGCTAAAATCCTGGGGGCACAGCAGCTGGTGGTCTTCAGCGACTCACAGTTGGTGACGAGCCAGCTGAGCGGAGACTACCAAGCTCGCGACGAAAGGTTGCACTACAAGAACCTGAACTTTTTCGCCGCCAACAGTCACATTTTCGTTGGAAAAAGTATTTACCGACGAAAATTTTTTCGTCAGCCAGTTGTCGGTAAAAAGTCATCAACAAAACATTTTCGCGACAAAATTATTTTTCGTTGGCAAAAAATATATTTTTACAGAAGATTATTTGACTTTTGCCGACGTTTCTTTTCGTCGGCTAAAGAATTTTTTTTTAATTTTTATTTTTACTTTTGTTGACTCTTTTTTTCGTCGGCAAAATAATTTTATTTTATTTTTTTTCTTTTTTACTTTTGCGATGTTTTTTTCGTCGGAAAAATAATTTTAATTTTTTAATTTTAATTTTTTACTCTCGCCGACGTTTTATTTTTGTCGGCAAAATATTTTTTTTTTGAAAATTCTCTTTTTTACTTTTGCCTACGTTTTATTTTCGTTGGTAAAATAATTTTATTTTTAAAAATTTTTCTTTTTACTTTTGCCGATGAAAAAAAAGCGTCGGCAAAAGTATTTTATATATATTTTTAATTTTACTTTTTATTTTTACCGGCGAAAAAAACTTCGGTAAAGGTCTTTTTTTAATATTACATTTATTTTTTCATTATTATTTTCCTGTAAACCTATTTATACACCTGTATCAAAAACAACATGTTCATATACCTATATTCAACATAAGAAATGCAATGAAACAAAAGTTACTAAATAAACAAATAACCATCTCCATTTTTCATTAAATCATTCATCTCATTAAATAAATATTACAATCAATAATGATACAATCTCATATAAATGTCCAATATACATATATATATACAAATAAACCGAAAAGAAGTCCCACACCCACAAGTCTGCAACCGACCCCAAAGCGTCCATTAATCTGCAATGACAAAAACAACATTAAAATCTTTTCAATGAATTAAATTATAAATGAAACATAAACATGTATATATATAAATCTTTTCCTACGTTTTTCTACGGACTTTTTTCCAGCTTCAGTATTGACAAACATACGGCTTTTGCGTCTAATTTGTTAACTAGAAATCCGATTCACTAACCGTCAATTCCTACAAGTTACTTTCGTATTAAACAAGGTACCCGTGCTGATTTCTAGACTGTTCGATGGCTGTTTCCTATTTTCGACCTACGACGGCCTATTTTCGAGACAAAGTGTTCAAAATTAAACGTTTTTAGTCTAATTCTCTAACTGGTAGTCCTATTTTGCGAGCCGTACGTTCCTACAAGTTACTTCACCCGCAAGCGAAGTGCTCGTACCGATTTTTTATTTTTCCCGCGACCGTTTCCCGTTTCGGGCCCCCGGCGGACCGTTTTCGAGCCTAAGTGTTGGAAAATCCCATGTTTCGCTCGTAATTCTCTAACCGAGAGTCCTATTTGCGAACCGACAGTTCCTACAAGTTACTCTACCCTCGAGCGAACTGCTCATGCCGGTTTTTGATTTTTCCTGCGGCCGTTTCCCGTTCCGGGTCCCCGGCGGGCCGTTTTCGAGCCTACGTGTTGGAAAATCCTACGTTTCGGTCGTAATTCTTTTACCAGGAGTCTTATTCGCAAAACCGTTAGTTCGTACAAATTACTCTACCCTCGAGTGAAGTGCTCACGCCGGTTTCCGATTTTTCCCACGGCTGTTTTATGTTCCGTGCCCTCGACAGGCCGTTTTCGAGCCTAAGTATAGGAAAATCCCATGTTTCGCTCGTAATTTTCTAACCGTTAGTCCTTTTTGTGAACCGACAGTTCCTACAAGTTACTGTACCCTCGAGCGAAGTGTTCATGCCGGTTTCCAATTTTACCCGCGGCCGTTTCCTGTTTTGGGCCCCCGACGTGCTGTTTTCGAGCCTAAGTGTTGGAAAATCCCATGTTCCGGTCGTATTTCTCTAACCGGGAGTCGTATTTTCTAACCTTCAGTTCCTACAAGTTACTATACCCTCAATCGAAGTGCTCGTGCCGGTTTTTGATTTTTCACGCATCCGTTTCCCGTTCTGGGCCCCCGGCGGGCCGTTTTCGAGGCAAGTGTTGGAAAATCCTATGTTTCGGTCGTAATTCTCTCACCAGGAGTCCTATTTACAAATCGTCAGTTCCTTCAGGTTGCTCTATCCTCGACCGAAGTGCTCGTGCCGGTTTCTGATTTTTCCGGGGTCCGTTTCCCATTTCCGGCCCAAGGCAGGCTGTTTCCCGTTCCGGGCTCACGGCGGGCCGTTTTCTAGACTAAGTGTTGGAAAATCCCATGTTTCGCTCGTAATTCTCTAACCGGGAGTCTTATTTGTGAACCGTAAGTTCCTACAGGTTACTCTATCCTCGATGAAGTGCTCGTGCCGGTTTTCAAATTTTCCGGGGACCGTTTCCCATTCCGGACCCCCGGTGGGCCGTTTTCGAGCCTAAATGTTGAAAAATCCAATATTTCGGTCGTAATTCACTAACCGGGAGTCCTATTTGCGAACCGTCAGTTCCTACAAGTTACTCTACCATCGAGCGAAGTGCTTGTGCCAGTTTTTATTTTTTCGGAGGCCGTTTCTCGTTCCGGGCCCCCGTCGGGCCGTTTTCGAGCCTAAGTGTTGGAAAATGTCATGTTTCGCTCGTGATTCTCTAATCGGGAGTCCTATTTGCGAACCGTCAGTTCCTACAGGTTACTCTACCCTCGAGCAAAGTATGCCGGTTTTCGATTTTTACGGGGACCGTTTCCCGTTCCGGGCCCCCGGCACCACCAGCAGGGGTTTGTTTTTGACTTCGACTTCTTGTAATATTGATTTTTCTTCTATGGCCAATAGCTTGCCCTTGCAGAATATACAGCAACTCTTCCATCTATGATGTATGCTTTCAATCAGGCCAAGTACCTGAAAATATTTTGATTATCTTTGTCCCTCTCCAGATAATCTCTAGTAATCAGATCTTCTATCCACTTCTTGATTACTTTGAAGTCAGGCTGTACATCCATACTGTTTCAAGTTAACCCATGTGAAACTTGGTGACAGGAAAGAAAAATAATCATCTAAAGACATGAAACATGAATTTATACCCATCGGAATCTGGCTTATGACAAGGCTCAAACAAGGTTACAAATCTAGCTCTCAGGAACTCTTGCATTAAAAAAGGTACTTAGTAATTCTGGGAAAATCTTTCAAACATGAAATAATATGTCATATATCAACATTCTAAAGACACCAGAGGTGCCAGTGCCTGCTCCTGGGGGATGGATGCTAGCATAATAGGACTAGCATTTTTGGATTCTACTTAAAAAAAACTTCAAATGAAGAAGTCTTCTAGGATAATAGGACAGTTTAATTTGTTCTTTTATTATTATGCCTAACTATGTTAGTGCCCATCAGTCACTGTCCGGACCACCAAATAATGGGGCCACATGTGACATGTCTTACCAACGTATGCACTTGAATGCTTTTCACCAAGTTAATGTGCTCAACATACCTTGAACATCCGGCCAAGCTGCCCACATTCCATCACCAACTGTTGATAGCCCAACACCTTGCGACTTTTCATTATTCGCACAATTGAGGCATAATGCCTATCCTCATCAACATCTTCAATAATCTTCTTCTTCTCATCCACTGGAGGGAGAGGAATCTGCAATTTCAGAAGGATCAATTCAATTTCTAGAATCTAAAATCTAAATTGAATTCAAAATAGTCAGTTGGGGAGATGGTTTTAGTGTTTGGCACTTTGTTAAGAATCTTGTACTTTGCACATGACAGTGAATGAAGTAATCTAACTATGTCTTCATCAGTCAAGTTTAACTGATTCATGATCTCTGAATAACTTAATTTATCAGAAGTATTGAACAGAAGTAGTGCAGAGGCCTGTAAAAGACAACACCCGAAAGCTCAGTCAAACATTTACAATAACTAAAACCAACCAAACAACACACTTAATTAATTAGGACATTTTTTAAAAGTATTTATTACCTGATAAGTTGTGACTATTAGCTTCATTAAAGACAGTGAATAATTGGTAAGGTGAATATGTGATTACATTAAAGCCGAATAGCCGATTACATTATTCACTGAATATAAAATAACAAAGAATCAGGATAAAGTCTTACCTCTGCAGCAAAAATGAAACCATTTTGATCCTTGAACAACAGACCTTAAAGGCCTCCTTCAGTTCCTCATCAGAATCAGTGTCCTTCACAGAACATGAATAGATATCATACAGTCTGAACCTAAAGTAGATAATAATCAATGATAAGACTTGTTGAACTAAGTGCAGGACCAATAACCCCAGACAAATGCCTAATCAATGGTGTTTTTTTTCCTTGATTGATATCAAGGTACCATGTCTGGTATAAATATTGACAAGGGGTCCAGGACCAATAACCCCGGACAAATGCCTACATTCAATGCACTACAGCTTAAATCCAGAGCAATCCCATATCTGTAGCCACCGGTGGACTGTACCTCATAGTTGTCATCTCCATTCCAACCACCATTCTTGTTTGGCCCTAAAATAAAATAAGCAGGCATTCCAGCTGTTCTGGCAATCCATTCAGGAAAAGGCATTCTCTTAGCATTCTCTTAGCATAACTGTAACAGATTTGGTAGATGGCTAGGGCTTCATTTCTTAGCACAACTTCCATTCCATTCTCATTCCTCTTTTAAATAAAATTAAAGAAAATTAAAGTGTACAATTAATACAGAACAAAATTCAATTGGGCCCCTTGGTTCTATATTTATAATGAGATGGGAAGCTACAACATACACAACAAAATCAAAGTAAAGTAACCAAACTTTATTATGTAACAAAATGTGCAAACCAATAACCAACTGCGGACCAGCACCTTACTATTGTTTGTTGCTGCTCGAAGATCTTCTTGACAAAAGAAATTAGCAACCTGCCATGTGGCAGTAACAGAGACTTCACAACGCTATTCATACTACCAAACAACAAATAAAAATAAAATCCCAGTTAATAAACCAATTAAACACAACCAAAAGAACCAAAACCATATAATTTTTACAAAGAATCATGAAAAAGAGATAAAATTCGAGCCGAAGAAAAGAACTAAATAGAACCCAAATGCCATTGTTTTGCCAAATCAAATTTACATTATCTAGAACTCATTTGGATCTGGATTTTCACATGGATGACTAACCTTAACTTCAGATTTCTTCACTGTCTTTATCATGAATCTATCATCTTGAGTCATGTAAAAGAAACTGCCACTCTTCCCTGGGGAAGACAGCTCTCTCAATGCATCATTTCCATAAATAGTGTGTGGGGAGATTTCCAGAACCACAGGATTAAGCTAATCGCAGCCATCAGATGAGGCTAAGCACCCTCACGTGCCATCCTCGTGCCATCCACGTGGCACCAAGCTCACCCCGGCTACCAGGACAAAGGCCTCGGCCGAAGTCAAGCAACCCCGGACCGCCAGCGCCGAACTCGGCTACCCTGTGTCCATTCCGGCACCCATCTCGGCAGAAAACTCCACCTCGGCTGAAGAAGCCGGGACAGAAGCCGAAGCAAGAGAGAACCTTCACTTGCGCCCCTCATCCCCCACGTCATCAGGCACGTGGAAGAATAGGGGCGCGAGCTAGTGGGACAGATGCGACATACAGCCGCTCACAATCTTCACCAGATCCCTGACAGGGCGGCATCCAGCGGCTGAGGCCACATCAGGGCAGGGCCCGAGGGCAGATCCGCTGGTACCCCCTACCGCCAAAGGCGCCCAACACAATCTGGCCCAACAAGATGTGCATTAAATGCGATGTGGGCTGACCCGACGGGCATTTAATGCAGAGTGGGCTGGATTGGACCGCAATTAATGCAATGTGGGCTGATCGTGACTTCCCAGTCAAATCACGGGACCCACACCACAATATCTCCCAAAGATACGTTCCAAACTCTATAAATAGAGGCTCATACCACGATCAAAGGTACGCCATTTCTCATACACAGAGCCGTTACTCTGTCTCTCTTCTTCCTCTCCTTCCATTGATCCAGTTCCCACACTGACTTTGGCATCGGAGAGCCTTGCGCCGCCCAGGCCAGGGTCCTCTGACCGTTTGCTCTTCCCTTTCAGGCTTCCGGACGGCACCCAGTCATTCCCAGTCACCTTCATCATCGGATAAGTCCTATAAGGCTCCCTCCTTATTGTGGGTCATTATTTTCTGCACCTACAATTGGCGCCGTCTGTGGGAAAGTAATATCCCAACCTCTCAAAACCTTCCCAACCTTCTTAACCTCAACCTCTCAGAAGCCATGCCTCCGAAAGCTAGGAAGGGCGGAGAATCCTCGAGGCCAGTCCTCGAGCTGCCACCACCGTCAACGGACGTCCCTCCTCAAGGACGCTCCCGCACGGTGCATGGCACATCTGCAGGTGAGGGCCGCTTAGGCTCTCAGCTCTTTGTCGAGTTCCCACTTCAGGAGGGACTCGAAGCCTCGATTTCAGCAGAAGAAGTCATGCCACCCAGACGCGATGAGCGTCGGCATGAGCGTCTACGGAAGGACAAAGCCGTGGCCGTAGGAGAAACGCGCCACGCTCAACCCCCTGCCACTGGGGGGGTTCTTGAAGCCCAAGCTGCTCTCCTCCAGAAGCAAGAGCAGATGATTCGCGAGCTCCAGCAGCAGCTGAGGGCAGTGCAAACTGCCTCCTTGAGGCAAGTCTCTGAGCCTCAAGGGAAAAAGAGGGACGCCCCCAGCAGGGCAGCCCAGCCTCCCCGCGAGGACCTCAGAAATCATCTGGACAAGAAACGGAGCCAGGTCCGTGACGAAGGCTCGAGCAACAGCCGAAGTCACCATAGCCGCGACGGCCGAACTCATAGCCGTCGTAGCCCGAGCCATCCCAAGCGAAAGCCCAGAGCTCAGACTCCAGAGAAGGACGATGAGCAAGAGCGATTTGACAAACGTGTCAGATTGGCTCTCCAGCACAACTTGGACATGCGGGGACCAGAAGCAGATCTGTGGTCACACTGATCTGGGGGGCTCGCCCTTCACAAAAGAGATCGAGCACACCCCCTTGCCCAGAAAGTTCTCCGTCCCGCGGTTCGTCCCCTATGACGGACTGTCCGACCCATCTGCACACCTCCGGCACTTCTCCCAGAAGATGTCCATCTGGGGGAACGAGGGTCACCTAAACTGCAAAATCTTCTCCTCCAGTTTGGGTGACCTCCCCCTGAAGTGGTTCTGCTCTCTCCCGGAGCAGTCGGTTTCCAGTTGGAAGGAGCTCCAGCTCTCCTTCCTGAAGAAGTTCCAAGCCTACACCGTCGTCCCCAAGAAGGAAGGGACCTCCTCGCCCTGAGAATGAAGCAGGGCGAAACCCTCGCCAAGTTCGCCCAGCGATTCTGGGCGGTCCACAGCCAGATCGAGGGCGCGAGGGAGGGGATAGCCATCTACGCCTTCCAGCATGCCTTGATCCCCGGCAACGACTTGCGAAAAGACTTGGCCGGGGACTCCCCAGAATCCATGCCAGAGTTGATGTCCCGGGTGAAGCGCTTCATCGCCCGGGAGGAAGACGAGATCCGGGCCAGGGATCAGGACGGGCATCCGGAGCCCGAACAGAAGAGTGGCCAACCTCGGCAGAGAGGCGGGAGGCCCTCCCAGAAGCAGGAGCCCAAGCGGGCCTGGGTCTCCAGTTCGGCGAAGCCTTCGTCGTCCAGGTCTGGGGGCACTTGGAAGCCCAGACCTCCCTCCAGCGCGAGTCAGAGCGTCAACGTCGTCTTTAAGGAGCCGATCTACCGCATCCTGACCAAGATCAGGTCCAAGCCGTTCTTCAAGTATCCTTAGCCCTTGAAGAATGAACCCACCGAAGGCGCCCGAAGCAAGCTCTACTGCTCCTTCCATAGGGGCAACGGGCACAAGACCGAAGACTGCAGGACTTTGCAGGAGTATCTGGAGAAGCTGGCCGAAGAAGGCCACATCCCAGAGTTCATCAAGGCGGGTGATGCCGGCGGCAGCGAGGGCCGAATTCACTAGAGCACGGCCCAGGCTCCAGACAGCGAGGACTCAGAGAAGATCATCAACGTGATCCATCTGGCGTCCTCAGCTCCCGCTTCCTCGTCCCGGGGAAGCTCTCAGGCCCGTGCCGAAGCCAGGCGGGCTTCGCACGGGAAAGAAATAATGAAAGCCGAACTCGCTCCGGCATCCAAGAGAGCCCGCCGCGACCGACCCGCCATCTCGTTCTCGGATCGAGATCTAGAGGGAATCCAGGTCCCTCACAACGACCCCCTGCTCCTCACCATGAAGCTGAGAGACTTCACCGTGAAGAGGATCCTCGTCGACTCCGGCAGCTCCTCCAAGGTCCTCTACTACGACTGCTTCAAAAGGATGAAACTTTCCGAAGCAGACCTCACGGAGGTCCGAGCACCCTTGCTAGGGTTATCTGCCACGCCAGTCTATCCCAAGGGTAGGATCACCTTGGAAACCCGAGTTGGCGGAGCATCCGTGCTGGCCGACTTCCTGGTTGTGGACGCCCCTTCTCCCTACAATGTCATTCTGGGCAGAACGTGGCTCCACAAGCTAGAGGCAGTTCCTTCTTCCCTCCACCAAAAGCTGAAGTTCGTCCTTGAGAACAAGGAGAGCAGGATGGAAGTAATCACAATGGAGGGAGACCAGCAGCAGGCCAGGCAGTGCATGCTGGCCGCAGTCCCAGCAGTGAAGGAGCCAGAGCGCGTCAACCTGGCCGAGTTCGAGAAAGGCCTCGATGAGATCGGCCGGGACCCTGAGAAGAAGAGCATCGAGGACCTGGCCGAAGTCAGACTAGACCCGGCAGACCCAGACAGATTCTTCCTGATTGGCACCCAGCTGCCAGACGAAGAAAGGGCCGAACTCTCTCGGTTCTTGATGCAGAATGTGGACGTCTTCGCTTGGAGCCCAAGCGAAATGCCTGGGGTCGACCCTGAGGTCATGTGCCACAAGCTCAACGTCGACCCCGACCACAAGCCGGTAGTGCAGAGGGCCCGAAGGACCGGGCTGCAGCAGACAGATGCGGTCGTCGAAGAGATCGACAACCTGCTAAAAGCAGGAGCCATCCGGGAAGTCCAGTACCCGGTATGGCTGGCCAACACGGTGGTGGTCAAGAAGAAAACTGGGAAGTGGAGGGTGTGCGTGGACTTCACCGACTTGAACAGGGCTTGCCCTAAGGATAGTTTTCCCCTCCCAAAGATCGACCAACTGATCGACGCCACCGCTGGTCACGACCGAATGAGCTTCCTTGACGCCTACCGAGGCTATCATCAGATCCCGCTCTACGAGCCTGACGAGGAGAAAACATCATTCATCACCCCCCGCGGCACTTACTGCTATAAGGTGATGCCCTTCGGGCTGAAGAACGCGGGGGGCGACCTATCAGCGCCTCGTCACAAAAATGTTCCAGGCCCAGCTCGGGCCGATCGGTAGAGGTGTACATCGACGACATGGTCGTCAAATCTGTGCGCTCCAGCGACCATCTGGCGGATCTCGGCCAAGTCTTCAGCATCCTTCGCGCGTACAAGCTCAAGCTAAACGCTTCCAAGTGCGCCTTCGGCGTAGCCTCTGGCAAGTTCCTTGGCAGCTTGGTAACGCGGAGGGGGATAGAGGCCAATCCGGACCAGATCACTGCCATCCAGGGCATCCAGAGCCCCTCTACCACGAAGGAAGTTCAGAGGCTCACAGGAATGGCCGCCGCACTCAATCGCTTCATCAGCCGGTCATCAGATAAGTGCAGGCCTTTCTTTCAGCTTTTAAAGAAAAATTTGAAGTTCCAGTGGACCCCTGAGTGCGACCAGGCATTGGCCGCACTCAAAACTTGTTTAATGTCACCACCATTACTCTCCACCCCAACTTTGGGGGAGATTCTGTATTTGTACCTTGCGGTCTCGGATCATGCAGTGAGCTCCGTCCTCATCAGGGAGGACGAGGGAGTTCAAAAGCCAATCTATTACACGAGCAAGACCCTGCTCGATGCCGAGACCAGGTACCTTCTATTGGAGAAGCTTGCGTTGGCTCTCGTCAGTGCTTCCCGCAAGCTCTCCCACTACTTTCAATCCCACACCATTGTGGTGATCACGGAGCACCCACTCCGTTCAGTGTTCAAGAAAGCTGACTTTTCAGGGCGCATATCAAAGTGGGCAGTTGAACTGGGGCAGTATGATATACAGTACCGTCCCCGAACTGCGATCAAAGCCCAGATTCTGGCAGACTTCATAGTGGAATTCGTCTCCCCCAACCCGGCTCCGACCCAGCTCGGCACGGCACTGGGGGGCACAGGGCACGAGCCAGTAGAAACAGAGGTCCAGCAGTCTCCCACCTCGGCATGGAAGATCTTTGTCGACGGGTCGTCCACCTCCAAGAGAGCTGGCGCCGGCATAGTTCTCCAATCGCCAGAGGGACTGGTCATAGAGCAGGCCTTCACCCTGGACTTCAAAGCGACAAACAATGAGGCAGAGTACGAAGCATTGATTGCCGGGTTGAACAGCGCCCAGATCCTCGGAGCCCAGCACCTGGAGATCTTCATCGACTCTCAACTGGTAACTAGCCAGCTCGCTGGAGACTACCAGGCCAGGGACGACAGGATGGCGGCCTACTTAGCCCTTGCGAAAAAACTGCTCTCCCATTTTCAGAAAGCCGAGGTCAGGCAGATATCCCGAGATACCAACACGCATGCAGATGCACTTGCAAACCTGGCCTCCGCTGTCGAAGCAGGAAAGAAGAGGACCATCGAGGTCGGGTCAGTATCAAGGTCAAGTCTAAAACTCCATTCATCTCGGCTTGTCCTCTGTGCTGACCTCGGCCTCAGCTGGATGGATCCAATCGTCGCCTACTTGAAGGACGACCAGCTCCCCGAGGACAAGACTGAAGCCCACAAGATCAGGCTCAAGGCAGCTCGGTTCTGGCTCTCTCCCGAAGGCAAACTCTACAGGAAGTCCTTCACAGGTCCATACCTCCAATGCGTCCACCCGACCAAGGTGAACGACTTCCTGTATGAGATCCACGAAGGAATCTGCGGCAGCCATATAGGAGGTCGGTCATTGGCCTACAGAGCAATCAGCCAGGGTTACTGGTGGCCCTACATACAGAAGGACGCCCAGGTCTACGCCAGGAAGTGCGAGAAATGCCAGAAGTTCTCCCACTCCCTCCATCAGCCAGCACAGGATCTGAGTCCCCTCTCCAGCCCATGGCCCTTCGCTCAATGGGGCCTGGACATTGTGGGGCCTCTTCACCGAGCTCCAGGGAACAAGAGATGGCTGATAGTGGCTACGGATTACTTCACAAAGTGGATAGAGGCTGAACCGTTGTCTTCCATCACGGACAGGGACTCCAGGAACTTCGTTTGGAAAAACATCCTTACGAGGTTCGGCATCCCCCGGACCCTGATTTCGGATAACGGGACTCAGTTCGATTCCAAGTCCTTCAGAGACTTCTGCCAAGAGCACGGCATCAGAAACCATTACTCCACCCCGGCATATCCACAGAGTAATGGCCAGGCAGAAATCTCTAACAAAGTGATCTTGGACGGCCTGAAGAAGCGACTGGACAAGGCAAAGGGCAGATGGACAGAGGAGCTTCCGAGCGTGCTGTGGGCATACAGAACAACTCCAAGGAGGTCCACCTCGGCAACACCTTTCTCTCTGGCCTACGGGATGGAGGCAGTCATTCCTTTGGAAATCGGCCTTCCTACCCTGAGGACAGAGCTGGTCGACCAAGGCCGAAACGAGACGAACCTGGCAATGGAGCTGGAGCTGGCGGACGAGCGACGAGAAGCAGCAGCCCTGAGACTGACCGACTATCAGCAGCGGTTAGCCAGGGCGTACAATCAAAATGTCAAAGAAAGGAGGTTCACCGCGGGGAGAGCTCGTTTTAAAGAAGACCCTGCCAGCTGACAAAGAACCAAACGAGGGGAAGCTCGCCCCGAACTGGCATGGCCCGTTCAGAGTAGTCTCACTGGCAGGAAAATCAGCCTACAAGCTCGAAGACTTGGAAGGCAAGCCGCTGCCGAGACCGTGGAATGCATCCCACTTGAAGAAATTTTATTTCTAAAGATGTAACGAATCTCAGAATCAATAAAATCAGCTTTTGCCTTGTCATCAATCTGTCGTCTCTCTCTCTGGTCGACTCCGACAGCAAAGGCTCTACGCCCTGGAAATGGCCTGGAGTTCCTACACTCAGCCTTTCCTAAAGCCCCCGTGTCTTGGACACACTTCGGGTACATACGCCCTGGAAGTGGCCTGGAGTTCCTACACTCAGCCTTTCCTAAAGCCCCCGTGTCTTGGACACACTTCGGGTACATACGCCCTGGAAGTGGCTTGGAGTTCCTACACTCAGCCTTTCCTAAAGCCCCCGTGTCTTGGACACACTTCGGGTACGTACGCCCTGGAAATGGCCTGGAGTTCCTACACTCAGCCTTTCCTAAAGCCCCCGTGTCTTGGACACACTTTGGGTACATACGCCCTGGAAGTGGCTTGGAGTTCCTACACTCAGCCTTTCCTAAAGCCCCCGTGTCTTGGACACACTTCGGGTACGTACGCCCTGGAAATGGCCTGGAGTTCCTACACTCAGCCTTTCCTAAAGCCCCCGTGTCTTGGACACACTTCGGGTACATACGCCCTGGAAATGGCCTGGAGTTCCTACACTCAGCCTTTCCTAAAGCCCCCGTGTCTTGGACACACTTAGGCTCTACGCCCTGGAAATGGCCTGAAGTTCCTACACTCAGCCTTTCTTAAAGCCCCCGTGTCTTGGACACACTTCAGGATCTACGCCTTGGGAATGGTCTGGAGTTCCTACACTCAGCCGTTTCCTAAAGTCCGGGTTCATAAACCCCTCACACCTCGGCGCAAGGCAGTTCGGCCAAGGTCAGTTTCCTGAAGTCCGGGTCCATACACCCCTCAGAAGGCCATTGCCGAACTCACTCTCGCCTAGCCGAGGCCAGCGGAACGATGTGGCCATCTCGGCGCAGGTCAATCCGGCCGCGGTATGGATCTACCTCGGCGCAAGGCCAGCCATTTCGGCCAAAGGCAGCTTTCCAGAGGAAGAGAGCTGTGCCAGCACTCAAACACACAAAAATGCAAGCATTCCAGAACAGTGCAAAGAAAGAGAAAAAGAACTCAAAAGCATTGTACACGGTTTGGGTAATCACAGAATTCCTCCCTTTTATTCATTGTAGACTGCTTTATTACAAGAATTACAGAACAGAAAGTAAAGTACAGAAAGGAGGATCACAGTCCTCTAAAACATAAAATAGGGGAAGGCTGGAGGACTTCGATCTTCGCTCACTCCATGACGCCGGGTCGTTGCCTGGAGGTTCTGAGTGATCCTGAATTTCACCGAGCTCTATAACACGCTATGGTTGGTCAGACCAAAGCATCGCACAGCCCCTCCAATTCGGGGGCCCTGGACCTCGCTGAGCTCTTCTTCTCTCCATCAACGAAACCCGACCCATCGCTTGAAGAAACCCTAGGTCCAGCAGGGCCTCAATCCCGCCTTCCGTACGACGGTCGCGCAGGGCCGTCGCGCAGGACCGTGTCGGACGAGAATGCGCCACCGTCCCCCGGTTACGTTGCAGCGCATCCTCACTCTGTCTGGCCAGGGACGGATGGCCATGAACCCGCGTTCAGAGAGCGCGTGGTCCACGGGGAGTTCCTTCAGAGAGCGCGCAGACCACGACGGACTTCCCCCTTGGAGAAAGCCGTCCACAGGCGCAAGGGTTCCCCCCGGATCGAAGATTACAGAATGTCTGTCAGACATGGTCCCTACATCTAAGTGGATTAAGCTATCCTACTTCCATTTCTTTTCTTCTCCCATGTCGAGCTTGCTATCCCTATTTATGGGAATAAGAAGGACTCAGTCTCCGAAAGAGGGGCTCGGTCTCCGAAAGAAGTTATGAGGGCGAAGTCTCCCACGCGTTACTGGGGATGCACGGCTGTTGACCAGCGATCCCTATGGCGCCACGTGGAGACATCCGTCCAATTCCCTCGTCTGCCGTGCCACCTTGTTTGTTGCTATTTACGGTCTCCAGAATACGGAAAATCAGCACTGACAGTTTGACTCTTTCTACCTCAAGGGCCACGCCACACAGTAAAGGCATTCAATACCATTCAATGCACATCCAGAAATGAAAGAGAGACAAATGCAAAGAGAAAATGCACAAGTGAAGAAGCTCGACTTTCATTGATTGCAGAAAATATTTACAAGGCTGAGAAGCAAAAACGTTACAAAGAAAGACAGAGACAAGAGAAGGGACAGAGCTACTCCGGTCTCGGCGATTCGACCAGATCAATCACCGTTTCCAAGGGGCCAGAGGCTTCGGCCGAGACAGGGACCTCGCTTGGAGCGTCGCTGGCAGAAGGGGCTTCAGTTGGTACCTCAGCCGAACCAGGAGCAGAAAAGGTCTCACCCTGTGGCACGGCCAAAGCCTCGCTGGCGACTGGGGCATCGCTCAAGACCGGGGCAGCTGGAGCATCTTCCGGAGCAGAAACGACTACAGGAGCTTCAACTGGGGCACTTTCGGCTGCAGGCACGGAGCTCGGCTCAGGAGCCGGGTCCGAGTACTTCGGCAGGTCCCGATAGACAGGATGGTCTTCAGGGACCCCCGCACGTCTCAGTGCGGCCAGGCATCCTTCCTCGAACAGGATGGCGGTGATCTCCTCCACCTGCTTCTCGTACAGCTCAGTGGCTCGATCCACCCCATCCTGGAAGGCGGACTGGGCCTCGGCCTGAAGAGAGGCCTTTTCCTTCTCCAGCTCGGCGTTCGTCGTCTTCAACCTTGCCGTTTCGGCGCGCCCAGCCAGCACTTCCCCACGCAGCCTCGTCCCCTCAGCAGTAGATTCAGCCTTCAATCTGGCCAGCTCAGACTCCAGTTCGGCGGTCTTCTTGCTCCTCGCCCAGACCTCGCCTTTCAGATGATTGGCCTTCGACGTAAGTTCGGCGACATCAGCCAGAGCCGATGCCAGCCGAGCAGCCTCTTCAGCGCTGGCCTTCTTCATCCCCTCCATTCCTTTCCGCGACTCTTCCAGCTCCCTCTTCAGCTTGTCCCTCTCAGACTCCAGCCGAGTGACCCGCGTCGCGTTCTTATCGCTCCTTCCCACCACGGCCAGGAGCCTCTGCACGCTCTGCAAATGGAAACAGAGGGTCAGGTTCGACCAAGACACTTGAAGAATGAGAAAAGCGTTGCAAACACTTACCAGAAGATTATCCTGGATCGCCGAGACCATCAGACTCTCATCGTCGAACCTCTCGTGCGTCTCCATGTCTCTTGGCAGAGCACAGACCTTGGCGAGAGTTCCGATCACCTCGGCATTCCCCAACAGCCGGTCCTCGACGTTCAGAGGCCTACCGGGCTGAGTCTCCATCCTCGGCCTCCATGGCGCTGGGGCACTCCGGGGTCCGGAGGCCGATCCAGGCCCTTGCCCCACCGAGATCGTCAGCTCGCGGGTCGCTCCACCGGTCGGCTTGCTGACCTGCGCGCTCTTCTCAATAGGAGCCTTGGCTCCGGGGGCCCGCGCAGGGGCCTTATTCTTCGGAGGCTGTTCAGCCCCCGAGTCCTTCTCCCCAGCCTTGGACTTCTTTCTAGGCGGGGACCCCTCCCTTGAGCGCTCCGGCGAGCGTCGCCGCACTCCCGCACTCGGAGCAGGAGCAGGAGCAGGAGCAGGAGCTGGAGCGGGAGCAGAAGCTGAAGTAGCGCCAGCATCTCCCGAGCTCGAAGCAGCGCGGGTGCTGGCAGAAGATGGCGTCGCAGAAGACGATGACCTCTGCCTAAACTTAGCAGCCAGGTCCTTGACAACAGGCTCCCTCGAACTTCCCTCCATGTCCTCTCCTCGATCAGAGAGATAAGCGTCCACTATCTGCGTCAAGTCCGGCAGCTCCGGATCAGAAGTAGACGCCTCGGCTCCAGACGCAGTTCGGTCGGCAACGGGATCGGTCAAGGGGACCCCGCTAAACACCGCAACTGATACGGTAGGACGGTCAGGGTGTGTCTCGTCCACCTCAGGTACTCCGGTCCTCTGGTAGTGGCCGCGATACCTCGGCGTATACCCGAGCAGCTTCCAAGCTGACCTGGTTTCGTGCCCCTTGTACCGTTCAACCTTGTTGATGTCGTCGGTATTCCTCCTCCAACCTTCGCTAACAGCTCGGCGTCGCCTTGCACCCGCCTCTGCTCATCAGGCAAAAAAGAGTATCAGTCCGGCATCAATGAGGTAAGCAAAGCAGAAAGGAGAAAAGCAGTGATGATTACTTGGGACTTCCCCAGGGCGACGTGGGACCGACAGCCTCCTGCTTTCACCTGGGCCGAACTCCCAGTCCCCCGAGACACAGAAGAAATCTTCCTCGGCGTTCTTACTTGAATCCTCCAAGGCTAGGACGAAGCCCCTTCGCTGCGGCTTCACACGGAGATAATATCTTCCCTCCCCAGCCTTGCAGATATCATATGTATCCTCGATGTCGTGAGGGCCTAGGTTGGTCCCCAAGATCTCGTTCAGCTTCGCTGTGCCCATGATGACCTTGTAGCCATTGGGCATCAGCTGGCCCGGGGCGAGGGACCAAAGGCTAAGGCAGGCCCTAAGCAGGGGGTGCAGTGGAAACCTGACCCCACCCTCGATCACAGAGATCAGAGGGAACGGCATCCAGCCGCCGTAGCAGCGATACAAGGCACAGTCGGCGAGGTCCGCCGGTTTTAGGAGGACCCCCTCCGGAATGTTGAAGGCAGCCCTAAACTCGGCTAAGCCCTCATCGGAATCTACCCTGAATCTAGGGGTGCCCATGTCTAGAAGGGGTGACGACGAAGAAAAACCCTAGAAATCGAAAAACCCCAAGAAGAACCAGACGGAAGAACAAAGCGACTTACAGGGACGAAGAGGCAGATCAAGAGCAGATCCGGGCGCGTTCTACGGTCGTCCTCCTCGAACAGATCTCAGGAACCAGAGCAGAAATCGAAAGTAAAGGCGAAGGCGAAAGAAATCGGGAGCGAGAAAAAGAAGGGGACGACCCTATTTGTAGAAGGGGAACCCTCATTTGGGTACCGCCTCCGAATTCGAAGAGACACTTCAAAGCCCGTGCCCGTCCCATCAATAAGACAACGCAATCGGCGCAGAAGCTACGCGTGTAGCCGTCAACTCGGTTCCCAAGACGAACAGGACAGAGCATTTATTGCTTCAGAGAGTCGAAGCGACACCAGGCAATGATCACCATATCCCCAGACGGATTCTTCTAGCTTTCAACCCCTAAAGGCTAGCACACTTCAGAGGTCAAAAGCTAGGGGGCACTTGTGTGGGGAGATTTCCAGAACCACAGGATTAAGCTAATCGCAGCCATCAGATGAGGCTAAGCACCCTCACGTGCCATCCTCGTGCCATCCACGTGGCACCAAGCTCACCCCGGCTACCAGGACAAAGGCCTCGGCCGAAGTCAAGCAACCCCGGACCGCCAGCGCCGAACTCGGCTACCCCTGTGTCCATTCCGGCACCCATCTCGGCAGAAAACTCCACCTCGGCTGAAGAAGCCGGGACAGAAGCCGAAGCAAGAGAGAACCTTCACTTGCGCCCCTCATCCCCCACGTCATCAGGCACGTGGAAGAATAGGGGCGCGAGCTAGTGGGACAGATGCGACATACAGCCGCTCACAATCTTCACCAGATCCCTGACAGGGCGGCATCCAGCGGCTGAGGCCACATCAGGGCAGGGCCCGAGGGCAGATCCGCTGGTACCCCTACCGCCAAAGGCGCCCAACACAATCTGGCCCAACAAGATGTGCATTAAATGCGATGTGGGCTGACCCGACGGGCACTTAATGCAGAGTGGGCTGGATTGGACCGCAATTAATGCAATGTGGGCTGATCGTGACTTCCCAGTCAAATCACGGGACCCACACCACAATATCTCCCAAAGATACGTTCCAAACTCTATAAATAGAGGCTCATACCACCATCAAAGGTACGCCATTTCTCATACACAGAGCCGTTACTCTGTCTCTCTTCTTCCTCTCCTTCCATTGTTCCAGTTCCCACACTGACTTTGGCATCGGAGAGCCTTGCGCCGCCCAGGCCAGGGTCCTCTGACCGTTTGCTCTTCCCTTTCAGGCTTCCGGACGGCACCCAGTCATTCCCAGTCACCTTCATCATCGGATAAGTCCTATAAGGCTCCCTCCTTATTGTGGGTCATTATTTTCTGCACCTACAAATAGCTAGCATGTAGTCTGCTGGATCTACCGCAAACAACTTCCTCAAATGTCTGAATAGCCCAACAAATCCATCAAAACCAGACCCAACCAGAAATTCCCAATCCAAATTCATTGAAAACTAACCCATCTCCAAAAGCATTGATTTGAGCAACATAATTCAAGTTCCATTCCACATTCATGGTAATTGTTCAAAATCAAAACTAACATGAAAACCCATCCATACCTGAAAACTATGGGACAGTAGTCCTTCCATTGAAACTCCACGGACGAATGAGAGGGAGGCGGAAACCGCGTCCAAAACTTCTCTTTGGGATCAAAATCCGCCTGCCTCAGCTCACGCATCTACCTAGAAGCTGATTTTCCAACTGAATAGCTGCAAACAAACTCCAATTTGCAAAATTCAAAATCAACCAACCAATGCCTTCAAACAAAATCACAGAACACTCGCCCTTCAACACCAAATCCACAAATTCAATTACCTTATGCCCTTTAGAAATTGTCTGCCCGGGCTTCTTCGCCTCCCCTTTAAAACAGCAAGGGCCCCTTCTTTGCGGAGCAGCCGCCGCCACCGCCAGGCTGTGATCCAATCCGGTGCCGTCGCAATAAAACTTTGACACCTGCACATCGTCGATGATATCGAAGGTGATGTCCCCGGCCTCGCCGTCTGATTCCCAGATGCAGATTCGGGGGAAATTGCGATCGGCCAGGCTCCCCCTGACGATGCGCCATACAGAAGAGAGAGCGAGAGGGTAAGAAAGAGAGAGCAGAGAGAGAGAGAGCGATAGAGAGAGAGAAAGAGCAGAGCGAGAGAGAGAGAGCAGAAAGATCGAGCGAGAGTGAGCGAGAAGAGAGAGAGAGAGCGTAGAGAGATCGAGAGATCGAGAGAGAGAGAGAGGTTACTTTTCGTCGCAAAAAACATATTTTCGTCGCTAAAAATTCTTTTATTTTTATTATTTAAAATAAGGAAAAAAGTCTACCAACCTTCTTTACCGACATTTTTTTTCGTCGGTAAAAAAAAATTTGTCGGAACCCTAGTTTTTAATTTTCCTAAAAATAAAATAAAACAGTACCGATGTTTTACAAAAAACTTCGCTAAATGTTTATTTTACTGACATCATATAAATCGTCGATAATAGTCTCTAATAGTTTTACCGACATAAAATAAAAATAAAAAAGGATTTTCTAACTCTTACTAGAATTCCTGACGTTTCTTTCCTAGAATTCATAGAATTCATGTATGGGAATTTCAAATGCTGGCATTTGAAACTACTTCTGAATTCTAGAATCTCGAATTCCTTGTTTCATTGAAAGGACTGAATTCCTGTCTGAGAATTCTAAATTCCCTGACTTCACAAATTCCCTGTTTCATAGCTAAAACAATTCCTAACTGGAATTAGAACCCTGTATTTATTAGTACTGTACAAATTCAAGTGTAAATTCAGGGTTTCTTGGAATTTCAAAAGCCAATGAATTCTTATAAAGAAACACAGAATTCCTCACAGGAATTTTGAATTCCAAGACACCATGAATTCCTGTCAGGAATTCTTTTAAAGAAACAAGGCATTAGCCTAAAAAACGGCCCGCCGGTGGTCCGGAACGAGAAACGGCCCCTGAAAAAATCGAAAACAGACACGAGCACATCGCTCGAGGAGAAATTAACTTACTGGAACTGACGGCTCGTAAATAGAACTCCCGGTTAACGAATTAGACCTAAAAACGCTAGATTCTTAACACTTAGGTTCAGCCGTTGATCTATCTCGGATCTCGAGATATTTATAGAAAAACGTGAGCACTTCGATCTAATATTTTGGACATTGTGCGCCCCATAATCATGATCCGATCTGTTGATTCCCTTTGGATGGCCAAAAACGGTCCCAGGTCCAAAAATGAGCCTCTAAATCAAAGTGGATCTTGGGATATTTATAAAAACATTTTTCACCGTTGATGTACCATGATTATTGACTCAGTTTTGAAATTGTACAAGGGTAGTGTGGTTTTTTCCTTTTCTTTTTTTGTAAATTCAGCCACCAAAAATCATGATCCAAACCATTGGATATATATTCAGAAGATCATGCACGATTATGGGTCCAAATTTACGACAAAAAATATTCATCAAAAAATGAGAAAGAAAAATAAATAAAAATTTTGACGTTTTTTTTCTCGGTAAAATAAAATAAAAAAAGAAAAATAAATAAAAATTTAAAATATTTTTACCGAAGTTTTATCACGTCGGTGAAATAAAAAAAAAGATTTTTCCCGACGTTTCTTTTCGTCGGTAAAATAAAAAAGAAAACTTAAATAAAAAACTAAAAAATAATTTTATCGATGTTTTTTTTCATCGATAAAATAATTTTCTCCCTGAGGTTATTTAAATTCAACTCAAACCCTCACATACACCAAACCCCTCTAAGTTGACAGAGTTGACAGGTATTTCAATTTTAAACCAATCTGACTGTCATCCACTAATGCAATAGTTTCTTGGTAAGGTATAAAAACTTGAGACCTTTAATCTTTGATGATCATTATTTTATTTAGACTATGTTTGACTACCTTAATCAACATTAAGAGCTTTTTATCCATCTATGCACTATGGTCTTTTGCATGAGGTAGTTTTTTTGCAACTTTTTAAAACAAGATATGTGTGGTAGAGTTGTGGCAGCCGAGGCCCTATTGGATAGTACAAAAGGACTCTAGTAATTTACCTATTATGAAAAGAAAAAAACTGTCAAATCAATTGGTCATTGCCAGTTGGTCAATCTAGTGCCATTCAATGGATTGTTAGGATAGAAACTTAATTAACTATGCATTTCATAACTTTGGATTGGATAATAGAGAGCATCTCATAACTTCAGATGGCTACTCAATAACTAGGCGTTGCTTTGAAACTTACCAATTTAATACAAATGGGCTTTAATTCTCAAATATGGAGAAAATAATACAAAAGAAAATAAATAAAATTAAAAAAAGTTTTACCGACGTTTTTTTCCGTCAAGGCTTTAACTCAATTTGGATAATGGAACAGGCCCACTAACGTGGACCTAGGTCGACTATGACTTTATGAGTCTCTACTGTTTACTTCTAATTTGAATTCATGGTGGGACAGTACAATTTGAACCCCGTGACCCGCTAGCCCGACTAGGGGTGTACATGGGTCGGGTTGGGTCGGATTTGGCTAAATATCTTATCCGACCCAAACTAGTATGGGTTAAACATTTATAACCCTTAACCGAACCTATACTAGTTTGGGTTGGGTCGGGTCGGGTTACTCGGGTTGGGTCGGGTAGGGTTGGGTTTAAATGGGTTGTACCTGTAGTTCATATCTCATCGCAGGGGTTCAAATCACAAGATATTATGAGTCTTACTGACAAATATCCAACTTGAAGGAACTATCTGATTCTGGTATTGTACAGTAACTGTGGTCCTTATATTTGTAAATGTGAGGCCCAAACCTATTTGTAACTGTGGTCCTTATATTTGTAACTGTAAGTAAGAAAACTGATTGGGTAAAGGCTCATGCTAGATGAGCAGCTCTAACCTACCTAACCTATGCTAGATGGGCTTTGGATAAGGTAAAAACCATTTCCAAAGAGGCAAGAATCAAACATATTTTATTGGATAACTAGGGTTTGTATTATGTAGGGTTGGGTCGGTTACATATGGGTCGGATAGGTACTACATATATAACCGACCCATTTATAAAATGGGTTACACATTTGGACTTGTACCTGACCTGTTGTGCTGTGGGTTGGGGTCGGTTTTTGTCGGGTTGGGTCGGGTTGGGTATGGGTTTTGTACACCCTTAAGCCCAACCATGATGGACCCACATGTGAGCTTGTCACAGGTTAGAAAAACTTGACCCTCATTTAAACGTGTCAAACAGGCAAAAACTATCAACCCACATAAATTTGATTGTAAAAGGTTTGTAATTTTATCTGTGGACTGTGAGGTTTCTAGCAATGTAAAGATGTATTTATGTGCATTAATGCTTTTCCATGAGCCAACTGGAACAAATTCTAGTTTGTAAAGGTGGCCCAAATGTAACAGAAAGAGAAAGAAATGAATATGCTATTAAACACGTCTAGCGGGTCGGGTTAAATTGACTTGCATTTGCTATAGGTTGGGTGTATCTGATCGTTTAGTAAATGGGTTGAAAATATAGGTTAAGCCTCATATGGATCAACATAATCTTGTTATATATTAGTTTAAGGCCCATTGAATGAAGGGCTATTTATATAAAAAAAGCTAGCGTTTAAGGCCCATTAAGCCAGTAATTATGGCCCATTGAACTAAGGGCTATGTATATCAAAGCCCATAACCAACCACATCAAGGCTCTGATGAGTTGTGATACCATAAGAAGTCAATTGAGTGCACTTAAATGAGCCATTGGTTCAATGCTCAAATCATCCAGATGATAAGGTGTGAAATACTCCACTAAAACCAAAGTACAAGACCTATCACCCACTAAGACAAGGCCTAGAAATGTTTATAGTCCCAGGCTTATCATCAAATTCCTCATGCTTGCCGCCCATCAAGTCTGAGTGCCCCTAAAAATAGAAAGGAAAATAAATAAAAATTAAAAAATAATTTTACCGACGTTTGTATTCCTCAATAGAATAAATAAAATAAAAATTAAAAATAATTTTGTCGACGTTTTTTTTTCTTAGGTAAAATAAAAAGAAAAATAAATAAAAATTAAAAAATAGTTTTACCGACGTTTTTCTTCGTCGGTAAAATAAATAAAATAAAAATTAAAAATAATTTTTCCGACATGTTTTTTTTTTCGTCGGGTAAATAAAAAGAAAAATAAATAAAAATTAAAAAAAAGTGTTACCGACGTTTTTTTTCGTCGGTAAAATAAATAAAATAAAATTAAAAATAATTTTGCCGATGTTTTTTTTCTCATCTATAAAATAAAAAGAAAAATAAATAAAAATTAACAAATAGTTTTACGGAAGTTTTTTTCGTCGGTAAAATAAATAAAAATAAAATTAAAAATAATTTTGCCGACGTTTGTTTTTCGTCGATAAAATAAAAATAAAAATAAATAAAAATGAAAAAATAGTTTTTTCGACGTTTTTTTTGTCGGTAAATTAAATAAAATAAAAATAAGAAATAATTTTGAGGTTTCGTTGGTAAAATAAAAAGAAAAATTAAAAAAATTAAAAAATAGTGTTACCTACGTTTTTTTTCTTCGGTAAAATAAATAAAATAAAAATAAGCAATAATTTTGCCGACATTTCTTTTGTCGGTAAAATAAAAAGAAAAATAAATAAGAAATAAAAATAGTGTTGCCGTCGCTTTTTTTCGTCGGTAAGATAAATAAAATAATATAAAAACCTTTACCGACATTTTTTTCGTCGGTAAAAATATATATTTTTTAAAAAAATGTGAATTTGATAGTGTACTTTGCCGACGTTTTTTTAGTAAAACATCGGTAAAAAAGAACTTTTACCGACGAAATTAGAAAACGTCGGAAAATGTGATATTTTACCGACGAAATTAGAAATCGTCGGTAAAAAAAAACTTTTACAGACGAATTTGTAAAAAACGTTGCTAAAAAGCGTCACTAAAAGTGCAACTTGTTGTAGTGATGACAGCCTACCTAGTTCATGCAAAAAAGCTCATCTCTAAATTTGAGAAAGTTGAAGTCAAGCAGGCCAGCAGAGAATCCAACTCCTATGCCGATGCTCTCGCCAACCTGGCCTCCGCCGTCGAGGCCGGGAGAAAAAGAATCGTTAAGGTGGAATCGTTGGAGAAACCAAGCATAGAACTTCACCCACCTCGGCAAATTCTATGTATCGATCTCGGTCCGAGCTGGATGGACCCGATCATCTCGTATCTCAGAGACGATCAACTTCCTGAAGATAAAAATAAAGCTCACAAGATCAGGCTGAAAACAACTCGATTTTGGCTTTCTCCAGAAGGCAAGCTCTACAGGAAGTCGTTTACTGGCCCCTACCTTCAGTGTGTTCACCCAAGCAGAGTTGAAGACTTTCTCTATGAGATTCGCGAAGAAATCTGAGGTAGCCACATCGGAGGACGGTCATTAGCATACCGTGCTATCAGCCAGGGCTACTGGTGGCCATACATGCAGAAGGATGCTCAGCTGTATGCCAGGAAGTGCGAGAAGTGCCAGAAATTCTCACACTCCCTTCATCAGCCAGCACACAATCTGAGCCCACTCTCCAGCCCGTGGACCTTCGCCCAATGGGGGCTGGACATTGCGGGACCACTCCACCAAGCTCCATGGAATAAGAGGTGGCTAATAGTAGCCACCGATTACTTCACCAAATGGGTAGAAGCAGAGCCACTATCTTCCATCACTGAGCAAGACTCCAAGAACTTCGTGTGGAAGAACATCATCACGAGTTTTGGCATCGCACGAGCTTTGGTCTCGGACAACGGGACCCAGTTCAAGTCTAACTTCTTCAAGAACTTTTGCTAGGAGCTCAGCATCAGAAACTACTATTCCACCACAGCCTACTCGCAGTGCAACGGTCAAGCCAAAATCTCCAACAAGGTGGTTCTCGACGGACTTAAAAAAAGACTCGACCGAGCTAAGGGAAGATGGGTGGAAGAACTCTCGAGTGTCCTATGGGCATACAGAACGACTCCAAGGCGCTCCACCTTGGCAACGCCTTTCTCTTTAGCCTATGGAATGGAAGCTGTAATTCCACTCGAGGTCGGCCTCCCGACTTTGAGATCAGAACTCTTCGACTAAGGCCAAAATGAAGTAAATCTGGCTCGAGAGCTAGACCTAGCCGAAGAATGAAGAAAAGCAGCAGCCATCCGCCTAGCTGCCTATCAGCAACAATTGGCAAAGGGCTACAATTAAGGATTCAGAGAAAAGGAGATTCTCAGTCGGAGAATTAGTCTTGAAGAAGACACTCCCAGCAGATAAAGATCCGAACCAAGGCAAGCTAGCACCGAACTGGCACGGCCCATTCAAGGTGATCTCAGCTGCTGGCCAATCAGCATACAGACTTGAGGATATGGAGGGCAAAGAGTTACCACAACCATGGAATGAGGCGCACCTCAAGAAGTTCTATTGCTGAAATGTATTCGAATTTTGAGATCAATAAAAGCAGTCTTTGTTCTTTGTTGTTCTTAAATTTCATCAAGTTATAGAACTCAGCAACAGCGCCAACCAGGCTACACCAACTCCGGTAACAATACTAGCCGGTCATGTCTCGGACTTGGCCTTTAGCAGCTCAGCAAGAGTGATAGGGGGACTACCCTGGCTCCGGTAATAGCACTAGCTGGGCATGTCTTCATCTCAGCCTCATGCATATCGGTAACAGCACCAGATCGCAGGCAACAAGACTACACCTGCCCCGGTAACGGTACTAGCTGGTCATGTCTGGTCTTTGGCAGCTCAGCAAGAGTGCCAACGGGACTACCCTGGCTTCGGTAAGAGTACCAGCCAGGAATGTTTCGGCTTTTCATATCTCGGTATGAGTACCAGATCGCTTCCACTAAGACTACCCTAGCTCTGGTAATAGTACCAGCTTGGCATGTCTCCATCAAAGCCTCATGCATCTCGGTAACTGTACCAGATTGCAGGCAATGAGACTACACCAGCCCCGGTAATGGTACCAACTGGTCATGTCTCGGTCTCAAGCAGCTTGGTAAGAGTGCTAACATGACTACCCTGGCTTTGGTAAGAGTACCAGCTAGGCATATCTCGATCTCGGTCTTAAGTAGCTCATCAAGAGTGCTAACAAGACTAACCTGATCTCGGCCCAACGCATCTCGATAACTGTGTTGGATCGCTGCCAATAAGATCGTTCTATGGAAATAACCAAGGAAGTTGTGGAGCTCATTGTCTGACTCGGTGACTACTTCGGTTATAGGACCAAGTACACTTCGGGCAAGAGCCGAGACTTAAACCTTGCATCCAATTTGCTCCCGTTCGAGCTCGGTCATTGAACTAAGCTAAACTACGGACAAATTCGGTATCCAGGTTCATTACGATTACTTCAGGGTTCTCGGTTGGTAAACCGAATCGATTACTTAAGAGATTTTGTTTGGTTGTTTAACCAAATTTAATCACTTGAGTACTTAAGCATGTAAAAGGCTCGGTTAAGGAACCGAAGTCAGACACATGTAATTTTTAAAGCATTGTTTGACGGCAAGCATAAGAAAAGAAAATACTAGAAAAGGGAAACTAAAACTGAATTATCAAAAATGATATTTCATTTCAAGATATATCATTACATTGAAATAAAAGAACAAAGAAGATACATCAAATTAAAAAAAAAGGAAAGGTCTTCAAGAGGATGCATGCCCAGGGATAGCATTGGCCTCAGCTTGAATGATTTCGGGCTCGGCAGTCTTAGAAATCTCAATCAGCATGGGAGGAACCTCAGGTGCAGGAGGGGCATAGCTCGGCTCAGGCACCGAGCTTGGGAACTTGGGCGGATCTTTGAACGCAAGATGTTCCTCAGGGACTCCCCGCTTCTTTCAGAGCTGTACACCATCCCTTTTCTCAGATCTTGTTCCTCACCGTGATGACTTGAGTCTTATAATGAGCCGTCGCCTACGCCACTCCATCATCAAAAGCAGCATCGGATTCCGACTGAGATTTGGCCTCAGCTTCCTCCTTTAGCCTCTCAAGCTCGGCCATCCTCTCATCCCCGGCCCGGAGTCTGGCCTCAAAATCGTTCCGCTGCTTCTCCAGAGATGCCTCAAGCTCGGCTGATTTCTTCTTTCAGCTTCAGCCTCCAGCTCCAGCTTGTGCTTCTCCTCCTTGACTTTATCAAGCTTGACCTTGCAGCCGTCATTTATTTCCTCCATATGCTTCGCCGCCTGAGTCATGTCGCTCAGTTTCTTCTGGAGGGTTTTATTCTCGGCCTCTAGCTTGGCAAGTGCTGGGCCGTTCTTATGAAGCTGGTCCAAGGCGACCATGCATTTCTGCACCGACTGTTAAAGAAGCAACGCGTTATAAAAAATGACGACCGAGATGGAACACTTAGCAGAAAATGAAAAAAGATTCAGGCGAACTTACCGCGAGGGACGATTGCAAACACGACAGCATCAGCTTGGTGTCGTCGTACTCGTCCAGCTGAGCGACATCCAACATCAGGGCACATGCCCGCTCGAGCAACCCTAGAACGAAGGGATCGGTCCTCCGAAGGACCCGATCCTTGACCGCATTGGTTTCCCGAGCTCCAATAAAAGATCCGGCTTCCAGAGAGCCGGAAGATTGAGCTGCCAGACCATAAGTTGGTTGGAACCCCTCTCTACAGGGGCCTCGGTTGTGATCCTTTTTCCGGCTCGAGCCTCCGCCAGTGCAGCTTCGACAGTCCGCTTTCGAACCTGGATACTTGTTTGCGGTTCGAAGACAGTTGCAAACACAGAGACACCTGCATCGGCGGGGGACGGAGAAACCGCGGAAGGCGTAGGGACAGAAACCGCGGCAGCAGCCGAGGTTGGGGTGCTTGAGAAGATTGGCCCCCAAACGCAGAGCTTCCAAGTCGTCCACCACTAAACGCCTGGTTCACCCCATCTCCGCCTCTGCCATGCTCGTTGAAGAAGACTGAATTGACTGGCGCGACCTTCTTTTCAAAGGAACCTCGGCCGACTCTGACCCTGATGTGGAGGCCTTGGAACCAGAGGCAACCCGGTGCTCGGCTTCAGTCTCTTTCTCGAGTTCGGGCGTAGGGACTGGGATCGAATTGCTCTTCCTCTTAAAATAGGAGAGATATTTTAGCGCGTAGCCGAGAAGCGACCGAGCCGCTTTATCTTCGTGGCCGTGATAGTTTTTCACAGCCCGAAACCAAGCCTCATTTTTAACCCAGCCGACTCGTTGGGCCTCTCGCCTCCTTTGGATGATGCCTGCACAGCAAACGGAAGGCAATAATTCAGCAGAAGAAAAAGAGCAGAAAACTACAAAGAAAAAGAAAAGCAAACAGAAATCAAGAGGGAGCAGTATTTACTTGGAGGAGCCCCGAGATACCGAGGAACTCTATACACTATGTCCGCTTTATCCTCGGCGAACTCCCAGTTTCCCGAGACATACAAACGGTCGTCCCCGGCGTACTTGCTCGAGTCCTCCAAGGGACAAACAAAACCCGACCGCTGCGGCTTAATCCAGAGGTAATAGGTATCTCCTCCAAACTTGCACAAATCATAGACATCCTCGATGTCATGGACACCGAGGTCGACATCTAAGAGCCCATTGAGCTTTGCCGTGGCCATAATGATCTTATAGCCATTCGGCATAAGATGGCAAGGGTAGAGGTGTCACTTGCTCAGGCAGGTCCTAAGGAGAGGGTGAATGGGGAACCGGACCCCACCCTCGGTTATGGCCATTAATGGGAACGGCATCCAGCCGTAAAAAAAAGTCCGATCATCTAGAGAGTCTGGATCAGCTGGCCTGACATGGACGCCCTTGGGTATATTATTTACATTCCTAAACTTAGCTATCGCTCCTGGGGTCTCTAGCCAATAGTTGTATACGCCCATTTTGAAGAAACCAGAAGAAGAAAGGATAGGGATCAAAAAGGGGAGAAAAACCCTAGAAGAAACCCTAATCGCAGAAATAAACAACGCGGTACAGAAGGACTTACGAAGACAAGATGGACGAGAAGCAAGATTGAGGTTCAGGCTAGTAGAGGTACAATCTCAGCAGCTAGAGCTGTTCAGATTGACCCGTGACCCGTTACCCGACCCGGTACCTGGTGTCTTAACGGGTTAACGGGTCAGACAATCATCCCAAATTAACGGGACCCGACCCGTTAACTATTTAGCCACCCGGGTAACGGGTTTTAGCAATATGTTAACGGGTTGACCCGGTACCCGTTAACATATTACTATTATTTTAAAGAAAAATATATGATATTGAATATTATTGATATTAGTTAATAGTTTAATTAAATATGTTAGATACTTTGATTCATTTGATTGTTTGTAATACATTACTAGCTGAAATGGATTGATCATTGATCAATGATCACCTCACTTGATCAGCATTCATCAATCATATATTCATATTCATATAATCATATTCATCAATCATCACTTCATCAGATAATGAGCTCTATATTCAATTATTCATTGTATTTTGTATAATTGTAATGCATCATGTATGAGTATGACACTATGTGTCTATGTCTATGAGTCTATGACTTATCAAGTTATCACTTATATAGTTATATAGTTATATTTATCAATTATTAGTAATTTCATCCGTTTATGAGTCTTATTGTACTATTTGTAAATTGTAAATCTGTAATTGTAAATTTTTAAGTTTGTATATTGTTATTTATGAATTAGGGTTTATTTAACATTTCAACTTTATTTTTAAGCAATTTTTAAAGCATTTTTATAATCTTTATAAATAAAATTACAAAAACATCAAATGACCCGTTTGACCCGAAACCCGGCTGACCCGATACCCATTAACCCGATACCCGTTAAGCATCTTAATTACCGGGTCAAGGACCCCGGCCAAAATCATCGGGTCGGGTCGGGTTTGACCTAATAACCCGGAACCCGACCCGATGAACACCTCTATTAGCAGCACTTCTCTTCAGACGATCTCTCTCCCGCTCTGCAAGATCTTTCTTCTGCTTTGCAAATCTCAGAGTGAAAGTAAAGAAGAAGAAGAAAGGAGGGCACCCCTACTTATAACGAAAAAGAGGCGCCTTCTTTAAGCGCCATTTCCAAATTTCAAAAATGTCGCATCGATTACCGTACGCTCCTCTTCAAAATGACAGGGCAACCAATCAGACAGTGATACGTAGTGCCGTCAGCCGGTTCTTCACGTCAATCAAGGCGAGGCATTTGATACCTTGGGTGTGTTAGGTTTTTGTTTATTGCAATTTGATGGATGCATCATTCATTTTATTCATCATTTGAATTCACACACATGCATTGATTTAGAAAATCTTGAAATCTGGTTTTACACATGCATTGTTTTAAATCTTGTAAATCATATGTTTCATGCATGTTTTGGTTTTCATCTTGGATGCATTTTATTTGAAAAAGGATTTTTACAAATCAAGCTAGCCAATGATTTAAAGTTTCAAATGATTTTTGGCTTTTTATGTTTCATGATTTTAAAATACTTAGAATGATTTAAAATCATATTTTCAAGCTTGATTTAGTGGCCCAATTGTCCCCACCTGAAAATACATTAAAATATGCAAAATATGCATTTTTGGGGGAAATGGTCCAGGGGACCCGGTCGACCCGCAGTGTGGCCGGTCGACCGAGCCCATGGACCCGGTCGACCGAGCCCACTGCGGGTCGACCGGGAAAGAGCCAATAGCTCTTTTTCAAACGGTCAGTTTTATGACCGTTGAAGCCCAGGTCGACCCGGGAAAGTGCAGGTCGACCGGGCACTCGCAGAACTCAACTTTTTGAGTATAAAAAGGGGTTCATTCCCATGAGAAAAGTGTTGAACATTTTAGAACTCTTAAGCCTTCTTTGAGGTGTTTGGAGACAAGAAAAAGGGGATGAACTAAGAGAGACCAAGAGGGTCATTAGTAAAGCTCAAGCTTGGATTAATGAAGTTAAATCTCCAAGTAAGCTTTGCTTAAACTAATCATATGTTATATGCTTTGTTTAAATCTTTGGGAAATGTTTAATAGCATGATAACTATGATGTGTTGAATCCATTCTTCTTATAATCTTTGATTTTATTGGATTCTTCACTTAGATTCAAATCAAGGTTGTTTTAGAAAACTTCTTAAACATGTTTAGTCAAAATCTTTGATTTCCTTTATAACATGTTTCTTTAACTTGTTTGAATCCTCTTTGGTGTTTTCAATCTATTTGAAGTTTAGTTAAACAAATTTATTTTTGAAAACAACATTGAACATGCATCACTTGTTTTAATCTTAATTAGTTTCATACAACTTGTGACATTTTGATTTTCATAATCATTAGCAAGTTTGCATTTTCTACAAGTGATTTGCATTACACTTCAATCATATCTTTTTATGTGCATTAAACTTTTAAATGCTATTAGCATAAATTGATTGAGCTTGCATTTTTAACTTGATTGAAGTTTTCATACACACACTTCATAAGCATTCATCTTTGCATTTCTTAGTGTGTTGTGTGAGTTTGTATTATCAATTTCATATCCGCCTATTTTAGAGGCATTGTAATTGAGCTTAAAATATTTCTCTTCTAGTGTTTGTGAAAACACTTCTTTGAGAAAGAAAATCTTTTGATTGTAAAGGTTATTGCTTAGCCTAATAAAAGCATTGTGTAGAGGTTATTGCTTAGCCTTTTGAAAAGCATAATAGTGGAAATCCGGTGGGGTGTGAGGAACACAAGCCGGTAGTGGATGTAGGCATTGAGGCCGAACCACTATAAATCATTGTGTTATGGTGTGTGTGCTATGTGGTGATTTTGTTTATTAGCTTCCGCATTTTGTTTGTTAATCATCACAAGTGACTAGTTAATTTAAAGAAATTAAAATTGGTCATAATTAGTCATTAAGTGTAGCTCACCCTATTCACCCCCCCTCTAGGGTTAGGATCCCCAGGACTTTCAATTGGTATCAGAGCCTCGTGCTCTATATTAGGATCAAGTGTTTGGAACTCTTGATTAGGTGTAAAAACCTAGAGTTAAAACCCTAGTGTTGTGCTTTCATGAAAATCATAAGAATGGATTCCACTAGTTTAGACTTTGTAGATTCTTCTAGACCCCTCATTCTTCCTTCTATTGGAGATTCAAACATTGAAATTAATGAATCCCAAGTTGAATTAAAAGAAGAAGAAAATGATGAAAATGAAAATGATATTGAACAAGCTTATGAGGATTTGTGCACATTATCCTTAGAGCTTTCTAAGAAGAATAGAAGATTAAAAGAAGAATCTAAAAGACTAAACCAAGAATTAGTCTCTTCAAAAGATGAACTTAGAGAAAAAGAAGAATTAATAAATTGTGCAGAATCTAAGTTCATGATCTCTTTGCATAATCTATCTAATATTAAAGATGATCTAAGAGAATCAAAGATAGATTATGATAATCTTAATAAGGAAAATTCAAAACTAAGAGATCAATTAAAAAGGCAAGATGAAAACATTAACAACCTAGAATCCAAGTTGAATATCTCTAAGGAAAATTTATCTAATGCTCAAATTAAGATAAACACTCTAGAACTTGGATCCAATGTTATTAATGAAATTAAATTTGAATTAAAACTTGCCCATGAAGAGCTAAATAAATTTAAGGGAATTGAACAAGATCTAACAAAAGTTAAAAATGAAAATTCAACCCTTAAAGAACAAGTCACTCAACTTGAAACCTACAAACAAAAGTATGAGTGCAAATTTACCCATAGTGAAGAAAAATTTGAAAAGTTATTTAAATTGGGTAAATCAAAAGGAGATAGGACGGGTCTTGGACTTAATAAGAATATTTCTCATGATCCTTTAATCACCAACACATTTGTGAAAGGTGAGTCCTCTTTCTCTAGCACTCACACTTCCTTGCCATTGACTAAATGTAATTATTGTGGCATTGAAGGACATTTTAGGTTTGAGTGCAAATTAAGAAGAAGCAATGTGTCTAAATCCATATTTGAACCTAAAAAGGTAAAATCAAATACTATGATGATTAAGACACTAAAATCCAAGGAAGACTCCAAAAAGACTAAACAAGTAAAACCAATTAAAAAGGAGTCTCCTAAAATAGATTCTAAAAAGGTTAAACAAGTTAAACCAACTCTAAAAGAATCTATTAACAAAAAGCTTCTCAATCTTCCTCCATTAACTCAACAAATGAAGGAACTTTTGAAGAAAGTTGCAAAGTTAAATCTTAAATTCAAAAGTCAAATAAATGGAGGAAATAAGAAGAAAAGAAATCAATCCCCTAATAAGAAAAGTCACCAACCTCAAAAGACTAATCACCATTCTAAGACAAATTTAGTTAAATCTAAACATCATGGTGATAAGTCTAAATTGAAAATTTATCAAGTCAAATCTCCATTAGTTGGTAAGACTTTTAAGATGGACCTCAAAGATCAACCCTCCCAAGACCTTAGGTGGATTCCAAAAGCTATTTACTTAGTCAAACCTTAAGGCCTTGGACCTCATTGACCAACCTATCCTTTATAGGTAAATCCTTTTGTTGGTCATGACTTCATTTGCATTTATGTTCTTTCATTAGTTACATTCTTGTTATATGCAAATGTCTATATAGTTCTTTGTTTGGTTGTGCTTGATTTTAGGTTTATTTGAAGACACAATTCTAGGACTCTAAAATCCATCCTCTTGCTTTCTAGTTTTTATTTGGCTTGGATGGTTATGATGTTGATTCATGTGTATTTCTCTTATTGATATCATTCTTTATACATGCTTCAACTTCATAGTAGTGTGCTTGATCATATGAACCTCTTTGAAATTCATTCCTTGTATTTCTTAGTTATATCTATTGTTTGATGGATGTCTTAGATGTTGAATTCATATGATCTTGACACTTTGAAAATTGCATGCTTTACAAGTTATATATATTTCTAAATGTAATTTTTCTTGTTCATCACTACGCCCATTAGTCATATCATTTAAAGTGATGAATATCCTTTTATGATGCTAGATTTTGTAATTGTCACATTCTATTAGCATCATAATTTTCATGGTTGCCTCCTCTCATTGCACTTATTGGTATATCTCATGACCACCATACTTATGTATTCATAATCTTGGTTGGTTAATGGTTGAGGTAGGCTTCATGTTTGAACTTCATTTCATTCATCTTGTGCATGATAGTTATATTTAATGAATGTATGAAATGATTTCAAAACCTTCATAGCATATGATTTTCATAGTTATATTATTTGATGCTATGCTTAGTAAATTCCCTTGACCTTGCTCTATATTGGTAATTTGATCATATTGAGCTTATTAGTCATTTGGAATCTAATCCTTCACTTGAAGTTAACCCTCAATTGGTTAAACCATCTTCTTGCACCAAATAGTTATATTCTTGTCAAATGTTTGACAAAAGGAGAAGTATGGATTGAGGGGGAGTAAAACTTCATAGGAAGTATTAGTTTTGATCAAATTCACCTTATATTAGCTCTGATACCCTTATAAGCTTATTACCCATGCATGATGACCTGTTATGTACTTCATTTTCGATTTCCTTTGTTAACAGGTGCTACTAAAAGGTATTTTCCTTGTTTCATGTGTGTAGGTACCCCTCTTCAATTGATACCTTTGCAATTTAATGGCAAAGGGGGAGAAAGTTCTCAAGCTTAATGGCAAAAAGGGGAGAAAGAATTAAGGGGGAGAAAGTGCTAAAGGTGGAGAGAATGCACATCTTGCCAAAAGAAGAGTGCATGGTCAAAAGGGGAGAAATGAAGAGAAGAAAGCTTGGGAGCTAAAGAAGTTGCTTGGCCAAAGAAAGGAAGATGAAATGAAAGCTTGAAGAATGATCAAGCTCCAAGCATCAAGAAGAATGAAGAATGAAGCTAGAGCCCAAGCTAAATGAAGAAGCATCCAAAGAGATTTCAAGAATTGTCCAGCCAAGGAGGAGCTGAAGACTGTGTGTGAAGTTTTAGTGTTGAGCAAGGTTTGCCAACATATTGAAGGTTTGCCATCAAATTGCAAAGGGGGAGATTGTTAGGTTTTTGTTTATTGCAATTTGATGGATGCATCATTCATTTTATTCATCATTTGAATTCACACACATGCATTGATTTAGAAAATCTTGAAATCTGGTTTTACACATGCATTGTTTTAAATCTTGTAAATCATATGTTTCATGCATGTTTTGGTTTTCATCTTGGATGCATTTTATTTGAAAAAGGATTTTTACAAATCAAGCTAGCCAATGATTTAAAGTTTCAAATGATTTTTGGCTTTTTATGTTTCATGATTTTAAAATACTTAGAATGATTTAAAATCATATTTTCAAGCTTGATTTAGTGGCCCAATTGTCCCCACCTGAAAATACATTAAAATATGCAAAATATGCATTTTTGGGGGAAATGGTCCAGGGGACCCGGTCGACCCGCAGTGTGGCCGGTCGACCGAGCCCATGGACCCGGTCGACCGAGCCCACTGCGGGTCGACCGGGAAAGAGCCAATAGCTCTTTTTCAAACGGTCAGTTTTATGACCGTTGAAGCCCAGGTCGACCCGGGAAAGTGCAGGTCGACCGGGCACTCGCAGAACTCAACTTTTTGAGTATAAAAAGGGGTTCATTCCCATGAGAAAAGTGTTGAACATTTAGAACTCTTAAGCCTTCTTTGAGGTGTTTGGAGACAAGAAAAAGGGGATGAACTAAGAGAGACCAAGAGGGTCATTAGTAAAGCTCAAGCTTGGATTAATGAAGTTAAATCTCCAAGTAAGCTTTGCTTAAACTAATCATATGTTATATGCTTTGTTTAAATCTTTGGGAAATGTTTAATAGCATGATAACTATGATGTGTTGAATCCATTCTTCTTATAATCTTTGATTTTATTGGATTCTTCACTTAGATTCAAATCAAGGTTGTTTTAGAAAACTTCTTAAACATGTTTAGTCAAAATCTTTGATTTCCTTTATAACATGTTTCTTTAACTTGTTTGAATCCTCTTTGGTGTTTTCAATCTATTTGAAGTTTAGTTAAACAAATTTATTTTTGAAAACAACATTGAACATGCATCACTTGTTTTAATCTTAATTAGTTTCATACAACTTGTGACATTTTGATTTTCATAATCATTAGCAAGTTTGCATTTTCTATAAGTGATTTGCATTACACTTCAATCATATCTTTTTATGTACATTAAACTTTTAAATGCTATTAGCATAAATTGATTGAGCTTGCATTTTTAACTTGATTGAAGTTTTCACACACACACATCATGAGCATTCATCTTTGCATTACTTAGTGTGTTGTGTGAGTTTGTATTATCAATTTCATATCCGCCTATTTTAGAGGCATTGTAATTGAGCTTAAAATATTTCTCTTCTAGTGTTTGTGAAGACACTTCTTTGAGAAAGAAAATCTTTTGATTGTAAAGGTTATTGCTTAGCCTAATAAAAGCATTGTGTAGAGGTTATTGCTTAGCCTTTTGAAAAGCATAATAGTGGAAATCCGGTGGGGTGTGAGGAACACAAGCCGGTAGTGGATGTAGGCATTGAGGCCGAACCACTATAAATCATTGTGTTATGGTGTGTGTGCTATGTGGTGATTTTGTTTATTAGCTTCCGCATTTTGTTTGTTAATCATCACAAGTGACTAGTTAATTTAAAGAAATTAAAATTGGTCATAATTAGTCATTAAGTGTAGCTCACCCTATTCACCCCCCCTCTAGGGTTAGGATCCCCAGGACTTTCAGGGTGATGGACCGCGCTCCTGCCTGGTTCTACCGAGGTCGGCGGACGTGGGAGTCCATTGGGTCTGACCCTTTCGTAACTGGGGGGCAAGGGCGTGCATCAACATTTCTTTTGTGTGGGTGTGCTAGATTTTCTATTTTTACTTGGAATTGCAAGTGGTGATCCGGAGATCAACCTTCGCAAGTAAAAAAGAAATCAACTTCTTTTTGGCGTTTATAGCCGATTTTTGGCATTTATAGCCGATTTTGGCGTTTATAGCTGATTTACAATCCTTATCAATAATGAAAGACAAGAGTTGTGATTTTTGTCTCTTAAAAAAAAATACAAACTACAATGAAAAGCAAGAAAAGGAGGATCTAACTTCTCAGGAGATTGTGGGGGACCCGTTCAGATTGACGGTCGCAAGCCATATGTGGACTTCGCCATCATCCATGCTGATGAGAACAGAGGATACTATTGATTCGCTTGGCTTGACTATAACCTCTGGTTTTTAGAGGACAAAGACGAAAAGAAGGTCCTATGTCCAATAAAAAACCGAGTAGACAGGCTGAAAAGCCATGTCTAAGCCATTTGGAGGCAGAAGGAGAAGGCAAGGACCTCGGGGGGGGGGGGGGGGGGGGGGGGGGTGTCCCCCCCAAGGGACTTTTGTCACCTTGTAGCGGTGGTCGGTGTAGAACTTCCGTAGAGTTTTCTCTCTTTCTTTCTCTGAATTTCTGTGCTTTTTTCTGATCTGTGTGTCTGTCTCCTTTTTCGATTTGGATTTCTTTGGAATGCTCTCCTATTTATAGGCTTTTAGGTAGCCATTTAGGAGGGTTTATGAGCCTTAATTGTCATAAAGCTACATAAAGGGAGGAGTTACAAGATTGAATTCTTTATTTTGTAACTCCTTTTTCTTGGCTTCTGATTGGCCGGAGGAGATTGAGGGCATTTAATCGCCTTTAATCGCCATGATGGGAGGAGTTTCATGGGTTAAATGCCATGAATCTCTTGACTTGTAACTCCCGGATGCTTGCTTTTGATTGGGCCGTCCAAAGAAATGGATTAATGATTGTAATAAAGCTAGTCAATTAATCGCATTAAGTGGTCGCCGAGCAATTGAAGAGTCGCGGGCCGTGCCGCGTCTTTTGGGATTCTTCTGGCGATGATCATCGATGGATCTTCATGTAGATCGACATCGGATGACCATGTAACTTCGGGTATTGGTTGCCAACAGCGGGTGGGTGCCATCTGTCCTGTCGATTTCTTGATCGGTCGGGTAGAAAGCACACTTTTTTTTTGTTGACCAGTTGGCGATCAATGTAGATTTCGATACTCTTGATGATTAACCCATGTTTTTGACGGATGTCAGAGGATTTGGTGTCTCAAAAGTATGAATTTTGGAAAATACCAGGGGCTGGACGCTTCGAATAGCGAAAAAAATGGAAAAAGATGGGGTTTCCGGGGCCCACCGGGTGATCCCGGGCCCCAGGGTCGCAGGGGCCTGCGACCCTGGGGGGGTTTTCCCCCTTTTGTCCCGTTTTGTGTCCGTTTTTGCTGTTTTTTCGATTCTTTTTTCTCCTGTATTTTTCCTTGACATTTTTGATCATTTATTGGCCTGATTTCCCTGTAGAAAACCTGATGAGAATCCTTGCATTTTATTTTGCAAAGTTTCCAATTTCCTGAGAAAGCCGAAAACTTTGTCGCGCAGAGCTGCCGATTTTTCGTCAGAAGCTGAAACTAGGTCAAACGATGTCGGAATGACCTGAAATTTGGGGTGAAGCCTGCTGAGCAATAAATAAGACCAACCATAGGCTTTTTTTTTTAGTTTTGAAGCCGTTTGGGGCTCTATCACCAGTAGACTTGCTTTTGTCGCGATGAAGATGTCGCGGCTTGATGTGCGGTCAACCGATGTCCGATTGACTTGAAATTTGACAGGGAACCTATTGGAGTCATTTTAAGATGATCCATAGGCTCTGTCTTGGAAACCATGGTCCCAGGGAGCTTCGCCGCCGAGAGGCCTGATTTAGCTTCCGAGCGTCAAAGTATGGTCAAATGTTGTCGAAATGACCTGAAATTTGACATGTAGCCCTTTGTAAGAATTTTGAAGCCGCCCATGTGCTCTATCTGATGAGTGATGGCCTCGGTGGTTCTCGCCGCCAAGAGGCTTGATTTTAGCTGTTCGAGGGTTGATGTAGGGTCAAACGTTGTCGGTTTGACTCGGAACTTGACGTGGAGCCTTTTGGATGCATTTTGAGACCATCCATCGGCTTTGATCGAAGATTTGGTGTCTCCGATGCTTTTGTCGTCGGGAGCTCCTTTTCAGCTACCGGAGAAGCAAAGTTAGGCTAAATGATTTTGAAATGGCCTGAAACTTCTTGTGTACTCCTCTTTGGGCTATCTTGAAGGATCTTGCAGTTTTTGTTTGATTCTGACAAGATTTGATTTTTTGGAAGTAGCATTTCCTATTTATGGCAGGTTGCGACTTCATGTAGCTCTTTGGATCTTGAAGAGGCAAAGTGACATTTTTGGTGTCAACAAATGCCCCCTCGAGATACAGTGACGAGTTGCTTAACATTTGTAGTCGATGTGCCTCGAAGATATTTGTGAAGGAGAGCCTGTGACTGGACCAAGAGTCTTTGAGTAGTCTTTCTTTTTGGTATTTGTAGCCTTTTGAGCTTCCAGGGGAATTTTATGGTGGTGAAAGGGATCACGTACCATCTCAAGGCAAAGTTTTGAAAATGACATCCGAGATTGTGGGTTTGGGTTTTGACCTTGTGACCTAACAGGGTGTATGTGGCAGGTTAGGGGGTCGGGTTTGGTTTTGATCGTGTGACCGAACAAGTTGTATGTGGAATGTTGGGGGATCAATTTTGGTTTTGATCTTGTGACCTAACAGGCTGTATGTGGCAAGTTAGGGGATCATGTTTTGGTTTTTGGTTTTGGTCTTGTGACCTAACAAGCTGTATGTGGCAAGTTAGGGGACCAGGTTTTGGTTTGGATTTTTGTGGAATGTCAATTTCAAGATTTTAGCTCAATCTGGTAGATGGGGCTGGATGGTTTGATTTTTGGAAGCTCATGGGGCATGCAATTCTTTTTGTACGGTCCAATCAACTCAAAAGAGGCATGGAACCATTTTTGTATACTCTTGGTAAGAGGGATTTCTCTTTGACTAAAAGCCCAATTTTTTTTTAAGTGCCTAGGTGGTCAAACCTGGCTCATATGGGCTAACCCATGGGACCTTAAGCTTTTGAAATGGCTTAGATCTCATATGGTGTCATTTTTGTAAAGAATATCCAAAAATATCTCCTTTGGATAGAGAATATCTAAGAATATCTTTACTTTGAGAGAATCTCTCATGTTCCCTTTATTTTGGGAGAGAATATCTCAAGATATCTTTCTTTTGGGAAAGAATCTTTCTAATCTCTTTCTTTTGGTAAGGTTACTAATTAGTAACACTTACCTCTTTCTTCTTTCCTTCTTTGGTTTGCTCTCTTCTATAAAAGCAAGGAGGAGGTTGGATCTCTTGCTCTTATTACTTTCTTTTCCAACAATCCCAAGAGGGCTTCAAGAGTTCTTCTTCAAGAGCTTCAAGAGTTCTTCTTCTTCAAGATCCTCAAGACTTTTCTTCTTCTTCTCCATCAATGGCTTCAAGTAACCTCCCTTTTTCAAGAAAACCCCATTGTAGGAAAAAAAAATTTTCCTTCTTTTTTTTTGTTTCTTTTTTTTCTTTTCCTTTTTCTTTTCCACGTGTTTTCCTTTTTTTTTTTTTACACGTGTTTTCTTTTTGCTTTCTTCTTTTTTTTTTTTGCATGTGTTTTTTTTTTTGTGGGCCGTACGGACAGATTCGTACGGATCTGGCCGTACGGCCACGTGGCCTGTGGGCCATCCCCCTTTTTTTTTAGAAAGTTTCTTTTCTTTTTTTTTTTGTTTTCTTTCTCCCTTTCTTTTTTTTTTTGAGAAAGTTTTCTTTTCTTTTTTTTTTGTTTTCTTTCTCCCTCTTTTTTTTTTTTGAGAAAGTTTTCTTTTCTTTTTTTTTTGTTCATCATGATAATGCCCCCTTTTTTGGCAAACCTAGATGTTCATGCATGTATATTCTTGTAAATTGAATTGTAGCATGATGTGATAGCATACCTGAAAGTTTTCGCAAATTTGGGAATTTGGAGCTCGCAGCGATGTTGAGCCCTTCCTGATTTTGCGGAGACTTTGAGGTTTCGAAAGTTTGGAGTTTCGGAGCTCGCAGCAATGTTGAGCCCATGTTCAAGCTTTCTATTTCTTTCGGGATAGTTCTTTTTCTTTGGAACTGCCCTGTCATCATGTCAAAAATTTCGCCAGATTTTTTTTAGCGAGATTCTGTCATTTTGATGTTTGATCTTTTTCTTTTCCATCCTTTGCAGGTGGTTCCTCCAGAACGAACAAGGGTAAAGAGCCTGTTACAAGCGTACCTCGTCGATCTGCTAGATCTTCTAATCCAGCCGTTCAGCAGGCCTTTGAGAAGGTCCAGTATGTTGAGAGAAATTTCGAAGAATGCGACTCCCTCAATAGGGATGAGATGAGGCAGCGACTGATCGCTCTCAAGGGAGAGGAATTCTATAAGATCATGGTAAGCAGTCGTCCAAGGGTGATGGAAGATTAGAGTGTTTTACCCAAGCCTACCTTCTTCTTTGGTGATGCCGTCCTTGATGACATGACATACCAGAGGAGATGTTTTCAGTTCTCTTTCACAGCAGATGGTGAGAAGAAGACTGTTGTTACCAGGTCGACGTTTGATCGCACCGTCTCGATCATGAGCCTTGCCCCACGTGCTCTAAGAGGGAAGATCCTCCAAGCTGGGTGAGAAGGACAAATGTAATCAAGACCGGGGTTTTTGTTGGCAGTTCTCCTGGATATACGGAGAGGGTCGCCTGTTGACATGGACCTGTTAATGCCATCCAGCGGCTACCAGGGTTCTGATTATCCGTCGGTCGATTTGAGACCGGTGGGCCTTGGTATTTTTCAGCGGTGACGGCAACAATTGGATAAAGCCTTTTGACTTCGTGGCCGTTTCAATGCTAACTCCGAGTGGAAGTCGTGGACTGATCGTGTCCTGCTGATTGGTGGCGCCGTTTTGAAGGAGGCCGGGATTTTTGATGCGGTCCGTTCCTTTAAGGAGACCGTGATCTTTTCCGACGAGGCCTTCATGGCTATGCTGGAGTCATTCCTCCCACAAACCAATACCTTCATTGTGACGAATGGTGAGATTGGTTTCTCTTTGAAGGAGCTGAGCGCCATTACTGGATTGCCCATCCTTGGCAAACTCTATGAGGAGTTTATGCCGATTGACAGCGTCCTTGAGGGGCAGTCCGAGGAGTTCAGGCTTCTGTACTTTCAGCTCGTCGCCTTCTATGATTTTTTGAAGGAGAGGGAGGGTTTGAAAGTTAGATCCAGTAGTTGGAAGAGTTCTAGCTCTTCGTTCCCCAACTTTTTTAACAGCAGGGGGTCTTCTGATAGCGCGACCCAGGAAGCCAGGGCTCAGGATCCAAGTTCGAAGAAGATCTTGGCTATGCAAGAAGAGTTGAGAGATTCTGTGCGAGTACAAACGCCATATGTCCTGACATTGCACTGCGGAGAGATCTCGCTGTTTACCTCATCTTATTGGCTTGGTGGAGGCTATTTTGCTAGAGGAGATGGAACGCACATCAGGCCGCATTGTATTTTTCTGGCTTGTCAGATGGCATTTGGAGAGCAGCTTGCTTTGGTGCCAGCTCTTTACTCCTACCTAATGTACCGAACTGCAGGCTGGCTGTCTTTTTGGTTCGGCTTGGGCTTCCCCTGAATAGGGTATTTTCACCCACATCTTTATTCATGGTGCGTGTACCACTGTCCTGGCTTCCACCGGCTGGGTGCTGCACAGGATGATGATCCTATGATGATTCGGCTGGCTAAGGGCAAAGCCGTGTCCGAATCACTTTTGTTTGCCCGCATGAGGATCCGACGGTTCAGGGACGTCGAGATGGGGCAATCTTCTGTGAAGCTTTCTCCAGATTTGGGGAAGAAGGCTTTTGATTTTGGTGCCTCCCGAGACTCTACCAGGGCGGGGTCGGGAAGGCATTACTCCTTGACGAACGTAGAGAAGGAGTGGCTCTTCAGCATACGTGTCGGCACGATGGTGTACCGTAGACATCTTTTCGTCGACATCCACCCATATGTACCTTCTCGCTTTGCTTTGCAGCTGGGTTTTTCTCAAGGCGTTGTTGGAGCGCCTTTAAGCATGGTGAAGCGCTTTGGAGGTTTACAGGATGGGAGAAATGCATAGGCTTTCTATGGTGCTGAAGACACTACAGCCATGATCTCTTATCCTGTGTTATTGACTTCCCGGACTGCCGGCTTTGCGAAGTGGTTCGCGGAGAGCTTTTCGGCATATCGGGGGCTTTCCAAGAAGGAGCTTGATGTGAAGCTGGCATCTGGAAAGGGCCTTGGAAAGTCGGATGGCATCCGGCGAGAGAAAGTTTGGGCCTTCCTTTCTGGAGAAAAGCACAAGATAGGCTTTCTCGGTGACCAGGACGTCATTAGTTCTGAAGCTGTTCGAGAAATACCTGATGAAGCTTTAGAGCAGCTAGAACAGGAGGAAGCCGAACTTGGTGCTTGGATGCAAGCGGCACAGAGGCAAGCTTCCGTGGAGTCTACTGGCAAGAGTAGACCATCCCAGTGAGGAGTCCAAGTGGGAAACCTGACTCTGACAGCGGGGCAGGGTTCCTCTAAGAATCGAGCCCGCAGGAGTAAGAGGAGGAGGAGGAGTCATCGCAGCATGGGGCAGCATGAGGACTCTCCTGACTTGGAAGTCCCTCTTACTATCAATGTGGATGTGCCAGTGGATTCTAACGAGCCTCCAGAGAAGAGAAGCCGAGAAGAAGAGACCGTTGGTGAAGGTATGATTCTTCCTATTTCTCTTTCCATTTCTTTTCATGGGATTTTTCCATGTTCTGATTTGCTTCTTGTTTCTGCTTTTCTTTTTTTTTTTTAGCAGAGGAAGACTTGGTGATGCCTGAGGTTCCAACCGATGAGGTGATGACGGATCCTGTCGGGGCACCTGAAGAAGAACCGAGGGACTCTGGAGTGAATCCAGAATCTCCAATTGGTATGACTTCTTTTGCTTTCTTTTCTTTTTTCTTTGTGTCTGTGACTTGGTTTGCTAACATTTTTCTTGCCAGTTGACTTGCCACAGGATTCTGATGACATTGAACCATCGATGGACGCAAATGTTGATGATGCTTCCGATGAGTTCATGGAGGAAGAGAGTCTTCCGCCAGTCGTCGAAGAAGGTATTTTGTAGTAATGACCCTGATAATGATTTTTAAACAGGATTATATTCATACCTTTTTGTGTTTCTTTGGCAGGTTTTGAAGTGACAGAGGAGAGTCCGTCGCTTCCTTCAGAACCAGAGCAAGGGATGCCAGAGGTTGATCCAGAGGTGGAGACTCCTGGGACCAGTTCTGACACTGTTGAGGAGATACCTCGTGCCGAGATTCCTTCCCGAGCAGGAGCAGCTTCAACTGGAAAGAGTTCTTTTGTTACTCTTCCAATGAGTGATGACATGAGCAGTCGACCAACGGAGTTGGGCGAATCTTCAGCTGGGCCATCTCTTCTTTTTTCGAAGAAGGTGGTCGTGCGGGTTCTGAGCTCTTGGATGAGACTCTGTTTCTGGGCACTTAGATGCCGGATTTGGGATGATCCAGCATGTGCATGAGATTCTCGGTGATGCCGAAGAGGCTGGTCTGGATGTCACAAGTGCCAGGGCGATCTTGATAGGATCATTGAGCTGGGTGACAGGTGGTTTGAGACCATGGGTTTTTCCTGACGGCCAGTTCTTCAAGGAGATATTCCTGGACCTGCGGATAAGGCTCAGTCTAACCTGGATGAGGCTACACAAAGCAGGAAGCAGATAGTCCGAGAGAAGAACTTAGAAGAGCTAACCATCATTGGGCTGACACATGACCTTAACATCCTTGATAGGGAGGTCGATGAGGCCAAGAAACGTCTTGAGCATCTACAGGCACAAGTCACTGCCAAGTGGACTGCAATAATAGAGGCTCGTGACAGGGAGAGTGCTCTGATTCGCCGTGTTGCAGATGCCAATCGAGTTCTTGAAAGGAAATCTCAAGAAAGCGAACGATGGCAAACTGCTCGGGATAAGCTTCCCGGTGCGAAAGAAGGGTTACAGCCCACCCCAGCATCTCATGGCAAGTTCTTGAAGAAGCGTGCCTTGGAATCTCTGACGGCTGAGGCCAAAAGTTTGCTTGAGGAGCTGAACTCTTGGCTGGAGACAATCTTTGATTGAGCTCCCGTTTTTTAACAAAAACCATCATTCTCTCTCTCTCTTTTTTTTTCTTTGTACCACTTGTATTTTTTTGGTACTCTTTTTTTTGTAGTGCTAGTGAACACTTTCTTTTTTTTTGGTACCACATGTATTTTTTGGTACTCTTTTTCTTTTATTTTTTTTTGTAGTGCTTGTGAACACTTTCTTTTTTTTGGTACCACATGTATTTTTTTTGTACTCTTTTTTTTTATTTTCCCTACGCTCACTTAAATCTTTTTGTGATGAAAATAATTGCTAAATGGGATGCCTTTTTTTTTGTTTTGTTTTCCCTACGCTTACTTAAATCTTTTTGTGATAAAGTAATTGCTAAATGGGATTTGATTAAAAGCTTGTCATTTTGTGAAAATCTTTTGTCAAATGATTGTTTTGGCATGGAAGCCAGATTTTTGTTTGTGGCATGGAAGCCGATTTTTGGCATGAGAGCCAGCTTTTTTGTGGCATTGATAGCCGATTTGTGGCATTGATAGCCGGTTTTGGTGGCATTGATAGCCGAGTTTGTTTTGCGGCATCTATAGCCGGTTTTTGGTGGCATTGATAGCCGAGTTTGTGGCATTGATAGCCGGGTTTTTTGAAAGCCAATTTTTTTTGTGGCATTGATATCCGGTTTTGTTTTGTGGCATTGATAGCCGGTTTGTGGCATTTATAGCCTGTTTTGGTGGCATTTATAACCGGTTTCTTTTGGTGGCGTCTATAGCCATTTGGTTTTCAAAAATGCAAATATCGACTAAAAGTCGCCTCCCTGCTGAATGGTCTTGCAATTATCGATGGAATGTCGCATCCTTGCTCATTCGGTTGCGAGTATCGATGGAATGTCGCATCCTCGCGGATTTAGGTGCAAGTATCGATAGAATGTCGCATCCTTGCTTTTTAAAAATTTTGGTTTTGCGGGTATTGACTTGATATCATTTCCCCACGATTTTTGAAATTTGTGGTTTTTTCAAACCTTTGGGTTATGGATATTAACTGAAATGCTGCGTCTCCATGGTTTTTTAGGTTTTTTCGAACCTTTGAAATTTGGGTTGTGGATATCAACCGAAATGTTGCGTCTCCACGGTTTTTAGGTTTTTTTGAACCTTTGAAATTTGGGTTGTGGATATCAACTGAAATGTTGCGTCTCCACGGTTTTGGATTTTGCAAGTATCGACGAAATGTCGATTCCCTACAATTTTGGGAGTGTCGAACGCGGTTCGTATGCTTCCGATTTGTGAGAGTATCGACTAAGGGTCGCTTCCCCGCGGTTTTTTGAAAAACCATTTTTTTTGTTTAAAGACACGAGGGTCATAAGTTTTGACCTAAAACCATTTTGGCGGTAAAAGGCCAGGGTGGACTAGGGTGGAAATCCCTGAATCCAGATTTGTTTCAAACCATGAATTTTGGGTTCAAGGGTTGAAAATTTTGGTCAAGTTAGGGAAAGGTTCCTAAACTTGGGTTTTTTTGAACAATGAAACGATGAAAGTAAGCATTGTTTAAATTTCTAGAAATTTCATCATTTGTACAAAAATTCTAAAAAAAGGTGGGTTTAGCGAGCGTGTACCTGGAAACCGGTTTTGGCCGTACAGGCATTGCTCTTACCCAGTTAGGTAAGTCTTCAAGGGTAGTACCGCTTTAAGAGCTTGCCGTTGATGGGCAGCATACATCTGTCACCTTCCATGTTTAGAAGTGCGTATGCGCCGTTGGAGAAAACCTTGTCGATGACGTAGGGTCCCTCCCATTTTGGCTCAAATTTGCCTTTGGACTTGTGAGCGAAGACCATTGGTCTTTTTACCGTAAGGACCAAGTCACCCTTTTTGTAGGCCTGCCATGCGTGCTTGGTAAAGTTCAATGCTTTGTTGAGTTTCGAGCCGTCTCTCATCAAGATTGTCCAGCTCATGGAGTCGCAATTTGACATTGCTTTCTTGAGTAATGTCATTTTGCAAAGATACCCTCAAGGAAGGAATTTGTACTTCCAAGGGCATGACAGCTTCGCATCCATAGACCAAGGAGAATGGTGTACTATGGGTTGGTCCTCGAACGGTGGTTCGATTGGCCCACAAAGCTTCAGACATTCTGTCGCTCCAGTGTCTTTTGTGACTAGAGACCATTTTTTTTGAGTATTTTGCAGAGTGTCTTGTTGAAAGCTTCTGCTAATCCGTTTGCTGCCGGATTGTATGGAGTCGAAGGACAGCTTTGGATTTTGTATTTGTCGCAGAACCTGTAGAATCGATGGTCCCGGAATTGTGGTCCGTTATCATGGACAAATCTTTTGGGTATGCCGAAACGACAAATGATGTTGGTGCGCAGGAACTGAAGGACTGATGAGGTATTCATTTCGTTGAACGCAAATGCTTCTGACCACTTGGAGAAATAATCCGTAGCGGCGAAGATGAAGCGATGACCTTTGCTCGAAGGGGGAGAAATAGGACCTATGATGTCCATACCCCAGGCTTCAAAAGGCCATGAAATCGGTGTAGGATGCAGCCATTCTGGAGGCATGTGAATGTAATCTCCTTGAACTTGGCACTGTTGGCAGCGCTTAGCAAATTGCATTGCGTCAGCTACCATGGTAGGCCAGTAATAACCTAACCTTTTTATCTGATCATAGAGCTTGGGACCAGCCTAATGAGCTCCGCAAAAGACCAGCATGAACTTCTTTGAGTGTTTCTTCAGCCTCTTGTTGTGACAAGCAGCGTAGAAGTACTCCGTTGAAGGATTTCCTGTAAAGGATTTTTGAAGGAATATCCAAATGAAAGCTTGGGGTTCGCCTTTGGATGCTTACCCGTTCTTTTGGATCTTCAGGTAGGATTCCGAACATAATGTAATCAATGAACGGATCCCTCCAGTCGCCGATTGAAGTTTGAAAGATTGAAATCCGACTTCCAACCACTTAGTGGCATTCAGCAACAGCTTGGTGTGTGTTAAGAGAAGGAAGGATTCTTCTATCGCACACTGTGATTTGCATGTTTTCCCCTTCCTGGATTGCCATGGATGCGGCAAGTCCAGCTAGGGCATCTGCACGTATGTTTTCACCTCTACGAATGTGGGTGATGTGATAGATGTCAAACTTTTGCAGAAGTGATTGTGCCTTGTTGTAGTAAGGCAGCAAATCTGGCTTCCTGACTTCAAATTTCTGATTCATTTGGTTGACGATCAGTTGAGAGTCTCCAAAGACTTCCAGCATGGTGATACCGGATTCGATGGCGAGTTCCAATCCTAGGATCAGAGCTTGATATTCAGCGCATTGTTTGTGCATGGTTCCTAGGTAGCGAGAAAGCGTAGTGGAATCATATATTTGTTGGGGCTAACAAAGAGGATGCCAACTCCCGAGATCAGCTATCTTTTTTCATTTGTCCTGGTTGCACCGTCAAAGTACATGTCCCAGGAGGCACTTTGTGAGAAAGTCTCCACATTGTAGACTGGTTCGTCTGGGAAATTATCTCTGAGTGGAGAATCTTTGGGCAATGGATGCACTGCGAGGAAGTCTGCTAGAGCTTGCCCTTTGATTGCCTTTTGTGGTACATACCTAATATCAAATTGTGAAAGAAGGATGGACCATTTTGCCAGTCGAGCATTGAGAGAACCTGCCTTTGTGACAAGGACCTTCAAGAGGTTGACCCTCGAGACCAAGTATACTGTGTTGGAAAGCAAGTAGTGATGCAGCTTTTGTACGGCGAACATCACTACAAGACATTCTTTTTCGACTGGAGAGTAGCGATGCTCTGCACCTACTAGCATGCGGCTGAGGTAATATAGAGTAGCTTCTTTTCTTTGATCATTTTCTTGCGCAAGCAGAGCTCCCAAAGAGTGATCAAGGGCTCTTGTGTACAAGATGAATGGTTTTCCAGTGGTAGGAGCAGCTAACACTGGAGGTTTTGTCAGGTATGACTTGATGTCTTGGAAAGCAGCTTCACAGTCAGCATCCTAGACAAAGTTTACACCCTTTTTCATCAACCGGGAGAATGGACGGCATTTCCCCGAAAGATTGGAGATGAACCGTCTGATGTAGGCTAATCTCCCTTGAAGCCCTTTGAGTTCTCTCAAGGTTCTTGGAGAGGGCATTTCTAGAATGGCTTTGACTTTTATGGGGTCAAGCTCTATTCCAGCTTTCCGAACTAAGAATCCGAGGAACTTACCCGATGAGACACCGAAGAAGCATTTCAAAGGATTCATTCGCAGTTTGTGTTTGCGAAGCCGGAGGAAGACTTCTCGAAGGTTTTTGAGATGATCTTCTTTTCTTTGCTTTTGACGGCGAGGTCATCAACGTAACATTCAACCGTCTTGTGCTGCATATCTTGGAATATTTTCATCATAGCCCTCTGATATGTGGCACCAGCATTTTTCAGACCAAATGGCATGACAGTGTAGCAATACACGCCAAATGGGGTCCGAAAAGATGTATGTTTTTCATCTTCAGGATGCATCTTTATCTGATTGTAGCCAGAGAAACCATCCATGAATGTCATTCGCTCGAATCACAGGTATTATCAATCATTACCTCTGGTATGGGGAGTGGAAATTCATCTTTTGGGCATGCGCCATTCAGGTCTCTATAGTCAAATACAGACCCTGATCTGCCCATTTTTTCGTTGTCACAGGGACAATGTTGGCCAACCATTCAGGATGTTGTTCCTCACGGATGAAGCCGACGCTTTTGAGTTTTTTGAACTTCTTGTTCAATTTTATCCATCACATCTGGACGGAATCTTCTTTGGCCTTGCTTGACGGGCTTGATGTCTTCTTGAAGATTGAGTTTGTGAACCGCTATTTTGGGGTATAAGCCAGCCATTTCAGCGTAAGCCCATGCAAAGCAATCAACGAACTCACGAAGAAAGGCGATATACTCGGGTAACTCATCATCCCTTATATTCTTGCTTATGAATACAGGACGTGGGTTATCTGGTGTTCCCAAGTCTATCTTTTGAACAGGATCTTCTGTTGGAAGGTTCGAAGGTGGTTCCTCCACATAATTTTTGGAGGCTTCCAGCTCAACGAAACCTTCTGGGGTTTCAAGGGCATTTCCAGACCAAGGCTTTGTTCCTTTCCACGGGTCTTCATGATCGGTAATTTTCCCAAGGCTTGCTATGAGATGATCCCAATCGCCTGTTGAAATCGGGTCAAAGTAGGCTACTTCTTTTGGGGATGAGGGTTCTTCTGGGTCAGAAGACCACACTTCTGTGCCATCGGACAACTCCTCTTCATTTTCGGAGAAATCGTGCCAATTGGATGAGCTTCCTAGATCTTTGTCAGGTGACTTATCGAAGAGATATCCAGGGAGATCGATATCTTCATGGACTTGAGATGTTGAGGCTTGGTCTGTATATTGACTTTTAAGCCTTTGTGTCAACTGTCTCAGGGGAGTGTCGGGATCATACCCTAACCCGTGTGAAGACTTTTCTGCATAGCCATAGAGTCTCCAATCTTCCAGCTGGCTTTTGGTCAAGACGGGCCCCAATGGTGTGAGAATACCGCGTCCTTCTCCCAAACCGACTGGGTTTTGAGCGTCATAGCCCATTTTCTTCATAATAGCTTGTGCCACAAAACTATATAAGAATAGTTGAGGCATACCTTCATTTTGGAAAGGTTCAAGCATAGAGTTTGATGAAGAAGCATCCGATCTATCGAAGAAGATCGACTTTTCCTTTGCTGAAGTTGCTGGAACAACGAAGGAAGCTGACGTAGGATCTTCTATGTCAGAAGTTGTCTCCATTGGAGTGACAGCAGGCTGAACTTGCTGAGTGTCAGCTTGGCGTGATGATGTGTCGTCTTCTGGCTCTGAATCTGAATCCGTGTCTTGCATGATAGACACGAAAGAGACAATAAATTTGCCCCCAGGCTTTTGCTTTACCTTCTTCACTTTAGTTGTGATGACCAAAGGCTTTGAAGGTTTGAGGGAGATGATGAAGGGAGTTTGAATGCTATATTCAGATTTACCGGATGATTTATTTTCTTCCGGTGATTGTTGAGGAGCCTTGCTTCTGGGGATTTTCGGCAAAGGATGCTGTATGCTTCTCCTTTTCTTCTTTTTCACCTTCATACATTTGTGAGTCTGCAAAGTGGACTTCTTTACCTTTGAAGGGTTTTGTGTCCGCAAAGACTCGATGTATCATGCCGTCATCGCCAACAAACTTGATGCATTGACGTAGAGTTGAAGGGACAACACCATTCTCGTGGATCCAAGGCGTCCGAGAAGGATGTTGTAGCATGAAGGGGTTTTTATTGCATACACTGTGACCTTAGAGATAAGATCACCGATCTGCAACCTGAACCTGATTTTGCCGATAGGCCTTTAAGTACTCCCATCGTATCCAAAGATAGATACAGATGTGTGGCTCAGCTTGCTGGGTGGGATACCCAACTCTTCGAGAGCCGATGTGGAGATGAGGTTGAGTGCAGAACCTGGGTCGATCTGAACTCTGTGCATAGGAATTTCCTTGATATACCCTGTGAAGTACAGGGGTCGGTTGTGCCTGGTTTCGCCAAGTAGGAGGTCGTCCTTTGTGAAGGCGATGGTTGCACTGGCTGCTTTTTTAACCGAGAGGCATTCAATGCATTATCCCTCAGTTTTCTTCTTTTCTCCCTTTGAGGAGGCTTCTAAGTTTTTGAGCCGGTAATCCATTTCAATTTGGAGGACTTGCGGGGGCATGTTTGTCGACATCCTCATTCAGCTTTGGTAATTCTGAGATGAGATTATCATGAGTGTGCGGAGACATTCGCAACAAATCTAGGATGTGCAGACGTGCAGGTATGTGCTTGAAGTGTTCAATCAAGTCATACTTGAAAGCCTCCTTATGGCCTGCATGTTCATCATTGTTGCCACTAGGGGCGCTTACAACATCTTTTCCCGAAGGATTTACATATGTAAAGGAAGATTGGTTGTAATTTTTGTGGTAGTTCCGGCCAGAGCGGGTGCCTCTACCAACTTCGAGAGCTTCTTGAGAAGGGTCTTCGTTCGGAAAATTTTCTTCAGGATCAAGAGGCTGTCGTTTTTCATTTGCTGAGGATGCATCAGCAGCGGAGTTGCCATCCTCAGTGATTGTGTTGCACGGAGCATTTTCCGGGATCAAGTCCTGAACAACATCCAGCAACCTTTCTTCTTCGTTAACCAATTCATCGTCCCAAGCATCAATAGCTGGGAATTCTTCAGTCAGGAAGGGTGTGAACTTTGAAGTCACAGTCTCAGGAAAAGAAACCTGAGAGGGTGTCATCTTAGTGAAAGTCAAGTGAGATGAGGTGGCTCCAGAAGATACATTGCTAGGCGTCACCGGAGTGAAAGTGCTCTCATCAGACGATGCTTCGGAAGAGCTATAATCCCGAATTATCACATTACAAGAAGCTCTAACGGGAGACGTTGCCTGATCGGAGTCAGACTCATCCTCGGATGTAAGAGGATCATCTATCCAGTAATTTTCTCCATTTTCAGGAGTTAAGGGAGGATGTACCTGATGGTCTTTAGGGACTTCAGGCTCTGGATTGCGAGGAGGCTCGTTGACGTGGTCTTGCTCTTGTTCTAGAGCGAGACGCTGCAAGATCCTTGCATATTCTTCAAGATCAGGCATGGGAGCCAAATCTTCTTCTTCATCAACTCTTTGTGGCTCAACATGGTTGATTTCCACTGGAGTAATGAGAGGTGCTGGGTCAGCAGCATCTTCTTGTACAGCCTTTCGGTCTTCTTCATCATCAGACCAGGATCCTTGTGGCTGTAGAGGGTTATACCAGATTACTGGCATAAGACGAGACTCAGGAACCCATTCTTCATCAGAGATATATTCTCCTGTTTCAAGGGACTCCTCCCACTCATCTGTGTAGTTGGATTCGAATCCATCATCGGTGTCGCTGGACTCGTATCCATCAATGGAGAATCCAACTACCGAGTTTGCAAGAGTATGATACCTCCCGCGTGGCTTCTTTGAATTGAGGTGGCATGAAATCACTGAGAGTGAATTTTCTTACCCCCTTTGAAGTCTCTGGAAGGGATGTTTTTGTTACCTCCAGTGAAGCGGTAGAGGAAGCCTCTGCCTTTTCTTTGACTTCTTGTTTTGGCTGGGTCTTCTCTTGCCTTTTGAGCTTGAGGAGATGTTTCCTAGCCTGCCTTCGCTGTTGAGGTGTAGGCTTTGTTTTCATGACCTCCCAATTTTTATCTTCCAGGAGATCGGGATGTACCCATATGGGTTGTCCGTTTGGTGTCGGGTAAGGAACCAGTTCCTCGGATGCTTGGATTGAGTTTATCACCTTGAAGGAAGTAGTGATCTTCTTCTTCGGTGATTTTGATGTTTGTCCACATGTCACCATGTTGACGGAAGCAGACCCATAGTTTTTGTCAAAGGTGATGACTCCGTTTTTCCACATCTCGTTTATTTTCTCCCTCACAACGAAGCATTGATTGAGAGGATGCGAGATCATCTGGTGGTATGGACAGTACCGAGGATCGTTGGTTTTGCCAACATCACACGGTCTTTTTGGTTCAGGCAAGGTGAGCTTGACGTTTGCCACAAGTGCCCCGAAGATTTCATCAACATCTTCATCAAACGGGTATTTCTTCTCTACTCGTTCTTTGAAGGCATCTAAGAGTTCAGGTTTCTTACCCGTAGCTTTGTTTCCAGCTTTCTTTGGTGGCTGAGGAGCTGACTTGGTCTGCACATTGAGGACCTCTTTCTTCTTTGGTTTAGAGGTTGCAATGGCGGTTGGCTCTTTTCTTGATGATTTCTGACTGTTGAGGTCTTTAATCACCGTTTCAGCTTCCATGGAAGCTTCTAGGAGTTCTCCCAGGTTTTTTGATTTGTTGCCGATGATCATGGACCGGATTTTAGCTCTCATGTTGTTTCGGCAGATGTCGACTAGCGACGCTTGTGGCAGTACATCAGAGCATTTGTACGCTATTGCTTTCCACTTATGAATGAAGTCATATGTTGACTCATTCTCCCCCTGTTTTAGGCTGCACAGCTGAGCCATAGTAGCGGGATGATCCTCACCTTTGAAGTGAGTTAGGGAGCGTGTCTCTAGCATGGCCCAGTTTTGGATGGAGTCCTCCGGCAGAGTGCAGTACCAATCGAAGGCCGTACCTTTTAGGGTACTTGCAAAGAGGCGGATCTTGAGTGCATCTTGATCCGCGATAGCTCCCGTCAGGATCTTGAAGTGGATGACGTGCTGTCTGGCTGATCCTTTCCTCGTTTATGTTTGGAGAGTAGGATGCTTGAATTTGGTGGGGAACGGGACCGAGTCCATCCATAAGGGATATGGTGGCTTGATCCCATGCTCCTTAAGTATATCCTCTTCTTTTGCTTTGGCGAGGATACTGTCTACGTCCTTTTTGGTAAGGGCGCGTGACTCATTTTCTTCTCCATTTACCTCATCGTCTTGATGATTCAGAGGAAGTTCATTGTTCGCCTGATTTTGGAAGGCGAGGAGAAGGTTTTCCATCATAGTTTCAATCCTCTGTTGGCCTTGTTCCAACTGCTGGATGCGGGTGATCGCATCATCTTGAGGTGGATTGCGGGGTGGTGGCTCAGAATTTATAGCCAAGAGGTTCATCCTTCGTGATTCGAATGAAGAAACTGTCCTGGTGACTGAGCTGGGGCTCATTCTTTTTGATAAAGAGCTTGAGGAAGGATCACTCTGCCGTCCTTTGCTTGAAAAGAGCAGGGGATTCTTCTGAATGTCTTCTTGTCTTGGAGATGCTGCGGGTCATCGGACGTCGGACATGGATTTTTGTTGCTGACTTTTGGCGCCTTCTGGTTTTCCAACCATATCGACGGCAGCAACTTGGTTGGGTCTATCTTTCTCGACCCATTTGGGAGAGACTTGAAGTGTAGGAGGCTGGGTCCTTTGCTTCTCTAGTCTCTTTTGCCGATACGACGCGCGGCGGCGTATACGACGAGCAATTTGAGCTTCGGTCAGCTCTGGCTGGGCTTTGACGATGAAGGATGTGCTCCCTCGGGCGCAGCAGCCGAGCCTGTCTTCTTTGTAGCTGGGCAAGGACAGTATACGAACCCTGTCCTTCGCCTGTTGCAGCGAAGCTTTGAATTTTTGGAGTTTGGCCCCTGTAGAGATGAAGGGTTGAACTGCAGGTTTGTAGGCCTTAGCAGGTGCTTGCAGAGGCCTTGTGATGCATGATCTGATCTTGGGCTTGTAGGAACAAGTCGGCTCATGCTGGTTTGACTTGGGAGTCAGGTTGGAGATGGGTCTCTCCTCTTTCATTTAAGCAAGAGGGTAGAACTGGTTCTCCTTGAGTGGGGCCAGGAATGCTGGCTTAGTGGATGTTTGGGACCTTCTCTGTTTTGGTGAAGGTCTCGGGGACCAAGTCTTGGGATAGACCTGGTCGTTTGCTGGTCGAGGCTTCGTGGGGCTGCCACGGGCTTCGGGCCTTCTGGTGCTCGCCTACCGTGACACCTTGAGAGGCGAGTTTCTGCTTCTTGGAGGGAGCAGCTTGTTCCTCGGGAAGTGGGAATGGTCCCAGCGTCCCAAAGACAATAGTCCGGGGAGTCGAGGTCGACCCAGAGCTCAGTGAGTTGCCGAGGGAGTTGACGCTTCGGCAGCTGATGGAGCGCTTGTAGGTGCGCGTAGTTTGCTTCTGTTGAAGCATGAGTTGCTGCTTGTTCTCATCGAAAGTAATGGTAAGTGATGCTGCCATTGTTAGTTTTTTCGAAAATTTCTGAAACAAGACCACATCCATTAGTAATCATAAGAATATAATGATCATAAATGGGAAGTTCTATGGTTTTGTCTTTTCAAATCGCTCGATGGAGATGACCCAAGCAATATGAAGAAGGCAAAACGCCATAGAGGGTACAATTGTTCTGATCGCAGGTATGGTAAGCCCAGAATGAGCGTCCCAGTGACTGCTAGAAGCAATTGTGAACTTAAATTCAACTTATCGAGAAGCAGAGCTTACTCGAGGTAAGAAGAATATAAAGTTGGAGCTACAAATGTGCCGATCGCAATACAGTAGACCCTGAAAGGGCGTGCTAGTACCGCTAGACACAAATGTTTTGAGACTGCATCCATGAGATGAGATTCTCTGTTTTGAAAGGTTAAGATTGGATTCATCAAAGAGAGCAGATGGTATTCCGATCTGAACACGGGCTCAGCGATTTCCGCGAGCGCCAGTGCTCAGAAAGAAATGAGCCATAATTTCTCGGATCTGAATAAAAAAATGACGAGTTTTTTTTTTTTTGAAAGGCTTATATCGGGTTCATCAAAGAGAGCAAAAGGCACTCCAATCTGAACACGGGCTCAGCGATTTCCGCGAGCGCCAGTGCTCAGAAAGGAGAAGACCAAGATTTCTCCAATCTAAACCCAAAATGACGGAAATTTTTTTTTTTTGAAGATTTTTTTTAAAAAAAAATCTTTTTTTCATTATTTATTTTTTTATTATTTTTTTAAAGATTTTTTTTTGAAACTTTTTTTTATTTTTTATTTTAGAATTTTTATTTTTAAAAAATTTATTTTTAAAAAATTTATTTTTAAAAAAATTTATTTAAAAGACGATAGAGTACACATAGGCCTCCTAACCCGGTCTTATGAAATCTCGATTGATAGAATTGCCCCAGGTAAGGGTAGGATTACTTAATGAACACGTTTGAAGGACCCTTGCCTAGAACAGTCAAGCTGTCTCCACACTCTGGACAAGGCTTTTCTTGAATCAACCATGATCAAAGAACGCAGTTGGTTTAACCTTAGTGGTCTATGTATTTTTTTTGTTTTTTTTTTGTTATATATATATATATTTAGATCTTTAATGAACTCATTGAAGAGAAACGATGGCCCAAAACCTTAGTCGAACAGGCTCAACATTTCTGCAAGCACGATGAACGATAGGAACGGATCAAGGTTTCTCAATTTTGAATCCAAAATGAAAAATCTGATTTTTTTTATTTTTTATATATATATTTTAGATCTTTAATGAACTCATCGAAGAGAAACGATGGCCCAAAATCTTAGTCGAACAGGCTCAACATTTCCACAATTGCGATGAACGATAGGAACGGATCAAGGTTTCTCAATTTTGAATCCAAAATGAAAAATCTGATTTTTTTGTTTCTCTTTATATATATATTTTTTAGATCTTTAATGAACTCATCGAAGAGAAACGATGGCCCAAAACCTTAGTCGAACAGGCTCAACATTTCTGCAAGCGCGATGAACGATAGGAACGGATCAAGGTTTCTCAATTTTGAATCCAAAATAAAAAAATCTGATTTTTTTATTTTTTTTGTTTTATATATATATTTTAGATCTATAATGAACTCATCGAAGAGAAACGATGGCCCAAAACCTTAGTCGAACAGGCTCAACATTTCTGCAAGCGCGATGAACGATAGGAACGGATCAAAATTTCTCAATTTTGAATCCAAAATGATAACGATGGCCCAAAACCTTAGTCGAACAGGCTCAACATTTCTGCAAGCGCGATGAACGATAGGAACGGATCAAAATTTCTCAATTTTGAATCCAAAATGAAAAATCTGATTTTTTTATTTTTTTATTTTATATATATATTTTTAGATCTTTAATGAACTCATCGAAGAGAAACGATTGCCCAAAACCTTAGTCGAACAGGCTCAACATTTCTGCAAGCGCGATGAACGATAGGAACGGATCAAGGTTTCTCAATTTTGAATCCAAAATGAAAAATCTGATATTTTTTTGTTTTTATATATATATTTTTAGATCTTTAATGAACTCATCGAAGAGAAACGATGGCCCAAAACCTTAGTCGAACAGGCACAACATTTTTGCAAGCGCGATGAACGATAGGAACGGATCAAGGTTTCTCAATTTTGAATCCAAAATGAAAAATCTGATTTTTTTTTGTTTTTTTGAAAAGAGAAAGAGTGGAAATAAATTCAAAGAATTAGAAATTTCCAAAAAATCTCATCTCATTTTTTTTAGATGCGGAATCTGATGAACCGCGCTCCCGGCGCCTGGTCCTACCGAGGTCGGCGGACGTGGGAGTCCGTTGGGTCCGACCCTTTCATAACCGGGGGGCAAGGGGCGTGCATCATCATTTCTTTGTGTGGGTGTGCCAAATTTTCTATTTTACTTGGAATTGCAAGTGGTGATCCGGAGATCAACCTCGCAAGTAAAAGGAAATCAACTTCTTTCAAGTTTTCCATTGCACATATATTTAAGAAAAGAGATATTTTCTTGATTTGCCGTGAAAGGTGATTTTTTTGGCATTTATAGCTGATTTTGGCGTTTATAGTCAATTTTTAGCGTTTATAGCCGATTTTGGCATTTATAGCCGTTTTACAATTCTTATCAATAATGAAAGACAAGAGTTGTGATTTTTTGTCTTTTTAAAAAAAATACAAACTACAATGAAAAGCAAGAAAAAGGAGGATCTAACTTCTCAGGAGATTGTGGGGGACCCGTTCAGATTGACGGTCGCAAGCCATATGTGGACTTCGCCATCATCCATGCAGATAAGAACAGAGGATGCTATTGATTCGCTTGGCTTGGCTATAACCTCAGGTTTTTAGAGGACAAAGACCAAAAGGAGGTCCTATGTCCAATAAAAAGCCGAGTAGACGGGCTGAAAAGCCATGTCTGAGCCATTGGAGGCAGAAAGAGAAGATAAGGACCTTGGGGGGGTTACCCCCCAAGGGACTTTTGTCACCTTGTAGCGGTGGTCGATGTAGAACTTCCACAGAGTTTTCTCTCTTTGATGCCTTTTTCTGTCTGAGTTTCCGGATTTTCTGCAGTCTGTTGTCTGTGTGTTTTCTGTTGTGTCTTCTTCCTTTTTTTCTTGGAGAGCTCTCCTATTTATAGGTTTTTAGGTAGCCATTTAGGAGGGTTTATGAGCCTTAATTGTCATAAAGCTACATAAAGGGAGGAGTAACAAGATTGAATTCTTTATTTTGTAACTCTTTTTTCTTGGCTTCTGATTGGCCGGAGGAGATTGAGGGCATTTAATCGCCTTTAATCGCCATGATGGGAGGAGTTTCATGGGTTAAATGCCATGAATATCTTGACTTGTAACTCCCGGATGCTTGCTTCTGATTGGCCCGTCCAAAGAAATGGATTAATGACTGTAATAAAGCTAGTCAATTAATCGCATTAAGTGGTCGCCGAGCAGTTGAAGAGTCACGGGCCGTGCCGCGTCTTTTGGGATTCTTCTGGCGGTGATCATTGATGGATCTTCATGTAGATCGACATCGGATGACCATGTAACTTTAGGTGTTAGTTGCCAACAGCGGGTCGGTACCATCTGTCCTGTCGATTTCTCGATCGGTCGGGTAGAAAGCACACTTTTTTTGGTTGACCGGGTGGCGATCAATGTTGTTTTTGATACTCTTGATGATTAACCCATGTTTTTGACGGATGTCAGAGGATTTAGTGTCTCAAAAGTATGAATCTTGGAAAATACCAGAGGCCGGACGCTTCGAATCGCGAAAAAACGGCGAAAACTGGGGTTTCCGGGGCCTTCCCGGCAATCCCGGGCCCCAGGGTCGCCGACGACCCTGGGGGGTTTTCCCCCTTTTTGTCCCGTTTTATGGTCGTTTTTGCTGTTTTTCAATTCTTTTTTCTTCTGTATTTTTCCTTGACATTTTTGATCATTTATTAGCCTGATTTCCCTATAGAAAACCTGATGAGAATCCTTGCATTTTGGTTTGCAAAGTTACTAATTTTCCAAGAAAGCCGAAGACTTTGTCGCGCAAAGCTGCCGATTTTCCGTCAGTAGCTAAAACTGGGCCAACGATGTCGGAATGACCTGAAATTTGGAGTGAAGCCTGCTGAACAATAAATAAGACCAACCATAGGCTTTTTTTTTAGTTTTGAAGCCGTTTGGGGCCCTATCACCATAGGCTTGATGTGCGGTCAACCGATGTCCGATTGACTTGAAATTTGACAGGGAACCTAGTGGAGTCATTTTAAGATGATCCATAGGCTCTGTCTGGGAAACCATGGTCCCGAGGAGCTTCGCCGCCGAGAGGCCTGATTTGGCTTCCGAGCGTCAAACTATGGTCAAATGTTGTCGAATTGACCTGAAATTTGACGTGTAGCCCTTTGCAAACATTTTGAAGCCGTCCATGTGCTCTATCTGATGAGTGATGGCCTCGGTGGTTCTCGCCGCCGAGAGGCTTGATTTAGCTGTTCGAGGGTTGATGTAGGGTCAAACATTGTCGGTTTGACTCGGAACTTGACGTGGAGCCTTTTGGATGTATTTTGAGACCATTCATCGGCTCTGATCGAAGATTTGGTGTCTCCGATGCTTTCGCCGCCGGGCGCTCCTTTTCAGCTACCGGAGAAGCGAAGTTAGGCCAAATGATTTTGAAATGGCCCGAAACTTCTTGTGTACTCCTCTTTTAGCTGTCTTGAAGGATCTTGTAGTTTTTGTTTGGTTCTGACAAGATTTTATTTTTTGAAAGTAGCATTGCCTATTTATGGCAGGTTGCGACTTCATGTAGCTCTTTGGATCTTGAAGAGGCAAAGTGACATTTTTGGTGTCAACAAATGCCCCCTCGAGGTACAGCCACGAGTTGCTTATCATTTGTAGTCGATGTGCCTCGAAGAGATTTGTGAAGGAGAGCCTGTGACTTGACCAAGAGTCTTTTGAGCAGTCTTTCTTTTTGGTATTTGTAGCCTTTTGAGCTTCCAGGGGAATTTTCTGGTAGGGAAAGGGATCACGTACCATCTCAAGGCAAAGTTTTGAAGATGACATCAGGGATGTAGATTTGGGTTTTGACCTTGTGACCTAACAGGCTGTATGTGGCAGGTTAGGGGGTCGGGTTTGGTTTTGACCGTGTGACCCAACAAGCTGTATGTGGAATGTTGGGGGATCAATTTTGGTTTTGATCTTGTGACCTAACAGGCTGTATGTGGCAAGTTAGGGGATCAGGTTTTGGTTTTTGGTTTGGTCTTGTGACCTAACAAGCTGTATGTGGCAAGTTAGGGGACCGTGATTTGGTTTGATTTTTGTGGAATGTCAATTTCAAGATTTTGGCTCAATTTGGTAGATGAGGCTGGATGGTTTGATTTTTGGAAGCTCATGGGGCTTGGAATTCTCTTTTGTATGGTCGAATCAACTCCAAAGAGGCATGGAACCATTTTTGTATGCTCTTGGTAAAAGGGATTTCTCTTTGACTAAAAGCCCAAATTTTTTTTTTCGTGTGCCTAGGTGGTCAAACCTGGCTCATATGGGCTAACCGATGGGACCTTAAGCTTTTGAAATGGCTTAGATCTCCTATGGTGTCATTTTTGTAAAGAATATCCAAAAATATCTCATTTGGATAGAGAATATGATGGACCGCGCTCCAAATGCTCGAGTTCCTACCGAGGTCGGTGGACGTGGGAGTCCGTTTGGTTCCGACCCTTTCGTAACCAGGGGGCAGGGGCGTGCATCAACATTTCTTTTTTTGTGTGGGTGTGCCAGATTTTCTATTTTTACTTGGAATTGCAAGTGGTGATCCGGAGATCAACCTTCGCAAGTAAAAAGGAAATCAACTTCTTTCAAGTTTTCCATTGCACATATATTTAAGAAAAGAGACATTTTTCTTAGTTTGCCGTGAAAGGCGATTTTTTTGGCATTTATAGCCGATTTTGGCGTTTATAGCCGATTTTTGGCGTTTATAGCCGATTTTGGCGTTTATAGCCGATTTACAATCCTTATCAACAATGAAAGACAAGAATTGTGATTTTTGTCTCTTTTGAAAAAAATACAAACTACAATGAAAAGCAAGAAAAGGAGGATCTAACTTCTCAGGAGATTGTGGGGGACTCGTTTAGATTGACGGTCGCAAGCCATATGTAGGCTTCGCCGTCATCCATGCAGATGAGAACAGAGGATGCTATTGATTCACTTGGCTTGGCTATAACCTCAGGTTTTTAGAGGACAAAGACCAAAAGAAGGTCCTATGTCCAATGAAAAGCCGAGTAGACGGGCTGAAAAGCCATATCTAAGCCATTGGAGGCAGGAGGAGAAGGCAAGGACCTTGGTGGGGGGTACCCCCCAAGGGACTTTTGTCACCTTGTAGCGGTAGCCGGTGTAGAACTTCCGCAGAGTTTTCTCTCTTTTCCTTCTCTGAATTTCTGTGCTTCTGTCAGTGATTTTCGTTGTCTGTCCGTGTCTGTCCTTTCTTCTTGGAGAGCTCTCCTATTTATAGGCTTTTTAGGTAGCCATTTAGGAGGGTTTATGAGCCTTGATTGTCATAAAGCTACATAAAGGGAGGAGTTACAGAATTGAATTCTTTATTTTGTAACTCCTTTTTCTTGGCTTCTGATTGGCCGGAGGAGATTGAGGGCATTTAATCGCCTTTAATCGCCATGATGGGAGGAGTTTCATGGGTTAAATGCCATGAATCTCTTGACTTGTAACTCCCGAATGCTTGCTTCTGATTGGGCCGTCCAAAGAAATGGATTAATGACTGTAATAAAGATAGTCAATTAATCGCATTAAGTGGTCGCCGAGCAGCTGAAGAGTCGCGGGCCGTGCCACGTCTTTTGGGATTCTTCTGTCAATGATCATCGATGGATCTTCATGTAGATCGACATCAGATGACCATGTAATTTCAGGTGTTTGTTGCCAACAGCGGGTCGGTGCCATCTGTCCTGTCGATTTCTCGATCGGTCGGGTAGAAAGCACACTTTTTTTGGTTGACCGGGTGGCGATCAATATTGTTTTCGATACTCTTGATGATTGACCCGTGTTTTGGACGGATGTCAGAGGACTTGGTGTCTCAAAAGCATGAATTTTGGAAAGTACCAGAGGCTGGGCTCTTCGAATCACGAAAAAACGGCGAAAACCGGGGTTTCCGGGGCCTTCCCGGCGACCCCGGGTTCCAAGGTTGCCGGCGACCCTGGCCCAGGGTCGCAGGGGTCTGCGACCCTGGGGGGGGGTTTTCCCCCTTTTGTGTCCCGTTTTGTGTCCGTTTTTGCTGTTTTTCTATTCTTTTTTCTCCTGTACTTTTCCTTGACATTTTGACCATTTATTGGCCTAATTTCTTTGTAGGAAACCTGATGAGAATCCTTGCATTTTATTTTGCAAAGTTTCCAATTTCCTGAGAAAGCCGAAGACTTTGTCGCGCAGAGCTGCCGATTTTCCGTCAGAAGCTGAAACTGGGCCAAACGATGTCGGAATGACCTGAAATTTGGTGTGAAGCCTCCTGAGCAATAAATAAGACCAACCATAGGCTTTTGTTTGAGTTTTGAAGCCGTTTCGGGTCCTATCACCAGTAGACTTGCTTTTTGTCGCGATGAAGATGTCGCGGTATGATGTGCGGTCAACCGATGTCCGATTGACTTGAAATTTGACAGGGAACCTATTGGAGTCATTTTAAGATGATCCATAGGCTCTGTCTTGGAAATCATGGTCCCGGAGAGCTTTGCCGCCGAGAGGCCTGATTTGGCTTCCGAGCGTCAAACTATGGTCAAATGTTGTGGAAATGACCTGAAATTTGACGTGTAGCCCTTTATAAGCATTTTGAAGCCGTCCATGTGCTCTATCTGATGAGTAATGGCCTCGGTGGTTCTCGCCGCCGAGAGGCTTGATTTAGCTGTTCGAGGGTTGATGTAGGGTCAAACGTTGTCGGTTTGACTCGGAACTTGACGTGGAGCCTTCTGGAAGTATTTTGAGACCATCCATCGGTCCTGATCGAAGATTTGGTGTCTCCGATGCTTTTGCCGCCGAGAGCTCCTTTTCAGCTGTCGGAGAAGCGAAGTTAGGCCAAATGATTTTGAAATGGCCCGAAACTTCTTGTGTACTCCTCTTTTGGCTGTCTTGAAGAATCTTGCAGTTTTTGTTTGATTCTGACAAGATTTGATTTTTGGAAGCAGCATTGCCTATTTATGGCAGGTTGCGACTTCATGTAGCTCTTTGGATCTTGAAGAGGCAAAGTGACATTTTTGGTGTCAACAAATGCCCCCTCGAGGTACAGCGACGAGTTGCTTATCATTTGTAGTCGATGTGCCTCGAAGAGATTTGTGAAGGAGAGCCTGTGACTTGACCAAGAGTCTTTTGAGCAGTCTTTCTTTTTGGTATTTGTAGCCTTTTGAGCTTCCAGGGGAATTTTCTGGTAGGGAAAGGGATCACGTACCATCTCGAGGCAAAGTTTTGAAGATGACATCAGGGATGTGGATTTGGGTTTTGACCTTGTGACCTAACATGCTATATGTGGCAGGTTAGGGGGTCGGGTTTGGTTTTGATCGTGTGACCCAACAAGCTGTATGTGGAATGTTGGGGGATCAATTTTGGTTTTGATCTTGTGACCTAACATGCTGTATGTGGCAAGTTAGGGGATCAGGTTTTGGTTTTTGGTTTTGGTCTTGTGACCTAACAGGCTATATGTGGCAAGTTAGGGGACCGGGATTTGGTTTGATTTTTGTGGAATGTCAATTTCAAGATTTTGGCTCAATTTGGTAGATGAGGCTGGATGGTTTGATTTTTGGAAGCTCATGGGGCTTGGAATTTTCTTTGTATGGTCCAATCAACTCAAAAGAGGCATGGAACCATTTTTGTATGCTCTTGGTAAGAGGGATTTCTCTTTGACTAAAAGCCCAAAAATTTTTTTTTTTTTTTTTTTTTTTGTGCCTAGGTGGTCAAACCTGGCTCATATGGGCTAACCCATGGGACCTTAAGCTTTTTGAAATGGCTTAGATCTCATATGGTGTCATTTTTGTAAAGAATATCCAAAAATATCTCATTTGGATAGAGAATATCTAAGAATATCTTTACTTGGAGAGAATCTCTCATGATCCCTTTATTTTGGGATAGAATATCTCAAGATATCTTTCTTTTGGGAAAGAATCCGTCATAGATTTCTTTTTGGGAGAAAATCCTTCAAGATATCTTTCTTTTGGGAAAGAATCTTTCTAATCTCTTTCTTTTGGTAAGGTTACTAATTAGTAACACTTACCTCTTTCTTCTTTCCTTCTTTGGTTTGCTCTCCTCTATAAAAGCAAGGAGAAGGTTGGATCTCTTGCTCTTATTACTTTCTTTTGCAATAATTTCAAGAGGGCTTCAAGACCAAGAGCTCTTCTTCTTCAAGATCTTCAAGACTTTTCTTCTTCTTCTCTATCAATGGCTTCAAGTAAGTTCCCTTTTTCAAGAAAACTCCATTGTAGGAAAAATAAAGTTCTTTCTTTTTTTTTTGTTTCTTTTTTTTTTCTTCTTTTTTTTTTCTTTCACGTGTTTTCCCTCTTCTTTTTTTCACACGTGTTTTCTTTTTGCTTTCTCTTCCTTTTTTTTTTGCATTTTTTTTTCTTTTGTGGGCCGTACGGACAGATCCGTACGGATCTGGCCGTACGGCCACGTGGCCTGTGGGCCAGCCCCTTTTTTTTTTTTTTTTTTTTTTGTTTTCTTTCTCCTTTTTTTTTTGAGAAAGTTTTTTTTTCTTTTTTTTTTTTTGCTCATCATGATAATGCATTTTTTTCGCAAACCCAGATGTTCATGCGTGCATTCAATTTGTAAATTAAATTTGTAGCATGATGTGATAGCATACCTGAAAGTTTTCGCAAATTTGGGAATTTGGAGCTCGCAGTGATGTTGAGCCCTTCCTGATTTTGCGGAGACTTTGAGGTTTCGAAAGTTTGGAGTTTCGGAGCTCGCAGCGATGTTGAGCCCATCTTCAAGCTTTCTTATTTCTTTCGGGATAGTTCCTTTTCTTCGGAATTGCCCCGTCATCATGTCAAAATTTCGCCAGATTTTTTTTTAGCGAGATTCTGTCATTTTGATGTTTGATCTTTTCCTTTTCCATCCTTTTCAGGTGGTTCCTCCAGAGCGAACAAGGGTAAAGAGCCTGCTACAAGCGTACCTCGTCGATCTTCTAGATCTTCTAATCCGGCCGTTCAGCAGGCTTTTGAGAAGGTTCAGTATGTTGAGAGAAATCTGGAAGAGTGCGACTCCCTCAACAGAGATGAGATGAGGCAGCGACTGATCGCTCTCAAGGGAGAGGAATTCTATAAGATCATGGTAAGCAGTCGTCCATGGGTGATGGAAGATCAGAGCGTTTTGCCCAAGCCTACCTTCTTCTTTGGTGATGCAGTCCCTGATGACATGACATACCAGAGGAGATGTTTTCAGTTTTCTTTCACAGCAGATGGTGAGAAGAAGACTGTTGCTACCCGGTCGACGTTTGATCGCACCGTCTCGATTCTGAGCCTTGCCCCCACGTGCCCTAAGAGGGAAGATCCTCCAAGTTGGGTGAGAAGGACAAATGTAATCAAGACCGGGGTTTTTGTTGGCGGTTCTCCTGGATATACGGAGAGGTCGCCTGTTGACATGGACCTGTTGATGCCCTCCAGCGGCTACCAGGGCTCTGATTATCCGTCGGTCGATTTGAGACCGGTGAGCCTTGGTATTTTCAGTGGTGATGGCAGCAATTGGATCAAGCCTTTTCGACTTCGATGCCGTTTCAATGCCGACTCCGAGTGGAAGTCGTGGACTGATCGCGTCCTGCTGATTGGTGGCGCCGTTTTGAAGGAAGCTGGGATTTTTGATGCGGTCCGCGCCTTTAGGGAGACCGTGATCTTTTCCGACGAGGCCTTCATGGCTATGCTGGAGTCATTCCTCCCATAAACCAATACCTTCATTGTGACGAATGGTGAGATTGGTTTTTCTTTGAAGGAGCTGAGCGCCATTACTGGATTGCCCATCCTCGGCAAACTCTATGAGGAGTTTATGCCGATTGACAGCATCCTTGAGGGGCAGTCTGAGGAGTTCAGGTTTGAAAGTTAGATCCAGCAGTTGGAAGAGTTTTAGCTCTTCATTCCCCAACTTTTTTGATAGCAGGGAGTCTTCTGATAGCGTGACTCAAGAAGCCGGAGCTCAGGATCCAAGTTCAAAGAAGATCTTGGCCATGCAAGAAGAGTTGAGAGATTTCTGTGCAAGTACAAACGCCATATGTCCTGACATTGCACTGCGGAGAGATCTCGCTGTTTACCTCACTTATTGGCTTGGTGAGGCTGTTTTTGCTGGAGGAGATGGAACGCACATCAGGCCGCATTGTATTTTTTCCGGCTTGTCAGATGGCGTTTGGAGAGCAGCTTGCTTTGGTGCCAGCTCTTTACTCCTACCTGTGTACCGAACTGCAGGCTGCTGCTTTTTTGGTTCGGCTTGGGCTTCCCATGAATAGGGTATTTTCAGCCCATATCTTTTATTCGTGGTATGTATACCACTGTCCTGGCTTCCATCGGCTGGGTGCTGCACAGGATGATGATCCTCTGATGATTCGACTGGCTAAGGGCAAAGCCGTGTCCGAATCACTTTTGTTTGCCCGCATGAGGATCCGACGGTTCAGGGATGTCGAGATGGGGCAATCTTCAGTGAAGCTTTCTCCAGAGTTACGGAAGAAGGCTTTTGATTTTGGTACCTCCCGAGACTCTACCAGGGCGGGGTCGGGGAGGCATTATTCCTTGACAAATGCAGAGAGAGAGTGGCTTTTCAGCATACGTGTCGGCACGATGGTGTACCGTAGACATCTTTTCGTCGACATCCAGCCGTATGTACCCTCTCGCTTTGCTTTGCAGCTGGGCTTTTCTCAAGGCGTTGTTGGAGCGCCTTCAAGCATGGTGAAGCGCTTTGGAGGTTTACAGGATGGGAGAAATGCATGGGCTTTCTATAGTGCTGAAGACACTACAGCCATGATTTCTTATCCTGTGTTGCTGACTTCCCGGACTGCCGGCTTTGCGAAGTGGTTCGCGGAGAGCTTTTCGGCATATCGGGGGCTTTCCAAGAAGGAGCTTGATGTGAAGCTGGCATCTGGAAAGGGCCTTGGAAAGTCGGATGGCGTCCGGCGAGAGGAAGTTTGGGCCTTCCTTTCTGGAGAGAAGCACAAGATAGGCTTTCTCGGTGACCAGGGCGTCATTGGTTCTGAAGCTGTTCGAGAAATACCTGATGAGGCTTTGGAGCAGCTAGAACAGGAGGAAGCCGAACATGGTGCTTGGATGCAAGCGGCATAGAGGCAAGCTTTCGTGGAGTCTACTGGCAAGAGTAGACCATCCAGTGAGGAGTCAAGTGGGAAACCTGACTCTGACAGTGGGGCAGGTTCCTCTAAGAAGCGAGCCCGCCGGGGTAAGAGGGGGAGGAGTCATCATCATAGCAAGGGGCAACATGAGGACTCTCCTAACTTGGAAGTTCCTCTTACTATCGATGAGGATGTGCCAGTAGATGCTGACGAGCCTCCAGAGAAGAGAAGCCGAGAAGAAGAGACCGTTGGTGAAGGTATGATTCTTCCTTTTTCTCTTTCCATTTCTTTTCATGGGACTTTTTCCATGTTCTGATTTGCTTCTTGTTTCTGCTTTTCCTTTTTTTTTTTTTTTAGCAGAGGAAGACTTGATGATGCCTGAGGTTCCGGTCGATGAGGTGGTGACGGATCCTGTCGAGGCACCTGAAGAAGAACCGAGGGACTCTGGAGTGATTCTAGAGTCTCCAATTGGTACGACTTCTTTTGCTCTTTTTTTTTTGTCTGTGACTCGGTTTGCTAACATTTTTTTTATGTCAGCTGACTTGCCACAGGGTTCTGATGACTTTGAACCATCGATGGACGCAAATGTTGATGATGCTTCCGATGAGTTCATGGAGGAAGAAAGTGTTCCGCCAGTCGTCGAAGAAGGTATTTTGTAGTTATAACCCTGATAATGGTTTTCAAACAGGATTATATTCATACCTTTTTGTGTTTCTTTGGCAGGTTTTGAAGTGACAGAGGAGGGTCCGTCGCTTCTAGAGCAAGGGATGCCAGAGGTTAATCCAGAGGTAGAGACTCCTGGGACCAGTTCTGACAATGTTGAGGAGATTCCTCGCGCTGAGATTCCTTCCCGAGCAGGAGCAGCTTCAACTGGAAAGAGTTCTTTTGTTACTCTTTCAACAGATGATGACATGAGCAGCCGACCAACGGAGTTGGGCGAATCTTCAGCTGGGTCATCTCTTCTTTTTGCGAAGAAAGTGGTGGTGCGAGTTCTGAGCTCTTGGATTGAGACTCTCTTTTCTGGGCACTTGGAAGCCGGATTTAGCATGATCCAGTATGTGCGTGAGATTCTCGGTGATGCTAAAGAAGCTGGTCTGGATGTGACATATGCCAGGGCGATCGTTAATAGGATCATTGAGCTGGGTGACAAGTGGTTTGAGACCATGGGTTTTCCTGACGATCAGTTCTTCAAGGAGATGTTCTTGGACCCTGCGGATAAGGCTCAATCTGACCTGGATGAGGCTACAGAAAGCAAGAAGCAGGCAGTCCGAGAGAGGAACTTAGAAGAGATAACCATCATTAGGCTGACACATGACCTTAACATCCTTGATAGGGAGGTCGATGAGGCCAGGAAACGTCTTGAGCATCTGCAGGCACAAGTCGCTGCCAAGTGGACTGAAATAACAGAGGCTCGTGAAAGGGAGACTGCTCTGATTCATCGAGTTGCGGATGCCAATCGAGTTCTCAAAAGGAAGTCTGATGAAGACAAACAATGGAAAACCGCTCGAGGGAAGCTTCCCAGTGCAGAAGAAGGGTTACAGCCCACCCCAGCATCTCATGGCAGGTTCCTGAAGAAGCGTGCCTTGGAATCCTTGACGGATGAAGCCAAAAGCTTGCTTAAGGAGCTGAACTCTTGGCTGGAGACCATTTTTGATTGAGCTCCTGTATACAGAAACCATCCTTCTTTCTTTTTTTTTGGTACCACTTGTATTTTTTTTTGGTACTTTTTTTGTAGTGCTTGTGAGCACTTTTCTTCTTTTTTTTTTTTGGTACCACATGTATTTTTTTGGTACTCTTTTTTTTTTTGTTATCCCTACGCTCACTTGAATCTTTTTGTGATAAAAGTAATTGCTAAATGGGATGCTCTTTTTTTTTGTTATCCCTACGCTCACTTGAATCTTTTTGTGATAAAAGTAATTGCTAAATGGGATTTGATCAAAAGGTTGTCATTTTGTGAAAATCTTTTGTCAAGTGATTGTTTTGGCATGAAAGCCAGGTTTTTGTTTGTGGCATGGAAGCCAATTTTGGCATGAGAGCCAGCTTTTCTTGTGGCATTGCTTTTTGTGGTACATACCTAATATCAAATTGTGGCAGAAGGATGGACCACTTTGCCAGTCGAGCATTGAGAGAACCTGCCTTTGTGACAAGGACCTTCAAGAGGTTGACCCTCGAGACCAGGTAGACTGTGTTGGAAAGTAAGTAGTGACGCAGCTTTTGTACGGCGAACATCACTGCAAGACATTCTTTTTCGACTGGAGAGTAGCGATGCTCTGCACCTACTAGCATGCGGCTGAGGTAATATAGAGCAGCTTCTTTTCTTTGATCATTTTCTTGCGCAAGCAGAGCTCCCAAAGAGTGATCAAGGGCTCTTCTGTACAAGATGAATGGTTTTCCAGTGGTAGGAGCAGCTAACACTGGAGGTTTTGTCAGGTATGACTTGATGTCTTGGAAAGCAGCTTCACAGTCAGCATCCTAGACAAAGTTTACACCCTTTTTCATCAACCGGGAGAATGGACGGCATTTCCCCGAAAGATTGGAGATGAACCGTCTGATGTAGGCTAATCTCCCTTGAAGCCCTTTGAGTTCTCTCAAGGTTCTTGGAGAGGGCATTTCTAGAATGGCTTTGACTTTTATGGGGTCAAGCTCTATTCCAGCTTTCCGAACTAAGAATCCGAGGAACTTACCCGACGAGACGCCGAAGAAGCATTTCAATGGATTCATTCGCAGTTTGTGTTTGCGAAGCCGGAGGAAGACTTCTCGAAGGTTTTCGAGATGATCTTCTTTTCTTTTGCTTTTGACGGCGAGGTCATCAACGTAACATTCAACCGTCTTGTGCTGCATATCTTGGAATATTTTCATCATAGCCCTCTGATATGTGGCACCAGCATTCTTCAGACCAAATGGCATGACAGTGTAACAATACACGCCAAATGGGGTTCGAAAGGATGTATGCTTTTCATCCTCAGGATGCATCTTTATCTGATTGTAGCCAGAGAAACCATCCATGAATGTCATTCGCTCGAATCCACAGGTATTATCAATCATTACCTCTGGTATGGGGAGCGGAAATTCATCTTTTGGGCATGCGCCATTCAGGTCTCTATAGTCAATACAGACCCTGATCTGCCCATTTTTCTTTGTCACGGGGACAATGTTGGCCAACCATTCAGGATGTTGTTCCTCACGGATGAAGCCGACGCTTTTGAGTTTTTGAACTTCTTGTTCAATTTTATCCATCATATCTGGACGGAATCTTCTTTGGCCTTGCTTGACGGGCTTGATGTCTTCTTGAAGATTGAGTTTGTGAACCGCTATTTTGGGGTATAAGCCAGCCATTTCAGCGTAAGCCCATGCAAAGCAATCAACGAACTCACGAAGAAAGGCGATATACTCGGGTAACTCATCATCCTTTATATTCTTGCTTATGAATACAGGACGTGGGTTATCTGGTGTTCCCAAGTCTATCTTTTGAACAGGATCTTCTGTTGGAAGGTTCGAAGGTGGTTCCTCCACAATATTTTCAGAGGCTTCCAGCTCAACGAAACCTTCTGGGGTTTCAAGGGCATTTCCAGACCAAGGCTTTGTTCCTTTCCACGGGTCTTCTTGATCGGTAATTTTCCCAAGGCTTGCTATGAGATGATCCCAATCGCCTGTTGAAACCGAGTCGAAGTAGGCTACTACTTTTGGAGATGAGGGTTCTTCTGGGTCAGAAGTCCACACGTCTGTGCCATCGGACAACTCCTCTTCATTTTCGGAGAAATCTTGCCAATTGGATGAGCTTCCTGGATCTTTGTCAGGTGACTCATCAAAGAGATATCCAGGGAGATCGATGTCTTCATGGACTTGAGATGTTGAGGCTTGGTTAGTATATTGACTTTTAAGCCTTTGTGTCAACTGTCTCAAGGGAGTGTCAGGATCATACCCTAACCCGTGTGAAGACTTTTCTATATAGCCGTAGAGTCTCCAATCTTCCAGCTGGCTTTTGGTCAAGACGGGCCCCAATGGCGTGAGAACACCGCGTCCTTCTCCCAAACCGACTGGGTTTTGAGCGTCATAGCCCATTTTCTTCATAATAGCTTGTGCCACAGAACTATATAAGGATAGTTGAGGCGTACCTTTATTTTGGAAAGGTTCAAGCATGGAGTTTGATGAAGAAGCATCCGATCTATGGAAGAAGATCGGCTTTTCCTTTGTTGAAGTTGCTGGAACAACGAAGGAAGCTGACGTAGGATCTTCTATGTCAGAAGTTGTCTCCATTGGAGTAAGAGCAGGCTGAACTTGCTGAGTGTCAGCTTGGCTTGACGATGTGTCGTCTTCTGGCTCTGAATCCGAGTCCGTGTCTTGCATGATAGACACGAAAGAGATAACAAATTTGCCCCCAGGCTTTTGTTTTGCCTTCTTCACTTTAGTTGTGATGACCAAAGGCTTTGAAGATTTGAGGGAGATGATGAAGGGAGTTTGCATGCTCTCTTCAGATTTACCGGATGGTTTGTTTTCTTCCGGTGATTGTTAAGGAGCTTTGCCTTTATCTTTCTGGAGATTTTCGGCAAAGGATGCAGTGTGCTTTTCCTCTTCTTCTTTTTCACCTTCATACATCTGTGAGTCTGCGAAGTGGACTTCTTTACCTTTGAAGGGTTTTCTGTCCGCAAAGACTCGGTGTATCATGCCGTCGTCGCCAACAAACTTGATGCATTGATGTAGAGTTGAAGGGACAACACCATTCTCATGGATCCAAGGGCGTCCGAGAAGGATGTTGTAGCATGAAGGGGTCTTTATTGCATACACTGTGACCTCAGAGATAAGATCACCGATCTGCAATTTGAACCTGATTTTGCCGATAGGCCTTTGAGTACTCCCATCGTATCCAAAGATAGATACAGATGTGTGGCTCAGTTTGCTGGGTGGGATGCCCAACTCTTCAAGAGCCGATGTGGAGATGAGGTTGAGTGCAGAACCTGGGTCGATCTGAACTCTATGCATAGGCATTTCCTTGATATACCCTGTGAAGTACAGGGGTCGGTTATGCCTGGTTTCGCCAAGTAGGAGGTCATCCTTTGTGAAGGCGATTGTTGCACTGGCTGCTTTTTTAACCGAGAGGCATTCAATGCATGATCCCTCAGTTTTCTTCTTTTCTCCCTTTGAGGAGGCTTCTGAGTTTTTGACCCGGTAATCCATTTCAATTTGGAGGACTTGCGGGGCATGTTTGTCGACATCCTCATTCAGCTTTTGTAATTCCGAAATGAGATTATCACGAGTGTGCGGAGACATTCGCAACAAATCTAGGATGTGTAGACGTGCAGGTATGTGCTTGAAATGTTCAATCAAGTCATACTTGAAAGCCTCCTTAGGGCCTGCATGTTCATCATTGTTGCCACTAGGGGCGCTTACAACATCTTTTCCCGAAGGATTTACATATGTAAAGGAAGATTGGTTGTAATTTTTGTGGTAGTCCCGGCCAGAGCGGGTGCCTCTACCAACTTCGAGAGCTTCTTGAGAAGGGTCTTCGTTTGGAAGATTGTCTTCAGGATCAAGAGGCTGTCGTTTTTCATTTGCTGAGGATGTATCAGCAGCAGAGTTACCATCCTCAGTGATTGTGTTGCATGGAGCATTTTCCGGGAACAAGTCCTGAACAACATCCAGCAATCTTTCTTCTTCGTTGACTAATTCATCGTCCCAAGCATCAATGGCTGGGAATTCTTCAGTCAGGAAGGGTGTGAACTTTGAAGTCACAGTCTCAGGAGAAGAAACCTGAGAGGGTGTCATCTCAGTGAAAGTCACGTGAGACGAGGTGGCTCCAGAAGATATATTGCTAGGCGTCGCCGGAGTGTAAGTGCTCTCATCAGATGATGCTTCGGAAGAGCTATAATCCCGAATTATCACATTACAGGAAGCTCTGACGGGAGAGGTTGCCTGATCGGAGTCAGACTCATCCTCGGATGTGAAAGGATCGTCTATCCAGCAATTTTCTCCATTTTCAGGAGTTAAGGGAGGATGTACCTGGTGGTCTTCAGGGACTTCAGGCTCTGGATTGCGAGGAGGCTCGTTGACGCGTTCTTGCTCTTGTTCTAGAGCGAGTCGCTGCAAGATCCTTGCATATTCTTCAAGATCAGGCATGGGAGCCGGATCTTCTTCTTCATCATCTCTTTGTGGCTCAACATTGTTGATTCCCACTGGAGTAATGAGAGGTGCTGGGTCAGCAGCATTTTCTTATACAGCTTCTTGGTCTTCTTCATCATCAGACCAGGATCCTTGTGGCTGTAGGGGGTTATACCAGATTACTGGCATAAGATGAGACTCAGGAACCCATTCTTCATCGGAGAGATATTCTCCTGTTTCAAGGGACTCCTCCCACTCATCTGTGTAGTTGGATTCGAATCCATCATCGGTGTCGCTGGACTCGTATCCATCAATGGAGAATCCAACTACCGAATTGCAAGAGTATGATGCCTCCTGCATGGCTTCTTTGAATTGAGGTGGCATGAAATCACTGAGAGTGAATTTCCTTACCCCCTTTGAAGTCTCTGGAAGGAATGTTTTTGTTACCTCCAGTGAAGCGGTAGAGGAAGCCTCTGCCTTTTCTTTGACCTCTAGTTTTGGCTGGGTCTTCTCTTGCCGTTTGAGCTTGAGGAGATGTTTCCTAGCCTGCCTTCGCTGTTGAGCTGTAGGCTTTGTTTTCACGATCTCCCAATTTTCATCTTCCAGGAGATCGGGATGTACCCATATCGGTTGTCCGTCTGGTGTCGGGTAAGGAACCAGTTCCTCGGATGCTTCGATTGAGTTTATCACCTTGAAGGAAGTAGTGATCTTCTTCTTCGGTGATCTTGATGTTTGTCCACATGTCACCATGTTGACGGAGGCAGGCCCATAGTTTTTGTCAAAGGTGATGACTCCGTTTTTCCACATCTCATTTATTTTCTCTCTCACAACGAAGCATTGATTGAGAGGATGCGAGATCATCTGGTGGTATGGACAGTACCGAGGATCGTTGGTTTTTCCAACATCACCCGGTCTTTTTGGTTCAGGCAAGGTGAGCTTATTGTTGGAATTTGAGATGAATTTGAGATGACTTGAAAGTCTTTTGACGAATTGAAGAAGATAGTATCTCAAGTATTGATTTGAGTTGGAATTCTTGTCAACACATTGTCACAAACATGATGATAGTAGGCTAGTGTTGATAGAGCTGAAAAGAAGAATCAGATGGAAATCAGAATGGAAAAAGAGCTGAAAAGTGTACAGAAAATAGTTTTTCTGTAGCAGAGTGGTCGACCGGGCACCCCATGAGGTCGACCGAAGAAAGAGAAACCTGCAGAAAACAGTTTCAGGCACCTCTCAGTTATTTTCGTGACACAGTGTGTCTTCGGTCGACCGGGACCCCAGGATGTCGACCGAGCTCGAAAGTTGTCTGTTTCCAGTCAGTGTCTTCGGTCGACCGAGCAAGCCAGGATGTCGACCGAGCACGGGAACCAGAGTTGCGCAGAATTAGAAGTTTTGCATGAAAATTCAGCACTCTTATCTATTTTGTTTGGGACTCTTTCTAAACGAATTGTAGCCCGTTTTGAATACAATTAAGGGTTATTAAAACCTATAAAAAGGCATGTATGGGTCGTTCTAAACAGACACCAGAAGAGAGAAAGAATAGAGAAGAGTTTTAGAGAGTTCTTGAGAGAAAGAAGAAGCTGCTGGTGTGTGTTGCTGTGTGCTGATGTGGTGACGTTTTCTACAGCAATTGTGGACGAGATTATGCTCTAGAAGATGGTGATTCGTCCATGAGTTAAGTGTCTCTCTTTTATGCTTTAGATTTCAATTTGTAAGGGATTGAGAGAGAGAGAATTGTAGAGGGGAAGGGCTGTAGACAGAGTTAATCTTCTATTCTGTTTTTACATCAAGTTGGTGCTTGGTGTTTAGGGTTTGGTGATCCTATCTGTGGGTGCAGATAAATTGTAAAGGGAGTCGGTGCTTCCTAGATAGTTGGTGCTATCTGAAACTAAGGGTTGGTGCTCTTTGTCGTTGGTGCGACTAAATAAGATTCAGATATGTCCCGGATTGGTGTTCGGACAGTCTTTGAACCGTGGACGTAGCCTTTCGGTGAACCACGTTAAATCTGGTGTCATTGTGTGATTTGACTTGTTTTGTTGTTGAATTGGACCTGTTTTTAGAAATCACTGATTCACCCCCCCCTCTCAGTGATCGCGGTATCCAACAATTGGTATCAGAGCGAGGTTCCCTTGATCAGTTTAATACGCTAAGGGTGATCTCTTGTCAAATCACATGGCAGTCAATACAGGGAATATGAAAGCACCTCTGTTTGATGGTTCTAATTACTCCTTTTGGAAGATTAGGATGCAAGCCTTCATCAAATCTCTTGGCTATGATGTTTTGGGAGGCTGTCAGAGCCGGTTACAATGCTGCCACCGTACCCAATGATACTGCATCAAAGAAGTTGGCAGACAACGACTCCAAGGCGCAGAATGCACTCTTTAGTGGCCTTGTGGACAGCGAGCTTGTCAAAGTAATTGCATGCAAAACAGCCAAGGAAATTTGGGACAAGTTGCAAAGCATACATGAAGGTGATGAGAAGATTAAAGAAGCCAAATTGCAAACTCATCGCTCTCAATTCGAGTCTCTTCGCATGGAGGAAAGCGAGAATGTTGACTCGTATATGCAACGAGTGAATGAAGTCACGAATGACATTCGTGGACTAGGGGAAGAGATTAAAGAGCCGGTCATCATCAAAAAGGTTCTAAGATCTCTTCTTCCCCGGTTTGATTCAAAAGTCTCAGCCATTGAAGAAGCCAAAGATCTGAATGCATTTTCCATGGATGAATTACATGGTTCTCTAACTGCCTATGAGATGCGCATAGGAAAGACGTCTTCATCTGATAAAGAAGCGGCCTTCAAAGTTCAGAAAAAGGCAAAAGAGACTGCTGGTCATGATGTTGATTCTGATGATGATGAGCTTGAGGCTCAATTTGTTAGAAAATTGAAGAAAGGAAGCAATGGCAAGTACAAAGGGAAGCTACCCTTTAAATGCTTCAATTGTGGAGGTATTGGTCACTTTGCTGCGAAGTGTCCGCTAAAAGAAGACAATGATAATGACTCTTATGCTGAAAAGAGTAAAGGAAAGAGAAATTTCAGAAAAAGGGGCAAAGCTAAAAACTTTCTATGTCAACAAGATGACAGCACGTCTGAAACTTCAGACGATGATGAATCAACCGAAGCTCTCTTCATGGTCACTGTTGAAGAAGAAGAAGAGCTAGATCCGGAAGAGGATGAGGAGGCTGAAGTCAATCTTGAAGAGGAACTCATAGCCGCACTTGAGGAGCTAAGCATGGAACGCAAATCAAGTAAAAAAAATCTGAAACTTCTCCATGAATCTGAAAGTTCTATTATTGCTTTGAAAACTCAAGTAGAAGAATATAAAGAATGGTAGAAGTCCTTGAAAACCAAATTAGTATCAAAAAGGAAGAGGCTATGAAACTTGAAACTGAGATCGCTAGAGCAAAGGCTGAAAATTTGGAAAATAGCAAGAAACTCAAAGCGCTCCAAGCGATTAAAGGGACTATGAAACTCAATGAACTACTGAAAGTTCAAAGACCTGCCCACTTCAGATTTGGTCTAGGATTTGAGAAAGGTGAATCCTCTAAGATTGCACCTCCTGAAAAGAAAGAGTTTGTGAAGCAAGTCACTGCACCTTCTAACTCTATGAAGCTCACTCAACCTAGAAAGGAGTCCATTCCTGTTAGAAAGGTAATGAAGACTAACCAGCCACAAAGAAGATACAAATTCTATGGTTATTGCTTTCATTGTAATATGTTTGGACATAAAAGAGCTGATTGCAAATTCTATGTAAGAAACAGTCCATTTGTGACTAGGAATCCTTTTTCAATCCTAAGTAGCCACAAAATTGAGTGCTATATGTGTCATAATTATGGACACTTGGCTAGGGATTCTAGGTTGCATATTGCTAACAAATTTCAGGTTGAAAAGAAACCCAAGTTAGTCAAGGCTTGGAGAGCAAAGCAAAGTGCAGAAAGTCCCAAAGAATCTCTCATTGTGCAAATGGCATTCAATGCACAAAAGAAGGCAGCACCATGGTCCTTGATAGTGGTTTGTTCAAGCCATATGACTGGTGATAAAGAGAAATTCATCAAATTACAGCACTATGAAGGCGGTTCAGTGAAGTTTGGCAACAATGATGGTGCCAAAATCTGCAGAAAAGGTGTTATTCAGCTTATGGCAAACAAGATCAGATCGGAAGAAGTCTTATATGTGTCTGGATTGAGACACAATCTGCTTAGTGTGAGCCAGATCTGTGACAAGGGTCACGAAGTTATCTTCACAAAGAATGGGTTTGCCATCAAGAAGAGTAGCAACGGCAAAACAGTGGCAACTGGATCAAGAACTGCTGGAAATCTCTATACATTGTCAGATGGAGCTGAAAAGACCTGCTTGATGAGTCGGACAGAGGAAAGTTGGTTGTGGCACAAACGCCTTGGGCATCTAAGCTTTGACAACATGTCAAAGATTTGCAATTCAAAGGCTGTAAAAGGCATGTCTAAAGTTGAAAAGCCTTCCAATCCCATTTGCGACTCTTGCCAAAAGGGAAAGCAAACGAGGGTTATGTTCAAGTCAAAGGAGCATCATTCCAAGAACCTCTTGAGCTAGTGCACACTGATCTCTGTGGACCGATGCGAACTCAAAGCACCAATGGAGATAAGTATTTCATGTTATGCATTGATGATTATACTCGTATGACATGGGTATTGTTTCTTAAGCATAAGCATCAAGCACTTGATCGTTTTAAAAGTGTTTAAAGCACAGGTTGAAAATCAATTGGAAAAACGTATCAAGATTTTAAGGTCTGATCGTGGAGGCGAGTTCACATCTGAAGAGTTCACTAAATATTGTGAACATCATGGCATTCAAAGACAGTACTCAGCCCCTAGAACTCCACAGCAAAATGGAGTTGTGGAACGGAAGAATCGCACCGTACAAGAGATGGCTCGTACGATGCTAAGTGAAAGCAAGATGGCTGACAAGTATTGGAAAGAGGCAATTCATACGGCTGTATACATTCAAAACCGATGCTTGATCAGGCCACATGAAGTCAAAACTCCCTATGAGCTATGGTTTGGAAGAAAAGCAACAGTCAAGCACTTCAAAATCTTCGGCAGCAAGTGTTACATCAAGCGGCTCGAACAAAATCCGGGCAAATTTGAAGAAAGAGCTGACGAAGGTATATTTCTGGGTTACTCCTCTACTAGCAAGGCATATAGGTGTCTTAATAAAAGAACCAGAAAAATCATAGAAAGTGCTGATGTGAGAATAGATGAGAATATTGAACCAAAGAATGCAATTCATAATGACAGTCCAGTTTTATGAGGACTCGAGTGAGATTGATGATGAGATGGCTGAATCTAATGATTCTGAGAAATCAAAGGATGACTCAGAAGATACCACACCTAAGAAGCACAGCACTTGGGTAGAGCAACACCCTAAGGATCAAATCATTGGAGATCCTAAGGCAGGCGTTCAAACTAGACAAAGTGTAGTTAGCAATTACTCACTTGTGTCCACCATTGAACCCAAGACTGTGGCTGAAGCCAGTCTCGATGAAAGTTGGTTGCAATCTATGCATGAGGAGTTGGAGCAAATTGAGAAGAACTCAACATGGGAACTTGTTCCTAGACCTACTGATAAGAATGTTATTGGTACTAAATGGGTCTTTCGGAATAAGCTGAATGAAGATGGTCAAGTCATTAGAAACAAAGCAAGGTTGGTTTGTAAAGGCTATGCTCAAGTTGAAGGCATAGATTTTGAAGAGACCTTTGCACCGGTGGCTCGTCTGGAAGCTATTCGTATGTTTCTTGCATTGGCAGCATACAAAACCTTCAAGGTATTTCAGATGGACGTAAAGTCAGCTTTCTTGAATGGCTTACTTGAAGAAGAGGTCTACATTGAGCAACCTGATGGTTTTCTCATCAGCAAAAATTCAGAGCTAGTGTGCAAGTTGAAAAAGGCTCTTTATGGACTGAAACAAGCGCCACGGGCATGGTATGCAAGGCTGGATCTCTATCTCCGCAAGATCGGTTTTGGAAAAGGATTGGTTGATAGCAATCTGTATGTCGAAACTGAGTTAAGCAAACAGCTGGTTGTCATTGTTTATGTTGATGACATAATCTTTGGTGGCAATGATGAGGAGATGTGCAGGAATTTCGCTGAAGAGATGAAGAAAGAATTTGAGATGTCAATGCTTGGAGAACTAAAGTTCTTTCTTGGTTTACAAGTTCAGCAGCTGAAACATGGCATCTTCATATCACAAATGAAGTACATTAAGGAAATGCTGAAACGGTTCAATATGGAAGACAGCAAGCCAGTGAGCACACCAATGTCAACGAACACGAAGCTTAGCAAAGATGATAAGGCCTCGTCCGTTGATCATACCACCTATCGCTCTATGATAGGAAGCTTGCTCTACTTGACTGCAACAAGACCAGATCTTCTACAAGCAGTATGTATGGTTGCACGTTTTCAAGCAGCACCAACTGAAACGCACCTTACAGCAGTGAAAAGAATCTTTCGATATCTGAAAGGTACTATGGAGCTTGGTATCTGGTATCCCAAAGGCAAATCCTTCACTCTTGTTGCATATTCTGATGCCGATTGGGCTGGATGCGTAGATGATCGCAAGAGTACTAGCGGCGGCGCATTTTATCTTGGAGAAAGATTAGTTGCTTGGCATAGTAAGAAGCAAGACTCAGTATCCCTTTCGACAGCGGAAGCGGAATATATTGCAGCGGCAACTTGTTGTACGCAAGTGTTATGGATGCGGCAAATGCTCTCTGATCTAGGAGTTCCTACAACGGATCCTACGCCGATCCTATGTGACAACACGAGTGCAATTCATATATCTAAGAATCCTGTTCAACACTCTCGAACAAAGCATGTAGCAATTCGTTATCATTTTCTTAAAGATAAAGTTGCTGATGGAGAGGTCAAGTTGGAATATGTTCCAACAACTGAGCAAGTGGCTGATATTTTCACGAAACCTCTGCCAAAGGAAGTCTTCGAGTATCTCCGGAAAAAGTTAGGAGTTACTCACTCTCCTAAACCGTAGGAGTTGTGCTTGAAAGGGGGAGCAATGCATTAATTGAATATCCTATTCGCTCCTCGGTTTGGTCCCTTTGGACTTGTTGTCAAAGGGGGAGAGATGTTATGCTATGAAAGCTAGGAAGAGATGTTATGCTATGATAGCAAGGGGAGATTGTTGACAGTGCATGGTTGTTATTTCAGAATTTCAGAATTGGTTCCAAGTGAGTGTTGAAAAGAACTTGGAAGAGCTGCAAGCTGGAGTTGAAAGTGTTGAAGTTCCAATAGTGTTGCCAACAATTCCAAAGGGGGAGATTGTTGGAATTTGAGATGAATTTGAGATGACTTGAAAGTCTTTTGACGAATTGAAGAAGATAGTATCTCAAGTATTGATTTGAGTTGGAATTCTTGTCAACACATTGTCACAAACATGATGATAGTAGGCTAGTGTTGATAGAGCTGAAAAGAAGAATCAGATGGAAATCAGAATGGAAAAAGAGCTGAAAAGTGTACAGAAAATAGTTTTTCTGTAGCAGAGTGGTCGGTCGACCGGGCACCCCATGAGGTCGACCGAAGAAAGAGAAACCTGCAGAAAACAGTTTCAGGCACCTCTCAGTTATTTTCGTGACACAGTGTGTCTTCGGTCGACCGGGACCCCAGGATGTTGACCGAGCTCGAAAGTTGTCTGTTTCCAGTCAGTGTCTTCGGTCGACCGAGCAAGCCAGGATGTCGACCGAGCACGGGAACCAGAGTTGCGCAAAATTAGAAGTTTTGCATGAAAATTCAGCACTCTTATCTATTTCGTTTGGGACTCTTTCTAAATGAATTGTAGCCCGTTTTGAATACAATTAAGGGTTATTAAAACCTATAAAAAGGCATGTATGGGTCGTTCTAAACAGACACCAGAAGAGAGAAAGAATAGAGAAGAGTTTTAGAGAGTTCTTGAGAGAAAGAAGAAGCTGCTGGTGTGTGTTGCTGTGTGCTGATGTGGTGACGTTTTCTACAGCAATTGTGGACGAGATTATGCTCTAGAAGATGGTGATTCGTCCATGAGTTAAGTGTCTCTCTTTTATGCTTTAGATTTCAATTTGTAAGGGATTGAGAGAGAGAGAATTGTAGAGGGGAAGGGCTGTAGACAGAGTTAATCTTCTATTCTGTTTTTACATCAAGTTGGTGCTTGGTGTTTAGGGTTTGGTGATCCTATCTGTGGGTGCAGATAAATTATAAAGGGAGTCGGTGCTTCCTAGATAGTTGGTGCTATCTGAAACTAAGGGTTGGTGCTCTTTGTCGTTGGTGCGACTAAATAAGATTCAGATCTGTCCCGGATTGGTGTTCGGACAGTCTTTGAACCGTGGACGTAGCCTTTCGGTGAACCACGTTAAATCTGGTGTCATTGTGTGATTTGACTTGTTTTGTTGTTGAATTGGACCTGTTTTTAGAAATCACTGATTCACCCCCCCCCCCCTCTCAGTGATCGCGGTATCCAACACTTGCCGTTTGCCAGAAGAGCCCCGAAGATTTCATCAACATCTTCATCAAACGGGTATTTCTTCTCTACTCGTTCTTTGAAGGCATCAGAGAGTTCAGGTCTCTTACCAACAACTTTGTTTTCAGCTTTCTTTGGTGGCTGAGGAGCTGACTTGGTCTGCACATTGAGGACCTCTTTCTTCTTTAGTTTTGAGGTCGTAATGGCTGTTGGCTCTTTTCTTGATGATTTCTGACTGTTGAGGTCCTTAATCACCGTTTCAGCTTCCATGGAAGCTTCTAGGAGTTCTCCCAGATTTTTTGATTTGTTGCCGATGATCATGGAGCGGATTCTGGCTCTCATGTTGTTTCGGCAGATATCGACTAGCGACGCTTGTGGCAATACATCAGAGCATTTGTATGCCATTGCTTTCCACTTGTGAATGAAGTCATATGTTGATTCATTCTCCCCCTGTTTTAGGCTGCACAGCTGAGCCATAGTAGCGGGATGATCTTCACCTTTGAAGTGAGTCAGGAAGCGTGTCTCTAGCATGGCCCAGTTTTGGATTGAGTCCTCCGGCAGAGTGGAGTACCAATCGAAGGCCGTACCTTTTAGGGTACTTGCAAAGAGGCGGATCTTGAGTGCATCTTGATCCGCGATAGCTCCCGTCAGGATCTTGAAGTGGATGACGTGCTGTCTGGCTGATCCTTTCCCCGTATATGTTTGGAGAGTAGGATGCTTGAATTTGGTGGGGAACGGGACCGAGTCCATCCATAAGGGATATGGTGGCTTGATCCCATGCTCCTTGAGTATATCCTCTTCTTTTGCTTTGGCGAGGATACCGTCTACGTCCTTTTTGGTAAGGGCGCGTGACTCATTCTCTTCTCTATTTACCTCGTCGTCTTGAAGATTCGGAGGAGGTTCATTGTTCGCCTGATTTTGGAAGGCGAGGAGAAGGTTTTCCATCAGAGTTTCAATCCTCTGCTGGCCCTGTTCCAACTGCTGGATGCGGGTGATCGCATCTTCTAGAGGTGGATTGCGGGGTGGTGGCTCAGAATTTGTAGCCAAGACATTCATCCTTCGTGATTCGAACGAAGAAACTGTCCTGGTGACTGAGCTGGGGCTCATTCTTTTTGAAGAGGAGCTTGAGGAAGGATCACTCTGCTGTCCTTTGCTTGAAGGAGCAGGGGATTCTTCTGAATGTCTTCTTGTCCTTGAGACGCTGCGGGTCATCGGACGTCGGACATGGATTTTTGTTGCTGATTTTTGGCGCCTTCTGGTTTTTCCAACCATATGGACGGCAGCAACTTGGTTGAGTCTTTCTTTTTCGACCCATTTGGGAGAGACTTGAAGTGTGGGAGGCTGGGTCCTTTGCTTCTCTAGTCTCTTTTGTCGGTACGACGCGCGGCGGCGTATACGACGAGCAATTTGAGCTTCGGTCAGCTCTGACTGGGCTTTGACGATGAAGGATGTGCTCCCTCGGGCGCAGCAGCCGAGCCTGTCTTCTTTGTAGCTGGGCAAGGACAGGATGCGAACCCTATCCTTCGCCAGTTGCAGCGAAGCTTTGAATTTTTGAAGTTCGGCCCCTGTAGAGATGAAGGGTCGAACTGCAGGTTTGTAGGCCTTAGCAGGTGCTTGCAGAGGCCTTGTGATGCATGACTTGATTTTGGGCTTGTAGGAACAAGCCGGCTCATGCTGGGTTGACTTGGAAGTCGAGTCGGAGATGGGTCTCTCCTCTTTCATGTAGGCAAGAGGATAGAACTGGTTCTCCTTGAGTGGGGCCAGGAATGCTGGCTTAGTGGATGTCTGGGACCTTCTCTGTTTTGGTGAAGGTCTTGGGGACCAAGTCTTGGGGTAGACGTGGTTGTTTGCAGGTTGAGGCTTCGTGGGGCTGCCACGGGCTTCAGGCCTTCTGGTGCTCGCTTTTGGTGTCACGGTAGTGACACGTTGAGAGGCGAGTTTCTGCTTCTTGGAGGGAGCAGTTTGTTCCTCAGGAAGTGGGAATGGTCCCAGCGTCCCAAAGACATTAGTCCGGGGAGTCGAGGTCGACCTGGAGTTCAGAGAGTTGCCGAGGGAGTTGACACTTCGGCAGCTGATGGGGCGCTTGTAGGTGCGCGTGGTTTGCTTCTGTTGAAGCATGAGTTGGTGCTTGTTTTCATCGAAAGTAATGGTTAGTGAAGCTGCCATTGTTAGTTTTCAAAAATTTCTGAAACAAGACCACATCCATTAGTAATCACAAGAATATAATGATCATAAATGGGAAGTTCTATGGTTTCGTCTTTTCAAATTGCTCGAGGTAGATGACCCAAGCAATATGAGGAAGGCAAAATGCCATAGAAGGTACAATTGTTCTGATCGCAGGTATGGTAAGCCCGGAATGGGCATCCCAGTGACTGCTAGAAGCAATTGTGAACTTAAATTCGACTTATCGAGAAGCAGAGCTTGCTCGAGGTAAGAAGAATATAAAGTTGGAGTTACAGATGTGCCGGTCGCAATACAGTAGACCCTGAAAGGGCGTACTAGTATCGCTAGACACAATGTTTTGAGACCGCATCCATGAGATGAGATTCTCTGTTTTGAAAGGTCAAGATTGGATTCATCAAAGAGAGCAGATGGTATTCCGATCTGAACACGGGCTCAGCGATTTCCGCGAGCGCCAGTGCTCAGAAAGAAATGAACCATAATTTCTCGGATCTGAATCTAAAGATGACGAGTTTTTTTTTTGAAAAGTCAATATCGGGTTCATCAAAGAGAGCAAAAGGCATTCCAATCTGAACACGGTCTCAGTGATTTCCGTGAGCGCCAGTGCTCAGAAAGGAGAAGACCAAGATTTCTCCAATCTAAACCCAAAATGACGGAAGTTTTTTTTTTTTTTTTGAAGATTTTGAAGATTTTTTTTTTTTAAAAATCTTTTTTTTTTATTTTTTTTTAATTTTTTTTTTAAGATTTTTTTTTTGAAAATTTTTTTTATTTTTTATTTTTTATTTAAAATTTTTATTTTTATTTTTTTTAAAAAAATTTATTATTATTTTTTTTTGTTTAAAAGACGAGAGAGTACACATAGGCCTCCTAACCCGGTCTTATGAAATCTTGATTGATAGAATTGCCCCCAGGTAAGGGTAGGATTACTTAATGAACCCGTTTGGAGGACCCTTGCCTAGAACAGTCAAGCTGTCTCCACACTTTGGACAAGGCTTTTCTTTGAATCAACCATGATCAAAGAACACAGTTGGTTTAACCTTAGTGGTCTATGTCTTTTTTATATATATATATATATATATATATTTTTTTTATGAACTCATCGAAGAGAAACAATGGCCCAACCCCCGATCCGAACACGGTCTCAGCGATTTCCGTGAGCGCCAGTGCCCAGAAGGGAGAGGATCAAAGTTTCTCAATTTTGAATCCAAATTGAGAAATCTAAAAGAAAAAATTTATATTTTATATATATATATATATATTTTTTAGATCTTTAATGAACTCATCGAAGAGAAACAATGGCCCAACCCCCGATCCGAACACGGTCTCAGCGATTTCCGTGAGCGCCAGTGCCCAGAAGGGAGAGGATCAAAGTTTCTCAATTTTTGAATCCAAAATGAAAAAATCTGATTTTTTTTGTTTTTTGTTTAAAAAAAAATTTTTTTTTTTTGAAAAGAGAAAGAGTGGAAATAAATTCAAAGAATTAGAAATTTCAAAACAAAAAATCTCATCTCATTTTTTTTTAGATGCGGAATTCAACATAGGCCACCAATTATAAAGTAGCCAAGGAATCGAGAAAAGAAATATAAGCATAGAGCAAAATATATGATATGCAAATATTTCATTTCTAGCATCGTGTTCTCAAATAAACGAGTCCCACCGGGTGGAGCCAGCTTGATGGACCGCGCTCCAAATGCTCGAGTTCCTACCGAGGTCGGCGGACGTGGGAGTCCGTTTGGTTCCGACCCTTTCGTAACCAGGGGGCAGGGGCGTGCATCAACATTTCTTTTTTTGTGTGGGTGTGCCAGATTTTCTATTTTTACTTGGAATTGCAAGTGGTGATCCGGAGATCAACCTTCGCAAGTAAAAAGGAAATCAACTTCTTTCAAGTTTTCCATTGCACATATATTTAAGAAAAGAGACATTTTTTCTTAGTTTGCCGTGAAAGGCGATTTTTTTGGCATTTATAGCCGATTTTGGCATTTATAGCCGATTTTTGGCGTTTATAGCCGATTTTGGCGTTTATAGCCGATTTACAATCCTTATCAACAATGAAAGACAAGAATTGTGATTTTTGTCTCTTTTGAAAAAAATACAAACTACAATGAAAAGCAAGAAAAGGAGGATCTAACTTCTCAGGAGATTGTGGGGGACTCGTTTAGATTGACGGTCGCAAGCCATATGTAGGCTTCGCCGTCATCCATGCAGATGAGAACAGAGGATGCTATTGATTCACTTGGCTTGGCTATAACCTCAGGTTTTTAGAGGACAAAGACCAAAAGAAGGTCCTATGTCCAATGAAAAGCCGAGTAGACGGGCTGAAAAGCCATATCTAAGCCATTGGAGGCAGGAGGAGAAGGCAAGGACCTTGGTGGGGGGTACCCCCCAAGGGACTTTTGTCACCTTGTAGCGGTGGCCGGTGTAGAACTTCCGAAGAGTTTTCTCTCTTTTCCTTCTCTGAATTTCTGTGCTTCTGTCAGTGATTTTCGTTGTCTGTCCGTGTCTGTCCTTTCTTCTTGGAGAGCTCTCCTATTTATAGGCTTTTTAGGTAGCCATTTAGGAGGGTTTATGAGCCTTGATTGTCATAAAGCTACATAAAGGGAGGAGTTACAGAATTGAATTCTTTATTTTGTAACTCCTTTTTCTTGGCTTCTGATTGGCCGGAGGAGATTGAGGGCATTTAATCGCCTTTAATCGCCATGATGGGAGGAGTTTCATGGGTTAAATGCCATGAATCTCTTGACTTGTAACTCCCGAATGCTTGCTTCTGATTGGGCCGTCCAAAGAAATGGATTAATGACTGTAATAAAGCTAGTCAATTAATCGCATTAAGTGGTCGCCGAGCAGCTGAAGAGTCGCGGGCCGTGCCACGTCTTTTGGGATTCTTCTGTCGATGATCTTCGATGGATCTTCATATAGATCGACATCAGATGACCATGTAATTTCAGGTGTTTGTTGCCAACAGCGGGTCGGTGCCATCTGTCCTGTCGATTTCTCGATCGGTCGGGTAGAAAGCACACTTTTTTTTGGTTGACCGGGTGGCGATCAATATTGTTTTCGATACTCTTGATGATTGACCCGTGTTTTGGACGGATGTCAGAGGACTTGGTGTCTCAAAAGCATGAATTTTGGAAAGTACCAGAGGTTGGGCTCTTCGAATCGCGAAAAAACGGCGAAAACCGGGGTTTCCGGGGCCTTCCCGGCGACCCCGGGTTCCAAGGTCGCCGGTGACCCTGGGGGGGTTTTCCCCCTTTTGTGTCCCGTTTTGTGTTCGTTTTTGCTGTTTTTCGATTCTTTTTTCTCCTATACTTTTCCTTAACATTTTGACCATTTATTGGCCTAATTTCTTTGTAGGAAACCTGATGAGAATCCTTGCATTTTATTTTGCAAAGTTTCCAATTTCCTGAGAAAGCCGAAGACTTTGTCGCGCAGAGCTGCCGATTTTCCGTCAGAAGCTGAAACTGGGTCAAACGATGTCGGAATGACCTGAAATTTGGTGTGAAGCCTCCTGAGCAATAAATAAGACCAACCATAGGCTTTTGTTTGAGTTTTGAAGCCGTTTGGGGTCCTATCACCAGTAGACTTGCTTTTTGTCGCGATGAAGATGTCGCGGTTTGATGTGCGGTCAACCGATGTCCGATTGACTTGAAATTTGACAGGGAACCTATTGGAGTCATTTTAAGATGATCCATAGGCTCTGTCTTGGAAATCATGGTCCCGGAGAGCTTTGCCGCCGAGAGGCCTGATTTGGCTTCCGAGCGTCAAACTATGGTCAAATGTTGTGGAAATGACCTGAAATTTGACGTGTAGCCCTTTATAAGCATTTTGAAGCCGTCCATGTGCTCTATCTGATGAGTGATGGCCTCGGTGGTTCTCGCCGCCGAGAGGCTTGATTTAGCTGTTCGAGGGTTGATGTAGGGTCAAACGTTGTCGGTTTGACTCGGAACTTGACGTGGAGCCTTCTGGAAGTATTTTGAGACCATCCATCGGTCCTGATCGAAGATTTGGTATCTCCGATGCTTTTGCCGCCGAGAGCTCCTTTTCAGCTGTCGGAGAAGCGAAGTTAGGCCAAATGATTTTGAAATGGCCCGAAACTTCTTGTGTACTCCTCTTTTGGCTGTCTTGAAGAATCTTGCAGTTTTTGTTTGATTCTGACAAGATTTGATTTTTGGAAGCAGCATTGCCTATTTATGGCAGGTTGCGACTTCATGTAGCTCTTTGGATCTTGAAGAGGCAAAGTGACATTTTTGGTGTCAACAGAATATCTAAGAATATCTTTACTTGGAGAGAATCTCTTATGTTCCCTTTATTTTGGGATAGGATATCTCAAGATATCTTTCTTTTGGGAAAGAATCCCTCATTGATCCTATCTTTTGGGAGAAAATCTCTCATTGATTTCTTTTTTGGGAGAGAATCCCTCAAGATATCTTTCTTTTGGGAAAGAATCTTTCTAATCTCTTTCTTTTGGTAAGGTTACTAATTATTAACATTTACCTCTTTCTTCTTTCCTTCTTTGGTTTGCTCTCTTCTATAAAAGAAAGGAGGAGGTTGGATCTCTTGCTCTTCTTTTGCAACAAATCCAAGAGGGCTTCAAGACCAAGAGTTCTTCTTCGTCAAGATCTTCAAGACTTTTCTTCTTCTTCTCCATCAATGGCTTCAAGTAAGTTCCCTTTTTCAAGAAAACTCCATTGTAGGAAAAATGAAAGTTCTTCTTTTTTTTTATTTCTTTTCTTCTTCTCTTTTTTTTTTCACGTGTTTGCTTCTTCTTTTTTCACACGTTTTTGTTTTTTTTGCTTTCTTTTCTTTTTTCTTTTTTTTTTCATGTTTTGTTTTTTTTTTTTTTTGTTTGTGGGCCGTACGGACAGATCCGTACGGATCTGGCCGTACGGCCATGTGGCCTGTGGGCCACGGCCTGTGGGCCATCCCCCTTTTTTTTTTTGTTTTCTTTCCCCTTCTTTTTTTTCGAGAAAGTTTCTTTTCTTTTTTTTTTGTTTTCTTTCCCCTTTTTTTTTTGAGAAAGTTTCTTTTCTTTTTCTTTTCTTTTTGTTTTCTTTCTCCCTCTTTTTTTTTTTGAGAAAGTATCTTTTTCTTCTTTTTCTTCTTTTTTTTTTTTTTTGCTCATCATGATAATGCCCCTTTTTTTTTTGGCAAACCTAGATGTTCATGCATGCATTCAATTGTAAATTAAATTTGTAGCATGATGTGATAGCATACCTGAAAGTTTTCGCAAATTTGGGAATTTGGAGCTTGCAACGATGTTGAGCCCTTCCTGATTTTGCGGGGACTTTAAGGTTTCGAAAGTTTGGAGTTTCGGAGCTCACAGCAATGTTGAGCCCATCTTCAAGCTTTCTATTTCTTTCGGGATAGTTCCTTTTCTTTGAAATTGCTCCGGCATCATGTAAAAATTTCGCAAGATTTTTTTTTAGCGAGATTCTGTCATTTTGATGTTTGATCTTTTTCTTATCCATCCTTTGCAGGTGGTTCTTCCAAAAAGAACAAGGGTAAAGAGCCTGCTACAAGCGCAACTCGTCGATCTGCTAGATCTTCTAATCCGGCCGTTCAGCAGGCCTTTGAGAAGGTCCAGTATGTTGAGAGAAGTCTGGAAGAATGCGACTCCCTCAACAGAGATGAGATGAGGCAGCGATTGATCTCTCTCAAGGGAGAGGAATTCTATAAGATCATGGTAAGCAGTCGTCCATGGGTGATGGAAGATCAGAGGGTTTTGCCCAAGCCTACCTTCTTCTTTGGTGATGTAGTCCCTGATGACATGACATACCAGAGGAGATATTTTCAATTCTCTTTCACAGCAGATGGTGAGAAGAAGACTGTTGCCACCCGATCGACGTTTGATCGCACCGTCTCGATCATGAGCCTTGCCCCCATGTGCTCTAAGAGGGAAGATCCTCCAAGCTGGGTGGAAGGACAAATGTAATCAAGACCGGGGTTTTTGTTGGCGGTTCTCCTGGATATACGGAGAGGTCGCCTGTTGACATGGACTTGTTGATGCCATCCAGCGGTGACGGCAGCAATTGGATAAAGCCTTTTCGACTTCGTGGCCGTTTCAATGCTGAATCCGAGTGGAAGTCGTGGACTGATCGTGTCCTGAAGATTGGTGGCGCCGTTTTGAAGGATGCCGGGATTTTTGATGCAGTCCGTGCCTTTAGGGAGACCGTGATCTTTTCCGACGAGGCCTTCATGGCTATGTTGGAATCATTCCTCCCACAAACCAATACCTTCGTTGTGACGAATGGTGAGATTGGTTTCTCTTTGAAGGAGCTGAGCGCCATTACTGGATTGCCCATCCTTGGCAAACTCTATGAGGAGTTTATGCCGATTGACAGCGTCCTTGAGGGGCAGTCTGAGGAGTTCAGGCTTCTGTACTTTCAGCTTGTCGCCTTCTATGATTTTTTGAAGGAGAATGAGGGTTTGAAAGTTAGATCCAACAGTTGGAAGAGTCCTAGCTCTTCGTTCCCCAACTTTTTTGACAGCAGGGAGTCTTCTGATAGCGCGACCCAGGAAGCCAGGGCTCAGGATCCAAGTTCGAAGAAGATCTTGGCTATGCAAGAAGAGTTGAGAGATTTCTGTGCGAGTACAAACGCCATATGTCCTGACATTGCACTGCGGAGAGATCTCGCTGTTTACCTCACTTATTGGCTTGGTGAGGCTATTTTTGCTGGAGGAGATGGAACGCACATCAGGTCTCTATAGTCAATACAGACCCTGATCTGCCCATTTTTCTTTGTCACGGGGACAATGTTGGCGAACCATTCAGGATGTTGTTCCTCACGGATGAAGCCGACGCTTTTGAGTTTTTTAACTTCTTGTTCAATTTTATCCATCACATCTGGACGGAATCTTCTTTGGCCTTGCTTGACAGGCTTGATGTCTTCTTGAAGATTGAGTTTGTGAACTGCTATTTTGGGGTCTAAGCCAGGCATTTCAGCGTAAGACCATGCAAAGCAATCAACGAACTCACGAAGAAAGGCGATATACTCGGGGAACTTATCATCCTTTATATTCTTGCTTATGAATACAGGACGTGGGTTATCTGGTGTTCCCAAGTCTATCTTTTGAACAGGATCTTCTGTTAGAAGGTTCGAAGGTGGTTCCTCCACAATATTTTCGGAGGCTTCCAGCTCAACGAAACCTTCTGGGGTTTCAAGGGCATTTCCAGACCAAGGCTTTGTTCCTTTCCACGGGTCTTCTTGATCGGTAATTTTCCCAAGGCTTGCTATGAGATGATCCCAATCGCCTGTTGAAACCGGGTCGAAGTAGGCTACTTCTTTTGGAGATGAGGGTTCTTCTGGGTCAGAAGACTACACGTCTGTGCCATCGGACAACTCCTCTTCATTTTCGGAGAAATCGTGCCAATTAGATGAGCTTCCTGGATTTTTATCAGGTGACTCATCGAAGAGATATCCAGGGAGATCGATGTCTTCATGGACTTGAGATGTTGAGGCTTGGTCAGTATATTGACTTTTAAGCCTTTGTGTCAACTGTCTCAGGAGAGTGTCGGGATCATACCCTAACCCGTGCGAAGACTTTTCTACATAGCCGTATAGTCTCCAATCTTCCAGCTGGCTTTTGGTCAAGACGGGCCCCAATGGCGTGAGAATATCGCGTCCTTTTCCCAAACCGATTGGGTTTTGAGCATCATAGCCCATTTTCTTCATAATAGCTTGTGCCACAGAACTATATAAGGATAGTTGAGGCATACCTTTATTTTGGAAAGGTTCAAGCATAGAGTTTGATGAAGAAGCATCCGATCTATGGAAGAAGATCGGCTTTTCCTTTGCTGAAGTTGCTGGAACAACGAAGGAAGCTGACGTAGGATCTTCTATGTCAGAAGTTCTCTCCATTGGAGTAAGAGCAGGCTGAACTTGCTGAGTGTCAGCTTGGCTTGACGATGTGTTGTCTTCTGGCTCTGAATCCGAATCCGTGTTTTGCATGATAGACACGAAAGAGACAACAAATTTGCCCCCAGGCTTTTGCTTTACCTTTTTCACTTTAGTTGTGATGACCAAAGGCTTTGAAGGTTTGAGGGGGATGATGAAGGGAGTTTGAATGCTCTCTTCGGATTTACCGGATGATTTGTTTTCTTCCGGCGATTGTTGAGGAGCCTTGCCTTTATCTTTCTGGGGGTTTTCGGCAATGGGTGCTGTGTGCTTCTCCTCTTCTTCTTTTTCACCTTCATACATCTGTGAGTCTGCGAAGTGGACTTCTTTACCTTTGAAGGGTTTTCTGTCCGCAAAGACTCGATGTATCATGCCGTCGTCGCCAACAAACTTGAAGCATTGATGTAAAGTTAAAGGGACAACACCATTTTCGTGGATCCAAGGGCGTCCGAGAAGGATGTTGTAGCATGAATGGGTTTTTATTGCATACACAGTGACCTCAGAGATAAGATCACCGATATGCAACTTGAACTTGATTTTGCCGATAGGCCTTTGAGTACTCCCATCGTATCCAAAGATAGATACAGATGTGTGGCTCAATTTGCTGGGTGTGATGCCTAACTCTTCGAGAGCCGATGTGGAGATGAGGTTGAGTGCAGAACCTGGGTCGATCTGAACTCTGTGCATAGGCATTTCCTTGATGTACCCTGTGAAGTACAGGGGTCAGTTGTGCCTGGTTTCGCCAAGTAGGAGGTCGTCTTTTGTGAAGGCAATGGTTGCACTTAACCGAGAGGCATTAAATGCATGATCCCTCAGTTTTCTTCTTTTCTCCCTTTGAGGAAGCTTCTGAGTTTTCGACCCGATAATCCATTTCAATTTGGAGGACTTGCGGGGCATATTTGTCGACATCCTCATTCAGCTTTTGTAATTCTGAGATGAGATTATCACGAGTGTGCGGAGACATTCGCAACAAATCTAGGATGTGCAGACGTGCAGGTATGTGCTTGAAGTGTTCAATCAAGTCATACTTAAAAGCCTCCTTAGGGCCTGCATGTTCATCATTGTTGCCACTAGGGGCGCTTACAACATCTTTTCCCGAAGGATTTATATATGTAAAGGAAGATTGGTTGTAATTTTTAGTGGTAGTCCCGGCCAGAGCGGGTGCCTCTACCAACTTCGAGAGCTTTTTGAGAAGGGTCTTCGTTTGGAAGATTGTCTTCAGGATCAAGAGGCTGTCGTTTTTCATTTGCTGAGGATGTATCAGCAGTGGAGTTGCCATCCTCAGTGATTGTGTTGCACGGAGCATTTTCCGGGAACAAGTCCTGAACAGCATCCAGCAACCTTTCTTCTTCGTTGACTAATTCATCGTCCCAAGCATCAATAGCTAGGAATTCTTCAGTCAGGAAGGGTGTGAACTTTGAAGTCACAGTCTCAGGATAAGAAACCTGAGAGGGTGTCATCTCAGTGAAAGTCACGTGAGATGAGGTGGCTTCAGAAGATACATTGCTAGGCGTCGCCGGAGTGTAAGTGCTCTCATCAGACGATGCTTCAGAAGAGCTATAATCCCTAATTATCACATTGCGGGAAGCTCTGACGGGAGACGTTGTCTGATCGGAGTCAGACACATACTCGGATGTAAGAGGATCGTCTATCCAGCAATTTTCTCCATTTTCAGGAGTTAAGGGAGGATGTACCTGATGGTCTTCAGGGACTTCAGGCTCTGGATTGCGAGGAGGCTCGTTGATGCGGTCTTGCTCTTGTTTTAGAGCGAGACGCTGCAAGATCCTTGCATATTCTTCAAGATCAGGCATGGGAGCCAAATCTTCTTCTTCATCAACTCTTTGTGGCTCAACATGGTTGATTTCCACTGGAGTAATGAGAGGTGCTGGGTCAGCAGCATCTTCTTGTACAGCCTCTCGGTCTTCTTCATCATCAGACCAGGATCCTTGTGGCTGTAGAGGGTTATACCAGATTACTGGCATAAGACGAGACTCAGGAACTCATTCTTCATCAGAGAGATATTCTCCTGTTTCAAAGGACTCCTCCCATTCATCTGTGTAGTTGGATTCGAATCCATCATCGGTGTCGCTGGACTCGTATCCATCAATGGAGAATCCAACTACCGAATTGCAAGAGTGTGATGCCTCCTGCATGGCTTCTTTGAATTGAGGTGGCATGAAATCACTGAGAGTGAATTTTCTTACCCCCTTTGAAGTCTCTGGAAGGGATGTTTTTGTTGCCTCCAGCGAAGCGGTAGAGGAAGCCTCTGCCTTTTCTTTGACTTCTTGTTTTGGCTGGGTCTTCTCTTGCCGTTTGAGCTTAAGGAGATATTTTCTAGCCTGCCTTCGCTGTTGAGCTGTAGGCTTTGTTTTCACGTCCTCCCAATTTTCATCTTCCAGGAGATCGGGATGTACCCATATGGGTTGTCCGTCTGACGTCGGGTAAGGAACTAGATCCTCGGACGCTTGGATTGAGTTTATCACCTTGAAGGAAGTAGTGATCTTCTTCTTCGGTGATTTTGATGTTTGTCCACATGTCACCATGTTGACGGAGGCAGACCCATGGTTTTTGTCAAAGGTGATGACTCCGTTTTTCCACATCTCGTTTATTTTCTCCCTCACAACGAAGCATTGATTGAGAGGATGCGAGATCATCTGGTGGTAAGGATAGTACCGAGGATCGTTGGTTTTGCCAACATCACCCGGTCTTTTTGGTTCAGGCAAGGTGAGCTTGCCGTTTGCCACAAGAGCCCCAAAGATTTCATCAACATCTTCATCAAACGGGTATTTCTTCTCTACTCGTTCTTTGAAGGCATCTGAGAGTTCAGGTCTCTTACCCGTAGCTTTGTTTTCAGCTTTCTTTGTTGGCTGAGGAGCTGACTTGGTCTGCACATTGAGGACCTCTTTCTTCTTTGGCTTAGAGGTTGCAATGCCGGTTGGCTCTTTTCTTGATGATTTCTGATTGTTGAGGTCTTTAATCACCGTTTCAGCTTCCATGGAAGCTTCTAGGAGTTCTCCCAAGTTCTTTGATTTGTTGCCGATGATCATGGAGCGGATCGCTTGTGGCAGTACATCAGAGCATTTGTATGCCATTGCTTTCCACTTATGAATGAAGTCATATGTTGACTCATTCTCCCCCTGCTTTAGGCTGCACAGCTGAGCCATAGTAGCGGGATGATCCTCACCTTTGAAGTGAGTCAGGAAGCGTGTCTCTAGTATGGCCCAGTTTTGGATTGAGTCCTCCGGCAGAGTGGAGTACCAATCGAAGGCCGTACCTTTTAGGGTACTTGCAAAGAGGCGGATCTTGAGTGCATCTTGATCCGCGATAGCTCCCGTCAGGATCTTGAAGTGGATGACGTGCTGTCTGGCTGATCCTTTCCCCGTATATGTTTGGAGAGTAGGATGCTTGAATTTGGTGGGGAATGGGACCGAGTCCATCCATAAGGGATATGGTGGCTTGATCCCATGCTCTTTGAGTATTTCCTCTTCTTTTGCTTTGGCGAGGATAGTGTCTACGTCCTTTTTGGTAAGGGCGCGTGACTCATTTTCTTCTCCATTTACCTCATTGTCTTGATGATTCGGAGGAGGTTCATTGTTCGCCTAATTTTGGAAGGCGAGGAGAAGGTTTTCTATCAGAGTTTTCAATCCTCTGTTGGCCTTGTTCCAACTGCTGGATGTGGGTGATCGCATCATCTAGAGGTGGATTGCGGGGTGATGGCTCAGAATTTGTAGCCAAGACGTTCATCCTTCGTGATTCGAACGAAGAAACTATCCTGGTGACTGAGCTGGGGCTCATTCTTTTTGAAGAAGAGCTTGAGGAAGGATCAGTCTACCGTCCTTTGCTTGAAGGAGCAGGGGATTCTTCTGAATGTCTTCTTGTCCTGGAGACGCTGCGGGTTATCGGACGTCGGACATGGATTTTTGTTGCTGACTTTTGGCGCCTTCTGGTTTTTCCAACCATATGGATGGCAGCAACTTGGTTGGGTCTATCTTTTTCGACCCATTTGGGAGAGACTTGAAGTGTAGGAGGCTGGGTCCTTTACTTCTCTAGTCTCTTTTGTCTATACGACGCGCGGCGGCGTATGCGACGAGCAATTTGAGCTTCGGTCAGCTCTGGCTAGGCTTTGACGATGAAGGATGTGCTCCCTCGGGCGCAGCAGCCGAGCCTGTCTTCTTTGCAGCTGGGCAAGGACAGGATGAGAACCCTGTCCTTCGCCTGTTGCAGCGAAGCTTTGAATTTTTTGAGTTTGGCCCCTGTAGAGATGAAGGGTCGAACTGCAGGTTTGTAGGCCTTAGCAGGTGCTTGTAGAGGCCTTGTGATGCATGATCTGATTTTGGGCTTGTAGGAACAAGCCGGCTCATGCTGGTTTGACTTGGGAGTCAGGTTGGAGATGGGTCTCTCCTCTTTCATGTAAGCAAGAGGGTAGAACTGGTTCTCCTTGAGTGGGGCCAGGAATGCTGGCTTGGTAGATGTTTGGGACCTTCTTTGTTTTGGTGAAGGTCTTGGGGACCAAGTCTTAGGATAGACCTGGTCGTTTGCTGGTCGAGGCTTCGTGGGGCTACCACGGGCTTCAGGCCTTCTGGTGCTCGCCTTTGGTGTCACGGTAGTGACACGTTGAGAGGCGAGTTTCTGCTTCTTGGAGGGAGCAGTTTGTTCCTCGGGAAGTGGGAATGGTCCCAGCGTCCCAAAGATGATAGTCCGGGGAGTCGAGGTCAACCCGAAGGTCAGAGAGTTGCCGAGGGAGTTGACGCTTCGGCCGCTGATGGGGCGCTTGTAGGTGCGCGTAGTTTGCTTCTGTTGAAGCATGACTTGGTGCTTGCTTTCATCGAAAGTAATGGTTAGTGAAGCTGCCATTGTTAGTTTTTGAAAAGTTTCTGAAACAAGACTACATCCATTAGTAATCACAAGAATATAATGATCATAAATGGGAAGTTCTATGGTTTCGTCTTTTCAAATTGCTCGAGGGAGATGACCCAAGCTATATGAGGAAGGCAAAATGCCATAAAGGGTACAATTGTTCTGATCGCAGGTATGGTAAGCCCAGAATGAGCGTCCCAGTGACTGCTAGAAGCAATTGTGAACTTAAATCCGACTTATCGAGAAGCAGAGCTTGCTCGAGATAAGAAGAATATAAAGTTGGAGTTACAGATGTGCCGGTCGCAATACAGTAGACCCTGAAAGGGCGTACTAGTACCGCTAGACAGAAATGTTTTGAGACCACATCCATGAGATGAGATTCTCTGTTTTGAAAGGTCAAGATTGGATTCATCAAAGAGAGCAGATGGTATTCCGATCTGAACACGGGCTCAGCGATTTCCGCGAGCGCCAGTGCTCAGAAAGAAATGAACCATAATTTCTCGGATCTGAATCCAAAAATGACGAGTTTTTTTTTTTTGAAAGGCCAATATCGGGTTCATCAAAGAGAGCAAAAGGCACTCCAATTTGAACACGGGCTCAGCGATTTCCGCTAGCGCCAGTGCTCAGAAAGGAGAAGACCAAGATTTCTCCAATCTAAACCCAAAATGACGGAAGTTTTTTTTTTTTGAAGATTTTTTTTAAAAAGAAAATTAAAAAAAATCTTTTTTTTATTTTTTATTTATTTTTTTTAAAGATTTTTTTTGAAATTTATTTTTATTTTTATTTTTTATTTAAATTTTTTTTTTTAAATTTTTTTTTTAAACAAATTTATTTAAAAGACGAGAGAGTACACATAGGCCTCCTAACCCAGGTAAGGGTAGGATTACTTAATGAACCCGTTTGAAGGACCCTTGCCTAAAACAGTCAAGCTGTCTCCACACTCTGGACAAGGCTTTTCTTGAATCAACCATGATCAAAGAACACAATTGGTTTAACCTTAGTGGTCTATGTCTTTTTTTTTTATTTTTTGTTTTTCTTTTTTATATATATTTTTTTATGAACTCATCGAAGGAAAAAAGATGGCCCAAAACCTTAGTCGAACAGGCTCAACATTTCTACAAGCGCGATGAACGATAGGAACGGATAAAGGTTTCTCAATTTTGAATTCAGAATGAAAAATCTGAATTTTTTTATTTTTTATATATATATTATTTTTTTAGATCTTTAATGAACTCATCGAAGAGAAACGATGGCCCAAAACCTTAGTCGAACAGGCTCAACATTTCTGCAAGCGCGATGAACGATAGGAACGGATCAAGGTTTTTCAATTTTGAATTCAAAATGAAAAATCTAATTTTTTTTATTTTATATATATATTATTATTTTTTAGATCTTTAATGAACTCATCGAAGAGAAACGATGGCCCAAAACCTTAGTCGAATAGGCTCAACATTTCTGCAAGCGCGATGAACGATAGGAACGGATCAAGGTTTCTCAATTTTGAATTCAAAATGAAAAATCTGATTTTTATTATTAATTTTTTTTGAAAAGAGAAAAAGTGGAAATAAATTCCAAGAATTAGAAATTTCCAAAAAATCTCATCTCATTTTTTAGATGCGGAATCCAACATGGCCACCAATTAGAAAGTAGCCAAGGAATCGAGAAAAGAAATATAAGCATAGAGCAAAAGATATGATATGCAAATATTTTATTTCTAGCATCGTGTTCTCAAATGAACGGGTCCCACCGGGTGTGCCAGCTTGATGGACCGCGCTCCCGGTGCCTGGTCCTACTGAGGTCGGCGGACGTGGGAGTCCGTTGGGTCCGACCCTTTCGTAACCGGGGGACAAGGGGCGTGCATCAACATTTCTTTGAGTGGGTGTGCCATATTTTCTATTTTACTTGGAATTGCAAGTGGTGATCCAAAGATCAACCTTCGCAAGTAAAAAGGAAATCAACTTCTTTCAAGTTTTCCATTGCACATATATTTAAGAAAAGAGAAATTTTCTTGATTTGCCGTGAAAGGCGATTTTTTTGGCATTTATAGCCGATTTTGGCGTTTATAGCCGATTTTTGGCGTTTATAGCCGATTTTGGCGTTTATAGCCGTTTTACAATTCTTATCAATAATGAAAGACAAGAGTTGTGATTTTTTGTCTCTTTTAAAAAAATACAAACTACAATGAAAAGCAAGAAAAGGAGGATCTAACTTCTCAGGAGATTATGGGGGACCCGTTCAGATTGACGGTCGCAAGCCATATGTGGACTTCGCCATCATCCATGCAGATGAGAACAGAGGATGCTATTGATTCGCTTGGCTTGGCTATAACCTCAGGTTTTTAGAGGACAAAGACCAAAAGGAGGTCCTATGTCCAATAAAAAGCCGAGTAGACGGGTTGAAAAGCCATGTCTGAGCTATTGGAGGTAGAAGGAGAAGATAAGGACTTTTGTCACCTTGTAGCGGTGGTCGGTGTAGAACTTCCGCAGAGTTTTCTCTCTTTGATGCCTTTTTCTGTCTGAGTTTCCGGATTTTCTGCAGTCTGTTGTCTGTGTGTTTTCTGTTGTGTCTTCTTCCTTTTCTTTTTGGAGAGCTCTCCTATTTATAGGTTTTTAGGTAGCCATTTAGGAGGGTTTGTTGACACCAAAAATGTCACTTTGCCTTTTCAAGATCCAAAGAGCTACATGAAGTCGCAACCTGCCATAAATAGGCAATGCTGCTTCCAAAAATCAAATCTTGTCAGAATCAAACAAAAACTGCAAGATTCATCCAGACAGCCAAAAGAGGAGTACACAAGAAGTTTCAAGCCATTTCAAGATCATTTGGCCTAACTTCGCTTCTCCGACAGCCAAATCAAGCCTCTCGGTGGTAAAGCTCTCCGGGACCATAGTTTCCAAGACAGAACCTATGGATCATCTTAAAATGACTCCAATAGGTTCCCTGTCAAATTTCAAGTCAATCGGACATCGGTTGACCACACATCAAACCGCGACATCTTCATCGCGATAAAAAGCAAGTCTGCAGGTGATAGGACCCCAAACGGCTTCGAAACTCAAACAAAAGCCTATGGTTGGTCTTATTTATTGCTCAAGAGGCTTCACACCAAATTTCAGGTCATTCCGACATCGTTTGACCCAGTTTCAGCTTCTGACGGGAAAGCCCCGGAAACCCCGGTTTTTCGCCGTTTTTTCGCGATTCGAGGAGCCCAGCCTCTGGTACTTTCCAAAATTCATGCTTTTGAGACACCAAGTCCTCTGATATCCGTCCAAAACACGGGTAAATCATCAAGAGTATCAAAGACAGTATTGATCGCTACCCGGTCAACCAAAAAAAGTGTGCTTTCCACCCGACCGATCGAGAAATCGACAGGACAGATGGCACCGACCCGCTGTTGGCAACAAGCACCTGAAATTACATGGTCATCTGATGTCGATCTACATGAAGATCCATCGATGATCATCAACAGAAGAATTCCAAAAGACGTGGCACGGCCCGCGACTCTTCAGCTGCTCGGCGACCACTTAATGCGATTAATTGACTAGCTTTATTACAGTCATTAATCCATTTCTTTGGACGGCCCAATCAGAAGCAAGCATTTGGGAGTTACAAGTCAAGAGATTCATGGCATTTAACCCATGAAACTCCTCCCATCATGGCGATTAAAGGCGATTAAATGCCCTCAATCTCCTCCGGCCAATCAGAAGCCAAGAAAAAAGAGTTACAAAATAAACAATTCAATTTTGTAACTCCTCCCATTATGTGGCTTAATGACATTAAAAGCCCATAAGCTCTCCTAAATGGCTACCAAGAGCCTATAAATAGGAGAGCACTCCAAAGGAATCCAGACAATCAGAAAGCATCAGAAAAATCAGAGAAAAAAAGCACAGAAATCCAGAGAAAGGAAAAAGAGAGAAAACTCTGCGGAAGTTCTACACCGGCCACCACAACAAGGTGATAAAAGTCCCTTGGGGGGTACCCCCCCCCCCTAAGGTCCTTGCCTTCTCCTCCTGCCTCCAATGGCTTAGATATGGCTTTTCAGCCCGTCTACTCGGTTTTTTATTGGACATAGGACCTTCCTTTGGTCTTTGTCTTCTAAAAACCCGAGGTTATAGCCAAGCCAAGTGAATCAAATAGCATCCTCTGTTCTCATCTGCATGGATGATGGCGAAGCCCACATATGGCTTGCGACCGTCAATCTAAACGAGTCCCCCACAATCTCCTGAGAAGTTAGATCCTCCTTTTCTTGCTTTTCATTGTAGTTTGTATTTTTTTCAAAAGAGACAAAAATCACAATTCTTGTCTTTCATTGTTGATAAGGATTGTAAATCGGCTATAAAACGCCAAAATCGGCTATAAACGCCAAAATCGGCTATAAACGCCAAAAATCGGCTATAAACGCCAAAATCGGCTATAAATGCCAAAAAAATCGCCTTTCACGGCAAATCAAGAAAAATGTCTCTTTTCTTAAATATATGTGCAATGGAAAACTTGAAAGAAGTTGATTTCCTTTTTACTTGCGAAGGTTGATCTCCGGATCACCACTTGCAATTCCAAGTAAAAATAGAAAATCTGGCACACCCACAAAAAAAGAAATGTTGATGCACGCCCCTGCCCCCCGGTTACGAAAGGGTCGGACCCGACGGACTCCCACGTCCGCCGACCTCGGTAGAACCAAGCAGGAGCGCGGTCCATCAAGCTGGCATCACCCGGTGGGACTCGTTTATTTGAGAACACGATGCTAGAAATGAAATATTTGCATATCATATATTTTGCTCTATGCTTATATTTCTTTTCTTGATTCCTTGGCTACTTTATAATTGGTGGCCTATGTTGAATTCTGCAAAAAAAATGAGATGAGATTTTTTGTTTGGAAATTTCTAATTCTTTGAATTTATTTCCATTCTTTCTCTTTTCAAAAAAAAAATTTTAAAAAAAAAAAACAAAAAAAAATCAGATTTGTCATTTTTGGATTCAAAATTGAGAAACCTTGATCCGTTCCTATCGTTCATCGCGCTTGCAGAAATGTTGAGCCTGTTCGACTAAGGTTTTGGGCCATGGTTTCTCTTCGATGAGTTCATTAAAAAAATCAAAAAAAAAATATATATATATATATATAAAAAAAAAAATTTTTAGATTTCTCAATTTGGATTCAAAATTGAGAAACCTTGATCCGTTCCTATCGTTCATCGCGCTTGCAGAAATGTTGAGCCTGTTCGACTAAGGTTTTGGGCCATGGTTTCTCTTCGATGAGTTCATTAAAAAAATCAAAAAAAAATATATATATATAAAAAAAAAAATTTTTTAGATTTCTCAATTTGGATTCAAAATTGAGAAACCTTGATCCGTTCCTATCGTTCATCGCGCTTGCAGAAATGTTGAGCCTGTTCGACTAAGGTTTTGGGCCATGGTTTCTCTTCGATGAGTTCATTAAAAAAATCAAAAAAAAAATAAAAAAAAAATTTTTTTTTAGATTTCTCAATTTGGATTCAAAATTGAGAAACCTTGATCTGTTCCTATCGTTCATCGCGCTTGCAGAAATGTTGAGCCTGTTCGACTAAGGTTTTGGGCCATGGTTTCTCTTCGATGAATTCATAAAAATAAAAATAAAATAAAAAAATATAAAAAAAAAAAGACATAGACCACTAAGGTTAAACCAACTGTGTTCTTTGATCATGGTTGATTCAAAGAAAAGCCTTGTCCAGAGTGTGGAGACAGCTTGACTGTTCTAGGCAAGGGTCCTCCAAACGGGTTCATTAAGTAATCCTACCCTTACCTGGGGGCAATTCTATCAATCAAGATTTCATAAGACCGGGTTAGGAGGCCTATGTGTACTCTCTCGTCTTTTAAATAAAAAATAAATAAATAAAAAAAATATAAAAATTTTAAAATAAAAAATAAAAAATAAAAAAAATTTTAAAAAAAAAAATCTTAAAAAAAAATAAAAAATAAAAAAAAAAAGATTTTTTTTAAAAAAAAAATCTTCAAAAAAAAAAAATTTTTTTTAAAAAAAAAAATCTTCAAAAAAAAAACTTCCGTCATTTTGGGTTTAGATTGGAGAAATCTTGGTCTTCTTCTTTCTGAGCACTGGCGCTCGCGGAAATCGCTGAGCCCGTGTTCAGATTGGAGTGCCTTTTGCTCTCTTTGATGAACCCGATATTGGCCTTTCAAAAAAAAAACTCGTCATTTTTAGATTCAGATCCGAGAAATCATGGTTCATTTCTTTCTGAGCACTGGCGCTCGCGGAAATCGCTGAGCCCGTGTTCAGATTGGAATACCATCTGCTCTCTTTGATGAATCCAATCTTGACCTTTCAAAATAGAGAATCTCATCTCATAGATGCGGTCTCAAAACATTTGTGTCTAGCGGTACTAGTACGCCCTTTCAGGGTCTACTGTATTGCGACCGGCACATCTGTAGCTCCAACTTTATATTCTTCTTACCTCGAGCAAGCTCTGCTTCTCGATAAGTCGAATTTAAGTTCACAATTGCTTCTAGCAGTCATTGGGATGCCCATTCCGGGCTTACCATACCTGCGATCAGAACAATTGTACCCTCTATGGCATTTTGCCTTCCTCATATTGCTTGGGTCATCTACCTCGAGCAATTTGAAAAGACGAAACCATAGAACTTCCCATTTATGATCATTCTTGTGATTACTAATGGATGTGGTCTTGTTTCAGAAATTTTCGAAAAAAACTAACAATGGCAGCTTCACTAACCATTACTTTCGACGAAAGCAAGCACCAACTCATGCTTCAACAGAAGCAAACCACGCGCACCTACAAGCGCCCCATCAGCTGCCGAAGTGTCAACTCCCTCGGCAACTCTGTGAACTCCGGGTCGACCTCGACTCCCCGGACTATCGTCTTCGGGACACTGGGACCATTCCCACTTCCTGAGGAACAAGCTGCTCCCTCCAAGAAGCAGAAACTCGCCTCTCAACGTGTCACTACCGTGACACCAAAGGCGAGTACAAGAAGGCCTGAAGCCCGTGGCAGCCCCACGAAGCCTCAACCTGCAAACAACCAGGTCTACCCCAAGACTTGGTCCCCAAGACCTTCACCAAAACAAAGAAGGTCCCAGGCATCCACTAAGCCAGCATTCCTGGCCCCACTCAAGGAGAACCAGTTCTATCCTCTTGCTTACATGAAAGAGGAGAGACCCATCTCCAACCTGACTTCCAAGTCATCCCAGCATGAGCCGGCTTGTTCCTACAAGCCCAAAATCAAGTCATGCATCACAAGGCCTCCACAAGCATCTGCTAAGGCCTACAAATCTGCAGTTCGACCCTTCATATCTACAGGGGCCGAACTTCACAAATTCAAAGCTTCGCTGCAACTGGCGAAGGATAGGGTTCGCATCCTGTCCTTGCCCAGCTACAAAGAAGACAGACTCGGCTGCTGCGCCCGAGGGAGCACATCCTTCATCGTCAAAGCCCAGTCAGAGCTGACCGAAGCTCAAATTGCTCGTCGTATACGCCGCCGCGCGTCGTATAGACAAAAGAGACTACAGAAGCAAAGGACCCAGCCTCCCACACTTCAAGTCTCTCCCAAATGGGTCGAAAAAGAAAGACCCAACCAAGTTGCTGCCGTCCATATGGTTGGAAAAAACCAGAAGGCGCCAAAAATCAGCAACAAAAATCCATGTCCGACGTCCAATGACCCGCAGCGTCTCAAGGACAAGAAGACATTCAGAAGAATCCCCTGCTCCTTCAAGCAAAGGACAGCAGAGTGATCCTTCCTCAAGCTCCTCTTCGAAAAGAATGAGCCCCAGCTCAGTCACCAGGACAGTTTCTTCGTTCGAATCACGAAGGATGAATGTCCTGGCTACAAATTCTGAGCCACCACCCCACAATCCACCTCCAGAAGATGCGATCACCCGCATCCAGCAGTTGGAACAGGGCCAGCAGAGGATTGAAACTCTGATGGAAAACCTTCTCCTCGCCTTCCAAAATCAGGCGAACAATGAACCTCCTCCGAATCATCAAGACGACGAGGTAAATAGAGAAGAAAATGAGTCACGCGCCCTTACCAAAAAGGACGTAGACGGTATCCTCGCCAAAGCAAAAGAAGAGGATATACTCAAAGAGCACGGGATCAAGCCACCATATCCCTTATGGATGGACTCGGTCCCGTTCCCCACCAAATTCAAGCATCCTACTCTCCAAACATATACGGGGAAAGGATCAGCCAGACAGCACGTCATCCACTTCAAGATCTTGACGGGAGCTATCGCGGATCAAGATGCACTCAAGATCCGCCTCTTTGCAAGTACCCTAAAAGGTACGGCCTTCGATTGGTACTCCACTCTGCCGGAGGACTCAATCCAAAATTGGGCCATGCTAGAGACACGCTTCCTGACTCACTTCAAAGGTGAGGATCATCCCGCTACTATGGCTCAGCTGTGCAGCCTAAAACAGGGGGAGAATGAATCAACATATGACTTCATTCACAAGTGGAAAGCAATGGCATACAAATGCTCTGATGTATTGCCACAAGCGTCGCTAGTCGACATCTGCCGAAACAACATGAGAGCCAGAATCCGCTCCATGATCATCGGCAACAAATCAAAAAACCTGGGAGAACTCCTAGAAGCTTCCATGGAAGCTGAAACGGTGATTAAAGACCTCAACAGTCAGAAATCATCAAGAAAAGAGCCAACCGCCATTGCAACCTCTAAACCAAAGAAGAAAGAGGTCCTCAATGTGCAGACCAAGCCAGCTCCTCAGCCACCAAAGAAAGCTGAAAACAAAGCTGCTGGTAAGAGACCTGAACTCTCTGATGCCTTCAAAGAACGGGTAGAGAAGAAATACCCGTTTGATGAAGATGTTGATGAAATCTTCGGGGCTCTTGTGGCAAATGGCAAGCTCACCTTGCCTGAACCAAAAAGACCGGGTGATGTTGGCAAAACCAACGATCCTCGGTACTGTCCATACCACCAGATGATCTCGCATCCTCTCAATCAATGCTTCGTTGTGAGAGAGAAAATAAATGAGATGTGGAAAAACGGAGTCATCACCTTTGACAAAAACTATGGGTCTGCCTCCGTCAACATGGTGACATGTGGACAAACATCAAGATCACCGAAGAAGAAGATCACTACTTCCTTCAAGGTGATAAACTCAATCGAAGCGTCCGAGGAACTGGTTCCTTACCCGACACCAGACGGACAACCGATATGGGTACATCCCGATCTCCTGGAAGATGAAAATTGGGAGGTCGTGAAAATAAAGCCTACAGCTCGACAGCGAAGGCAGGCTAGGAAACATCTCCTCAAGCTCAAACGGCAAGAGAAGACCCAGCCAAAACCAGAGGTCAAAGAAAAGGCAGAGGCTTCCTCTACCGCTTCACTGGAGGTAACAAAAACATCCCTTCCAGAGACTTCAAAGGGGGTAAGGAAATTCACTCTCAGTGATTTCATGCCACCTCAATTCAAAGAAGCCATGCAGGAGGCATCATACTCTTGCAATTCAGTAGTTGGATTCTCCATTGATGGATACGAATCCAGCGACACCGATGATGGATTCGAACCCAACTACACAGATGAGTGGGAGGAATCCTTGAAACAGGAGAATATCTCTCCGATGAAGAATGGGTTCCTGAATCTCATCTTATGCCAGTAATCTGGTATAACCCCCTACAGCCACAAGGATCCTGGTCTGATGATGAAGAAGACCAAGAGGCTGTACAAGAAAATGCTGCTGACCCAGCACCTCTCATTACTCCAGTGGAAATCAACAATGTTGAGCCACAAAGAGATGATGAAGAAGAAGATCCGGCTCCCATACCTGATCTTGAAGAATATGCAAGGATCTTGCAGCGACTCGCTCTAGAACAAGAGCAAGAACGGGTCAACAAGCCTCCTCGCAATCCAGAGCCTGAAGTCCCTGAAGACCACCAGGTACATCCTCCCTTAAATGGAGAAAATTGCTGGATAGATGATCCTCTTACATCCGAGGATGAGTCTGACTCCGCTCAGAGATGATCTCCCAGACGAACCAGTCTACAATGTGGAGACTTTCTCACAAAGTGCCTCCTGGGACATGTACTTTGACGGTGCAACCAGGACAAATGAAAAAAGACAGCTGATCTCGGGAGTTGGCATCCTCTTTGTTAGCCCCGACAAATACATGATTCCACACGCTTTCTCGCTACTGGAACCATGCACAAACAATGCAGCTGAATATCAAGCTCTGATCTTAGGATTGGAACTCGCCATCGAATCTGGTATCACTATGCTGGAAGTCTTTGGAGACTCTCAACTGATCGTCAACCAGATGAATCAGAAATTTGAAGTCAGGAAGCCAGATTTGCTGCCGTACTACAACAAGGCACAATCACTTCTGCAAAAGTTTGACATCTGTCACATCACCCACATTCGTAGAGGTGAAAACATACGTGCAGATGCCCTAGCCGGACTTGCCGCATCCATGGCAATCCAAGAAGGGGAAAACATGCAAGTCACAGTGCGCGAAAGAAGAATCCTTCCTCCTCTTAACACACACCAAGCAGTTGCTGAATGCCACCAAGTGGTCGGAAGTCGGATTTCAATCCTTCAAACTTCAATCGGCGACTGGAGGGATCCGTTCATTGATTACATTATGTTCGGAATCCTACCTGAAGATCCAAAAGAACGGGTAAGCATCCAAAGGCGAACCCCAAGCTTCCATTTGGATATTCCATCAAAAATCCTTTACAGGAAATCCTTCAACGGAGTACTTCTACGCTGCTTATCACAACAAGAGGCTGAAGAAACACTCAAAGAAGTTCATGCTGGTCTTTGTGGAGCTCATCAGGCTGGACCTAAGCTCTATGATCAGATAAAAAGGTTAGGATATTACTGGCCTACCATGGTAGCTGACGCAATGCAATTTGCTAAGCGCTGCCAACAATGCCAAGTTCATGGAGATTACATTCACATGCCTCCAGAATGGCTACATCCTACAGCGATCTCATGGCCTTTCGAAGCCTGGGGTATGGACATCATAGGTCCTATTTCTCCCCCTTCAGGCAAAGGTCATCGCTTCATCTTCGCCGCTACGGATTATTTCTCCAAGTGGTCAGAAGCATTTGCGTTTAACGAAATGAAGACCTCATCAGTCCTTCAGTTCCTGCGCACCAACATCATTTGTCATTTCGGCATACCCAAAAGATTCGTCCATGATAACGGACCACAGTTCCGGGATCATCGATTCTACAGGTTCTGCGACAAATACAAAATCCAAAGCTGTCCTTCGACTCCATACAATCCGGCAGCAAACGGGTTAGCAGAAGCTTTCAACAAGACACTCTGCAAAATCCTCAAAAAAATGGTCTCTAGTCACAAAAGAGACTGGAGCGACAAAATGTCTGAAGCTTTGTGGGCCTATCGAACCACCGTTCGAGGACCAACCCATAGCACACCATTCTCCTTGGTCTATGGATGCGAAGCTGTCGTGCCCTTGGAAGTACAAATTCCTTCCTTGAGGGTATCCTTGCAAAATGACATGACTCAAGAAAGCAATGTCAAATTGCGACTCCATGAGCTGGACAATCTCGATGAGAGACGGCTCGAAGCTCAACAAAGCATTGAACTTTACCAAGCACGTATGGCAGGATCTTTCGATAAAAAGGTCAGGCAACGCGCCTACAAAAAGAATGACTTGGTTCTTGCGGTAAAAAGACCAATGGTCTTCGCTCACAAGTCCAAAGGCAAATTTGAGCCGAAATGGGAGGGACCCTACGTCATGGACAAAGTTTTCTCCAATGGCGCATACGCACTCCTAAACATGGAAGGTGACAGATGTATGCTGCCCATCAATGGCAAGTTCTTAAAGCGGTACTACCCTTGAAGACTTACCCAACTGGGTAAGAGCAATGCCTGTACGGCCAAAACTGGTTTCCAGGTACACGCTCGCTAAACCCACCCTTTTTTAGAATTTTCATGTCAAATATTGAAATTTCTAGAAATCTAAAACAATGTTTACTTTCATCGTTTCATTGTTCAAAAAAAAAAATCCAAGTTTAGGAACCTTTCCCTAACTTGACCAAAATTTTCAACCCATGAACCCAAAATTCATGGTTTGAAACAAAATCCGGATTCAGGGATTTCCACCCTAGTCCACCCTGCCTTTTACCGCCAAAATGGTTTTAGGTCAAAACTTATGACCCTCGTGTCTTTAAACAAAAAAAAAAAAATGGTTTTTCAAAAACCCGCGAGGAAGCGACACTTAGTCGATACTCGCACAAATCGGAAGCAAGCGAACCACGTTCGACACTTCCAAAAACGCAGGGAAGCGACATTTCGTCGATACTTGCAAAATCCAAAACCGTGGAAACGCAACATTTCAGTTGATATCCACAACCCAAATTTCAAAGGTTCGAAAAAACCTAAAAAACTGTGGAAACGCAACATTTCAGTTGATATCCACAACCCAAATTTCAAAGGTTCGAAAAAACCTAAAAAACTGTGGAGACGCAACATTTCAGTTGATATCCATGACCCAAAGGTTCGAGAAAACCACAAATTTCAAAAATCGTGGGGAAACGACATCAAGTCAGTACCCGCAAAACCAAAATTTTTGAAAAGCAAGGATGCGACATTCCATCGATACTTGCACCCAAATCCGCGAGGATGCGACATTCCATCGATACTCGCAACCGAATGAGCAAGGATGCGACATTCCATCGATACTTGCAAGAACATTCAGCAGGGAGGCGACTTTTAGTCGATACTTGCATTTTTTGAAAACCAAACCGGCTATAAATGCCATCAAAACAGGCTATAAATGCCACAAACCGGCTATCAATGCCACCAAAACAAAACCGGCTATCAATGCCACACAAAAAAAAAAACTTGGATTTCAAAAAAAAATGGCTATCAATGCCACCAAAACAAAACCGGCTATCAATGCCACCAAAATTGGCTATAGATGCCACAAACAAAAAAAAAAACAAACCGGCTATAGATGCCACAAAACAAACCGGCTATCAATGCCACCAAAATTGGCTATAGATGCCACAAACAAAAAAAAAACTCGGCTATCAATGCCACAAGAAAAGCTGGCTCTCATGCCAAAATTGGCTTCCATGCCACAAACAAAAACCTGGCTTTCATGCCAAAAACAATCATTTGACAAAAGATTTTCACAAAATGACAACCTTTTGATCAAATCCCATTTAGCAATTACTTTTATCACAAAAAGATTCAAGTGAGCGTAGGGATAACAAAAAAAAATCAATCCCATTTAGCAATTACTTTTATCACAAAAAGATTCAAGTGAGCGTAGGGATAACAAAAAAAAAAAAAGAAAAGCATCCCATTTAGCAATTACTTTTATCACAAAAAGATTAAAGTGAGTGTAGGGATAACAAAAAAAAAGAGTGTTCACAAGCACTATAAAAAATAAGTACCAAAAAAAATACATGTGGTACCAAAAAAAAAGAGTGTTCACAAGCACTATAAAAAATAAGTACCAAAAAAAATACAAGTGGTACCAAAAAAAAAAAAAAAAAGAAAAGAAAAGAAAGAAGGATGGTTTCTGTATACAGGAGCTCAATCAAAAATGGTCTCCAGCCAAGAGTTCAGCTCCCCAAGCAAACTCTTAGCCTCAGCTGTCAAGGATTCCAAGGCACGCTTCTTCAGGAACTTGCCATGAGATGCTGGAGTGGGCTGTACCCCTTCTCTCACACCAGGAAGCTTACCTCGAGCAGCTTGCCATTGTTTATCCTCATCAGACTTCCTTTTGAGAACCCGTTCGGCATCTGCAACCTGGTGAATCAGGACACTCTCCCTGTCGCGAGCTTCTATTATGGCAGTCCACTTGGCAGCGACTTGTGCCTGTAGAAGCTCAAGACGTTTCCTGGCCTCATCGACCTCCCTATCAAGGATGTTAAGGTCATGTGTCAGCTCGATGATGGTTACCTCTTCTCTATTCCTCTTTCGGACTGCCACCTTCCTGCTTTCTGTAGCCTCATCTAGGTCAGACTTAGCCTTATCAGCAGGGTCCTGGAACATCTCCTTGAAGAACTGGTCATCAGCCAAACTCACGGTCTCAAACCACTTGTCACCCAGTGCAATGATCCTATCAACGATCGCCCTGGCACCTGTGACATCCAGACCAGCCTCTTCAGCATCACTGAGAATCTCCTGCACATGCTGGATCATGCCAAATCCGACTTCCAAGTGCCCAGAAAGGAGAGTCTCAATCCAAGAGCGCACAACTCGCACCACCACCTTCTTCGCAAAAAGAAGAGATGGCCCAGCTGAGGATTCGCCCAACTCCGTTGGTCGGCTACTCATGTCATCATCTGTTGAAAGAGTAACAAAAGAACTCTTTCCAGCTGAAGCTGCTCCTGCTCGGGAAGGAATCTCAGCGCGAGGAATCTCCTCAATATTGTCAGAGCTGGTCCCAGGAATCTCTACCTCTGGATCAACCTCTGGCATCTCTTGCTCTGGAAGCAACGGATCCTCCTCTGCCACTTCAAAACCTGCAAAGGAAACACAAAAAGGTATGAATATGACCCTGTTTGAAAATCATTATCAGAGTTATAACTACAAAATACCTTCTTCGACGACTGGCGGAACACTTTCTTCCTCCATGAACTCATCGAAAGCATCATCAACATTTGCGTCCATCGATGGTTCAAAGTCATCAGAACCCTGTGGCAAGTCAGCTGACAAAAAAAAAAAAAAAAATGTGTTAGCAAGCCAAGTCACAAACAAAAAAAAAAAGAGAGCAAAAGAAGTCGTACCAATTGGAGATTCTGGATCTACTCCAGAGTCCCTCGGTTCTTCTTCAGGTGCCTCAACAGGATCCATCACCACCTCATCGGTTGGGACCTCAGGCATCACCAAGTCTTCCTCTGCTAAAAAAAAAAAAAGGGAAGAAAAGCAGAAACAAGAAGCAAATCATAACATGGAAAAATCCCATGAAAAGAAATGAAAAGAGAAAAAGGAAGAATCATACCTTCACCAACGGTCTCTTCTTCTCGGCTTCTCTTTTCCGGAGGCTCGTCAGCATCCACTGGCACATCCTCATTGATAGTAAGAGGAACTTCCAAGTTAGGAGGGTCCTCATGTTGCCCCTTGCTACTATGATGACTCCTCCTCCTCTTACTTCTGCGGGCTCGCTTCTTAGAGGAACCTACCCCGCTGTCAGAGTCAGGTTTCCCACTTGACTCATCACTGGATGGTCTGCTCTTGCCAGTAGACTCCACGGAAGCTTGCCTCTGTGCCGCCTGCATCCAAGCGCCAAGTTCAGCTTCCTCCTGTTCTAGCTGCTCCAAAGCCTCGTCAGGTATTTCTCGAACAGCTTCAGAACCGATGACGCCCTGGTCACCGAGAAAGCCTATCTTGTGCTTCTCTCCAGAAAGGAAGGCCCAAACTTCCTCTCGCCGGATGCCATCCGACTTTCCAAGGCCCTTTCCAGATACCAGCTTCACATCAAGCTCCTTCCTGGAAAGTCCCCGATATGCCGAGAAGCTCTCCGCGAACCACTTCGCAAAGCCGGCAGTCCGGGAAGTCAGTAACACAGGATAAGAAATCATGGCTGTAGTGTCTTCAGCACTATAAAAAGCCCATGCATTTCTCCCGTCCTGTAAGCCTCCAAAGCGCTTCACCATGCTTGAAGGCGCTCCAACAACGCCTTGAGAAAAGCCAAGCTGCAAAGCAAAGCGAGAAGGTACATACGGCTGGATGTCGACGAAAAGATGTCTGCGGTACACCATCGTGCCGACACGTATGCTGAAAAGCCACTCTCTCTCTGCATTTGTCAAGGAATAATGCCTTCCCGACCCCGCCCTGGTAGAGTCTCGGGAGGCACCAAAATCAAAAGCCTTCTTCCGCAACTCCGGAGAAAGCTTTACTGAAGATTGCCCCATCTCGACGTCCCTGAACCGTCGGATCCTCATGCGGGCAAACAAAAGTGATTCGGACACGGCTTTGCCCTTAGCCAGTCGAATCATCAGAGGATCATCATCCTGTGCAGCACCCAGCCGATGGAAGCCAGGACAGTGGTATACATACCATGAATAAAAGATATGGGCTGAAAATACCCTATTCATGGGAAGCCCAAGCCGAACTAGAAAAGCAGCAGCCTGCAGTTCGGTACACAGGTAGGAGTAAAGAGCAGGCACCAAAGCAAGCTGCTCTCCAAACGCCATCTGACAAGCCGGGAAAATACAATGCGGCCTGATGTGCGTTCCATCTCCTCCAGCAAATACAGCCTCACCAAGCCAATAAGTGAGGTAAACAGCGAGATCTCTCCTCAGTGCAATGTCAGGACATATGGCGTTTGTGCTTGCACAGAAATCTCTCAACTCTTCTTGCATGGCCAAGATCTTCTTTGAACTTGGATCCTGAGCTCCAGCTTCCTGGGTCATGCTATCGGAAGGCTCCCTACTATCAAAGAAGTTGGGGAATGAAGAGCAAAAACTCTTCCAACTGCTGGATCTAACTTTCGAACCCCCCTTCTCCTTCAAAAAATCATAGAAGGCGACGAGCTGAAAGTATAGAAGCCTGAACTCCTCAGACTGCCCCTCGAGGACGCTGTCAATCGGCATAAACTCCTCATAGAGTTTGCCGAGGATGGGCAATCCGGTAATAGCGCTCAGCTCCTTCAAAGAAAAACCAATCTCACCATTCGTCACAACGAAGGTATTGGTTTGAGGGAGGAACGACTCCAGCATAGCCATGAAGGCCTCGTCGGAAAAGATCACGGTCTCCCCAAAAGCGCGGACCGCATCAAAAATCCCGGCTTCCTTCAAAACGGCGCCACCAATCAGCAGGACGCGATCAGTCCACGACTTCCACTCGGAGTCAGCATTGAAACGACCTCGAAGTCGAAAAGGCTTGATCCAATTGCTGCCGTCACCGCTGAAAATACCAAGGCCCACCGGTCTCAAATCGACCGACGGATAATCAGAGCCCTGGTAGCCGCTGGATGGCATCAACAGGTCCATGTCAACAGGCGACCTCTCCGTATATCCAGGAGAACCGCCAACAAAAACCCCGGTCTTGATTACATTTGTCCTTCTCACCCAGCTTGGAGGATCTTCCCTCTTGGGGCACGTGGGGGCAAGACTCAGAATCGAGACGGTGCGATCAAACATCGACCGGGTAGTAACAGTCTTCTTCTCACCATCTGCTGTGAAGGAAAACTGAAAAGATCTCCTCTGGTATGTAATGTCGTCAGGGACTGCATCACCAAAGAAGAAGGTAGGCTTGGGCAAAATGCTCTGATCTTCCATCAGCCATGGACGACTGCTTACCATGATCTTATAGAATTCCTCTCCCTTGAGAGTAATCAGTCGCTGCCTCATCTCATCTCTGTTGAGGGAGTCGCACTCTTCCAGATTTCTCTCAACATACTGGACCTTCTCAAAAGCCTGCTGAACGGCCGGATTAGAAGATCTAGAAGATCGACGAGGTACGCTTGTAGCAGACTCTTTACCCTTGTTCGCTCTGGAGGAACCACCTGAAAAGGATGGAAAAGAAAAAGATCAAACATCAAAATGACAGAATCTCGCTAAAAAAAAATCTGGCGAAATTTTGACATGATGACGGGGCAATTCCGAAGAAAAGGAACTATCCCGAAAGAAATAGAAAGCTTGAAGATGGGCTCAACATCGCTGCGAGCTCCGAAACTCCAAACTTTCGAAACCTAAAAGTCTCCGCAAAATCAGGAAGGGCTCAACATCACTGCGAGCTCCAAGTTCCCAAATTTGCAAACACTTTCAGGTATGCAATCACATCATGCTACAAATTTAATTTACAAATTAAAGGCATGCATGAACATCTAGATTTGCGAAAAAAAAAAAAAGGCATTATCATGATAAAAAAAAAGAAAAAAAAGAAAAGAAACTTTCTCTAAAAAAAAAAGAGGGGAAAGAAAACAAAAAAAAAAGAAAGAAAAGAAACTCTCTCAAAAAAAAAGGGGGGGGGGAAAAAAAAAAAAAGAGAAAAAAAGAAAAAAAAACGGGCTGGCCCACAGGCCACGTGGCCGTACGGCCAGATCCGTACGGATCTGTCCGTACGGCCCACACAATAAAAAAAAAAAACATGAAAAAAAAAAAAGAAAAGAAAGCAAAAAAAAAAAACACGTGTAAAAAAAAAAAGGAGGCAAACACGTGAACAAAAAAAAAAGAAAAGAAAAAAGAAAGAAACAAAAAAAGAGAAAGAACTTTTTTTCCTACAATGAAGTTTTCTTAAAAAAAAAAAAGGAGAACTTACTTGAAGCCATTGATGGAGAAGAAGAAGAAAACTCTTGAAGATCTTGAAGAAGAAAAGCTCTTGGTCTTGAAGCCCTCTTGAGATTATTGCAAAAGAAAGTAGTAAGAGCAAGAGATCCAACCTTCTCCTTGCTTTTATAGAGGAGAGCAAACCAAAGAAGGAAAGAAGAAAGAGGTAAGTGTTACTAATTAGTAACCTTACCAAAAGAAAGAAATTAGAAAGATTCTTTCCAAAAGAAAGATATCTTGAGAGATTTTCTCCCAAAAATCAATCTATGACGGATTCTTTCCCAAAAGAAAGATATCTTGAGATATCCTATCCCAAAATAAAGGGATATTGAGAGATTTTCTCCTAAAATCAATCTATGACGGATTCTTTCCCAAAAGAAAGATATCTTGAGATATTCTATCCCAAAAATAAAGGGATCATGAGAGATTCTCTCCAAGAAAAGATATTCTTAGATATTCTCTATCCAAATGAGATATTTTTGGATATTCTTTACAAAAATGACACCATATGAGATCTAAGCCATTTCAAAAGCTTAAGGTCCCATGGGTTAGCCCATATGAGCCAGGTTTGACCACCTAGGCACACAAAAAAAAAAAAAAAAGAAAAATTTTGGGCTTTTAGTCAAAGAGAAATCCCTCTTACCAAGAGCATACAAAAATGGTTCCATGCCTCTTTTGAGTTGATTGGACCATACAAAAGAAAATTCCAAGCCCCATGAGCTTCCAAAAATCAAACCATCAAACCTCATCTACCAAATTGAGCCAAAATCTTGAAATTGACATTTCACAAAAATCAAACCAAAACCTGGTCCCCTAACCTGCCACATACAGCCTGTTAGGTCACAAGACCAAAACCAAAAACCAAAACCTGATCCCCTAACTTGCCACATACAGCCTGTTAGGTCACAAGATCAAGACCAAAATTGATCCCCCAACATTCCACATACAGCTTGTTGGGTCACACGATCAAAACCAAACCCGACCCCCTAACCTGCCATATATAGCCTGTTAGGTCACAAGGTCAAAACCCAAATCCACATCCCTGATGTCATCTTCAAAACTTTGCCTCGAGATGGTACGTGATCCCTTTCACTACCATAAAATTCCCCTGGAAGCTCAAAAGGCTACAAATACCAAAAAGAAAGATTGCTCAAAGACTCTTGGTCAAGTCACAGGCTCTCCTTCAAAAAATCTCTTCGAGGCACATCGACTACAAAAGTTAAGCAACTCGCCGCTGTACCTCGAGGGGGCATTTGTTGACACCAAAAATGTCACTTTGCCTTTTCAAGATCCAAAGAGCTACATGAAGTCGCAACCTGCCATAAATAGGCAATGCTGCTTCCAAAAATCAAATCTTGTCAGAATCAAACAAAAACTGCAAGATTCATCCAGACAGCCAAAAGAGGAGTACACAAGAAGTTTCAAGCCATTTCAAGATCATTTGGCCTAACTTCGCTTCTCCGACAGCCAAATCAAGCCTCTCGGTGGTAAAGCTCTCCGGGACCATAGTTTCCAAGACAGAACCTATGGATCATCTTAAAATGACTCCAATAGGTTCCCTGTCAAATTTCAAGTCAATCGGACATCGGTTGACCACACATCAAACCGCGACATCTTCATCGCGATAAAAAGCAAGTCTGCAGGTGATAGGACCCCAAACGGCTTCGAAACTCAAACAAAAGCCTATGGTTGGTCTTATTTATTGCTCAAGAGGCTTCACACCAAATTTCAGGTCATTCCGACATCGTTTGACCCAGTTTCAGCTTCTGACGGGAAAGCCCCGGAAACCCCGGTTTTCGCCGTTTTTTCGCGATTCGAGGAGCCCAGCCTCTGGTACTTTCCAAAATTCATGCTTTTGAGACACCAAGTCCTCTGATATCCGTCCAAAACACGGGTAAATCATCAAGAGTATCAAAGACAGTATTGATCGCTACCCGGTCAACCAAAAAAAGTGTGCTTTCCACCCGACCGATCGAGAAATCGACAGGACAGATGGCACCGACCCGCTGTTGGCAACAAGCACCTGAAATTACATGGTCATCTGATGTCGATCTACATGAAGATCCATCGATGATCATCAACAGAAGAATTCCAAAAGACGTGGCACGGCCCGCGACTCTTCAGCTGCTCGGCGACCACTTAATGCGATTAATTGACTAGCTTTATTACAGTCATTAATCCATTTCTTTGGACGGCCCAATCAGAAGCAAGCATTTGGGAGTTACAAGTCAAGAGATTCATGGCATTTAACCCATGAAACTCCTCCCATCATGGCGATTAAAGGCGATTAAATGCCCTCAATCTCCTCCGGCCAATCAGAAGCCAAGAAAAAAGAGTTACAAAATAAACAATTCAATTTTGTAACTCCTCCCATTATGTGGCTTAATGACATTAAAAGCCCATAAGCTCTCCTAAATGGCTACCAAGAGCCTATAAATAGGAGAGCACTCCAAAGGAATCCAGACAATCAGAAAGCATCAGAAAAATCAGAGAAAAAAGCACAGAAATCCAGAGAAAGGAAAAAGAGAGAAAACTCTGCGGAAGTTCTACACCGGCCACCACAACAAGGTGATAAAAGTCCCTTGGGGGGTACCCCCCCCCCAAGGTCCTTGCCTTCTCCTCCTGCCTCCAATGGCTTAGATATGGCTTTTCAGCCCGTCTACTCGGTTTTTTATTGGACATAGGACCTTCCTTTGGTCTTTGTCTTCTAAAAACCCGAGGTTATAGCCAAGCCAAGTGAATCAAATAGCATCCTCTGTTCTCATCTGCATGGATGATGGCGAAGCCCACATATGGCTTGCGACCGTCAATCTAAACGAGTCCCCCACAATCTCCTGAGAAGTTAGATCCTCCTTTTCTTGCTTTTCATTGTAGTTTGTATTTTTTTCAAAAGAGACAAAAATCACAATTCTTGTCTTTCATTGTTGATAAGGATTGTAAATCGGCTATAAAACGCCAAAATCGGCTATAAACGCCAAAATCGGCTATAAACGCCAAAAATCGGCTATAAACGCCAAAATCGGCTATAAATGCCAAAAAAATCGCCTTTCACGGCAAATCAAGAAAAATGTCTCTTTTCTTAAATATATGTGCAATGGAAAACTTGAAAGAAGTTGATTTCCTTTTTACTTGCGAAGGTTGATCTCCGGATCACCACTTGCAATTCCAAGTAAAAATAGAAAATCTGGCACACCCACAAAAAAAGAAATGTTGATGCACGCCCCTGCCCCCCGGTTACGAAAGGGTCGGACCCGACGGACTCCCACGTCCGCCGACCTCGGTAGAACCAAGCAGGAGCGCGGTCCATCAGGGTTTATGAGCCTTAATTGTCATAAAGCTATATAAAGGGAGGAGTTACAAGATTGGATTCTTTATTTTGTAACTCCTTTTTCTTGGCTTCTGATTGGCCGGAGGAGATTGAGGGCATTTAATCGCCTTTAATCGCCATGATGGGAGGAGTTTCATGGGTTAAATGCCATGAATCTCTTGACTTGTAACTCCCGGATGCTTGCTTCTGATTGGCCCGTCCAAAGAAATGGATTAATGACTGTAATAAAGCTAGTCAATTAATCGCATTAAGTGGTCGCCGAGCAGTTTAAGAGTCACAGGCCGTGCCGCGTCTTTTGGGATTCTTCTGGCGGTGATCATTGATGGATCTTCATGTAGATCGACATCGGATGACCATGTAACTTCAGGTGTTAGTTGCCAACAGCGGGTCGGTACCATCTGTCCTGTCGATTTCTCGATCGGTCGGGTAGAAAGCAAACTTTTTTTGGTTGACCGGGTGGCGATCAATGTTGTTTTTGATACTCTTGATGATTAACCCATGTTTTTGACGGATGTCAGAGGATTTGGTGTCTCAAAAGTATGAATTTTGGAAAATACCAGAGGACGGACGCTTCGAATCGCAAAAAAAAGGGGAAAACCGGGGTTTCCGGGGCCTTCCCGGCGATCCCGGGCCCCAGGGTCCCTGTGGGGGTTTTCCCCCTTTTTGTCCCGTTTTGTGTGCGTTTTTGCTGTTTTTCGATTCTTTTTTCTTCTGTATTTTTCCTTGACATTTTTTATCATTTATTGGCCTGATTCCCCTATAGAAAACCTGATGAGAATCCTTACATTTTGGTTTGCAAAGTTTCTAATTTTCCAAGAAAGCCGAAGACTTTGTCGCGCAGAGCTGCCGATTTTCCGTCAGTAACTGAAACTGGGCCAAACGATGTCGGAATGACCTGAAATTTGACGTGAAGCCTGCTGAGCAATAAATAAGACCAACCATAGGCTTTTGTTTGAGTTTTGAAGCCGTTTGGGGCCCTATCACCAGTAGACTCGCTTTTATCGCGATGAAAATGTCGCGGCTTGATGTGCGGTCAACCGATGTCCGATTGACTTGAAATTTGACATGGAACCTATTGGAGTCATTTTAAGATGATCCATAGGCTCTGTCTCAGAAACCATGGTCCCGGGGAGCTTCGCCGCCGAGAGGCCTGATTTGGCTTCCGAGCGTCAAACTATGGTCAAATGTTGTCGAAATGACCTGAAATTTGACGTGTAGCCCTTTGCAAGCATTTTGAAGCCGTCCATGTGCTCTATCTGATGAGTGATGGCCTCGGTGGTTCTCGCCGCTGAGAGGCTTGATTTAGCTGTTCGAGGGTTGATGTAGGGTCAAACATTGTCGGTTTGACTCGGAACTTGACGTGGAGACTTTTGGATGTATTTTGAGACCATCCATCGGCTCTGATCGAAGATTTGGTGTCTCCGATGCTTTCGCCGCCGGGCGCTCCTTTTCAGCTGTCGGAGAAGCGAAGTTAGGCCAAATGATTTTGAAATGGCCCGAAAGTTCTGGCAGGTTGCGACTTCATGTAGCTCTTTGGATCTTGAAGAGGCAAAGTGACATTTTTGGTGTCAACAGAATCCAACATAGGCCACCAATTAGAAAGTAGCCAAGGAATCGAGAAAAGAATATAAGAATAGAGCAAAAGATATGATATGCTAATATTTCATTTCTAGCATCGTGTTCTCAAATGAACGGGTCCCACCGGGTGTGCCAGCATGATGGACCGCGCTCCTTCCTGGTTCTACCGAGGTCGGCGGACGTGGGAGTCCGTTGAGTCCGACTCTTTCATAACCGGGGCCAAGGGCGTGCATCAACATTTCTTTTGTGTGGGTGTGCCAGATTTTCCATTTTTACTTGGAATTGCAAGTGGTGATCCGGAGATCAACCTTCGCAAGTAAAAAAGAAATCAACTTCTTTCAAGTTTCAATTGCACATATATTTAAGAAGAGATACATTTTCTTGATTTGCCGTGAAAGGCGATTTTTTTGGCATTTATAGCCGATTTTGGCGTTTGTAGCCGATTTTTGGCGTTTATAGCCGATTTACAATCCTTATCAATAATGAAAGACAAGAGTTGTGAATTTTGTCTCTTAAAAAAAATACAAACTACAATGAAAAGCAAGAAAAGGAGGATCTAACTTCTCAGGAGATTGTGGGGGACCCGTTCAGATTGACGGTCGCAAGCCATATGTGGACTTCGCCATCATCCATGCAGATGAGAACAGAGGATGCTATTGATTCGCTTGGCTTGGCTATAACCTAAGGTTTTTAGAGGACAAAGACCAAAAGGAGGTCCTATGTCCAATAAAAAGCCGAGTAGACGGGCTGAAAAGCCATGTCTAAGCCATTTGGAGGCAGAAGGAGAAGGCAAGACCTTTGGGGGGGGGGGGGGTACCCCCAAGGGACTTTTTTTCACCTTGTAGTGGTGGTTGGTGTAGAACTTCCGCAGAGTTTTCTCTCTTTCTTTCTCTGAATTTCTGTGCTTTTTTCTGACCTGTGTGTCTGTCTCTTTTTTCCAATTTGGATTTCTTTGGAATGCTCTCCTATTTATAGGCTTTAAGGTAGCCATTTAGGAGGGTTTATGAGCCTTAATTGTCATAAAGCTACATAAAGGGAGGAGTTACAAGATTGAATTCTTTATTTTGTAACTCCTTTTTCTTGGCTTCTGATTGGCCGGAGGAGATTGAGGGCATTTAATCGCCTTTAATCGCCATGATGGGAGGAGTTTCATGAGTTAAATGCCATGAATCTCTTGACTTGTAACTCTCGGATGCTTGCTTCTGATTGGGCCGTCCAAAGAACTGGATTAATGACTGTAATAAAGCTAGTCAATTAATCGCATTAAGTAGTCGCCGAGCAATTGAAGAGTCGCGGGCCGTGCCGCGTCTTTTGGGATTCTTCTGGGGATGATCATCGATGGATCTTCAGGTAGATCGACATCGGATGACCATGTAACTTCACGTGTTGGTTGCCAACAGTGGGTCGGTGCCATCTGTCCAGTCGATTTCTCGATCGGTCGGGTAGAAAGCACACTTTTTTTTGGTTGACCAGTTGGCGATCAATATAGATTTCGATACTCTTGATGATTAACCCATGTTTTTGACGGATGTCAGAGGATTTGGTGTCTCAAAAGTATGAATTTTGGAAAATACCAGGGGCCGGACGCTTCGAATCGCGAAAAAAACGGCGAAAAACGGGGTTTCCGAGGCCCACCGAGCGACCCTGGGGGGTTTTTTCCCCTTTTGTCCCGTTTTGTGTCCGTTTTTGCTGTTTTTTCGATTATTTTTTCTTCTGTATTTTTCCTTGACATTTTTTATCATTTATTGGCCTGATTTCCCTGTAGAAAACCTAATGAGAATCCTTGCATTTTATTTTGCAAAGTTTCCAATTTCCTGAGAAAGTCGAAGACTTTGTCGCGTAGAGCTGCCTATTTTCCGTCAGAAGCTGAAACTGAGTCAAACGATGTCGGAATGACCTGAAATTTGGAGTGAAGCCTGCTGAGCAATAAATAAGACCAACCATAGGCTTTTGTTTGTGTTTTGAAGCCGTTTGGGGCCCTATCACCAGTAGACTCGCTTTTGTCGCGATGAAGATGTCGCGGCTTAATGTGCGGTCAACCGATGTCCGATTGACTTGAAATTTGACATGGAACCTATTGGAGTCATTTTAAGATGATCCATAGGCTCTGTCTCAGAAACCATGGTCCCGGGGAGCTTCGCCGCCGAGAGGCCTGATTTGGCTTCCGAGCGTCAAACTATGGTCAAATGTTGTCGAAATGACCTGAAATTTGACGTGTAGCCCTTTGCAAGCATTTTGAAGCCGTCCATGTGTTCTATCTGATGAGTGATGGCTTCGGTGGTTCTCACCGTCGAGAGGCTTGATTTAGCTGTTCGAGGGTTGATGTAGGGTCAAACATTGTCGGTTTGACTCGGAACTTGACGTGGAGCCTTTTGGATGTATTTTGAGACTATCCATCGGCTCTGATCGAAGATTTGGTGTCTCCGATGCTTTCGCCGCCGGGAGCTCCTTTTCACCTGCCGGAGAAGCGAAGTTAGGCCAAATGATTTTGAAATGGCCTGAAACTTCTTGTGTACTCCTCTTTTGCCTATCTTGAAGGATCTTGCAGTTTTTGTTTGATTCTGACAAGATTTGATTTTTTGGAAGTAGCATTGCCTATTTATGGTAGGTTGCGACTTCATGTAGCTCTTTGGATCTTGAAGAGGCAAAGTGATATTTTTGGTGTCAACATCGGGCATGCGAAGCGACATCGGATAGAGATGAAGCGTCAACAACCTTAACCAAGATGAGTTTCAAAATTTTGATATTTAAAAAGATTTCCCCAGCTCGGGTTGAAAACAGCTGCCTCGGCGGCACGGACCTCTACCGTCATCGTCGGCAGCACGGTCCACCACCATCAAACCCCGGAAGATTCTCCCATCTTATAGCTTTCGACCTCAAAGAGTTAAGGAACTCTAAGAGCACAAAAGCTAGGGGCAATTGTGTGGGGATATTTCTAAGACACAGAGATTACATCAGCTTCAATAATAGTACCAGCGAATCATGTCTCAGCCTCGGCCACGCGTACCTCGGCAGCAGTGCCAGGGCGCCAACCGAGATCAAGGTCACTCTCGACCTCGGTCATTCCCAATCTCGGCTTCATGTCTCGACCTCAGTGACGCATCACGGCAACGGTGCCAGAAAGCTAGCTGAGACAGGCACTGACAGCTGTGCACAACAACGTCATGGGACGTGTGACAAGACATGGGCACACGCAGGAGTACGCTATGCCGCCCATAGTTCCTGGCAGAACGTCATCCAGCGGCTACATCCACGTCAGGGTATGGGCTCCAGGCAAGGCCCGATAGGGCTAGGCCCAAAAGTCAACAGGGTAAGGCCCAATAGGACTGCCATTCAATGAAAGGTGGGCTGATGAGACTGCAATTAAGGAAAGATGATGATGGGACGACATTTCTCAAAAGTACGTCAGAGTCATGGGACTCCCTGTCAGAGTCATGGGACTCCTCACCCTCTTTTCTCCTATAAATAGAGAACCACTGTCCAACTCAGGTAACACACAACATCATACCCATAGCCATTACTCTATCTCTCTAAAATCTTCATCCTACTGTTGAGTTCTTGAACTAACTTAGGCATCGGAGAGCCTTGCACTGAGTACAGCCATGGTCTTTGACTGCTCTTTTCTCCTCCCCTTGGAGGTTCCAGACATCTCTCCACCTTCAAAGAGGCTTATTACCCATTCTAATCCATCTTTCCAAATCCGTAACATTTAGGCACTTTTACACACACAACATATATATATATATATATATATAAAAGAAAAAAGGGTTCTCTAAATTTATATAAGAAGGGATTCAGGTTACCTCACCACGATCACTTATGAATTGATCTTGATGTGAGCAGATCGGCGAATATTATAATCTCGAGGTCTCCACTTCAAGCCAGGTACATGGATTGAGAAGATCCATCATTGAATTGCATCTATTGAAGCGATCAAGACGTACCACACCTTGATTTTCAATTTTTAATATCAATTGAGATGATTCGACCATTGGAAGAAAATGTGAGATGATCCATCCATCGGATCCAAAGTCTCAAATGATCCAGGTCCAACCATTGAGAATTAAACGTCTTAAGATTATGAAATGAGAGAAAATGAATATTGCTTTCCTTAAGACATTTTTCAAATGAAGGACTGTGTCATCGTGGGCTAGGTCCAGGAGGCTGCAAAATACAGGGCCTCCTCAGTAAAAACTTCAAACCCAAGTCCACCAATTAGGATCCAAGTCTATTAATAGACTAATATGGTAAGTTGAGGGATCTTTTACAAATATCTTTTACTTCCACAAGATATCGGATGCGGGGTCTGGGCTACATATAAAAGAAGGTAAGTTTCCAAATTAGAAATATGTTTTCCAAAGGGCTATCTTCTATGGGAATTTCAATACTTTCTCTACATGAAAAACACATGAATTTGAAAAGCATTTTTCAAGAAAACAAAATCCAAACCTTGATTTTCTTATTATTGAGAATTTCCAACACTTAATGTCACCCTAGCTAAGATCAAATGAGTGTCAATATTACACAATTTGCCTCTTCTCTCTAAATTTATACAGTTCTATATTATACATATTGTGACTTCCATCAATTCAAGCTTTTGGATTACTTGAATGTCACTCTAAGATCAAATGAATGTCAATATTACACAATTTTCCCCTTCCCTCTAAATTTACACAGATCTATTTCAAACATATTAAAAATAATCCAACAAATTTAATACAGGTCAAGCAGTCGCTTCAACCAAAGAACATATTGAACATACACTTGAACTCCAGAACATATCAAACACCATCTCGAATATCACACTTGTCTTTGAACATCAATATTAGAAAAAGGGCTCTTTCCAACCTCACCCAAAATGGATGCACTCTCTTTATGCTGCACATGAAAAAAAGAAACAACCATGCTACACAGCCCGAGACAGAGCCTGTGCTGTGGCACGGGATCTCACCTTGGACGGTGGGATCTCACTTTGAAATGAGATTCCACCGTCCAAGTGGGATCGCATGCCATAACTCGGGCTGTATAGAATTTTTGAAAAAGAAAACTATCATACACACACTCACACTATAGCATCATTACTAATGCGTGCTGAATTAAAAAAATAAAACTATTATGAATTCAACTTCTAACTAGTATGTTTGAAGAAATAAATCTGAGTTTTCAAAAAATGACCACCCATCATCTTATGTCGCGAGAACTATAGTTCAAAAGGAGGTGATAATTATGAAGATGTGCAGCAAGCATGTGCCAAATGATTCCGTGTGAAAGCACGTGCCAAAGTTGGTGCGAAAGACTATAAAAAATAGGTATTTGTCGCATGTTCCTTTCACCTTCCTTTTTTGGAAACGGGATTTCGTGTTTGGACCAAACAGGGAAACTCCCAGTCTGGACCAAACAGGCGGCGGTTTCTCTTTCATTCGTTGCCCCAACAGGCGATCTGGTTCCTCTCTTTTTGATCCGAAAGTCAAAGTAAACTTAGTCAGCGAGATTTTACAGTACCACTGCAATCCACTCATAGGCTCATTGATTGACCAACAAGTGATCCTCCACCTACTTCGATCTCGCAGTTGCTCCTGGCTTCTTTTTTCCCTGGAATGTAAAACAGCTCCAAAAAACAAAGAGAAACAAGAGACACAGAGAGAAAGGGAGCTCAAAAAAAGAGAAACAAGAGAGAGAACGGGGCTGAAACCCATGTCGATCTCCACCAACACACACGTCCTCGTCTTCCCTTACCCTGCACAGGGCCACATGATACCCCTCCTCGACTTCTCCTACATCCTCTCCCGCAGGGGCATCACTATCACCATCCTCATCACCCCACAAAACCTCCCCATCCTCCAACCCCTCCTCTCCAAATCCCCCAACATCCAACCCTTAATTCTCCCCTTCCCAAAATGCCCCTCCATCCCCCATGGCGTTGAGAACGTCCAAGACCTCCCTCCCACTGGCTTCCTCTCCATGATGCAAGCCATGTCCCACCTTCACCAACCCATCATCCAATGGTTCAGATCTCACCCTTCCCCACCAGTCGCCATCATCTCTGATCTCTTCCTCGGCTGGACCCACCATCTCGCCTCCGATCTCGGCGTGCCACGTGTCCTCTTCTCCCCCTCCGGAGCCAAGACCGTAGCCTTCATCAACTCCCTCTGGCGCACCATGCCCACTCCGCCTGGCCCAGTCTGCTTTCCTGAAATCCCCAGTTCCTCAAAATACCCCTGGTCGCAGGTCTCCCCTGTGTACAGGAGCTACAGAAAAGGAGACCCAGTTTCGGAATTCATCAAGGAGGGGATGCTCGTCAACTCGGCGAGTTGGGGGGTCGTTTACAACTCGTTCGCCGAGTTGGAGAGCGAGTATTTCGATTACACGAGGAGGGATCTCGGCCATACACGTGTTTGGGCGGTGGGCCCGCTACTGCCCGCTGAAGAAGTGGGGTCCGTGCACAGAGGTGGGTCCGGATCTATGCCAGCTGGCGAGGTGATGAGCTGGCTCGACAACTGCGCTGACGCGTCGGTCGTCTACGTGTGCTTCGGGAGCCAGGCCGTGCTGACTAGGCGCCAGATGGAGGCGTTAGCGGACGGTCTGGAACGAAGCGGGGCCCGCTTCATCTGGGGCGTGAAGGGGGCCACCAAGGGACACGAGGCAGTCGGAGAGCTCGCTGAGTTAGGCGCGGTCCCGGCTGGGTTTGAAGAACGTGTCGCTGGGAGGGGCCTGATCATTAGAGGGTGGGCGCCACAGGTGGCCATACTGAGTCACCGGGCGACGGGGGCTTTCCTGACTCACTGCGGGTGGAACTCGGTGCTGGAGGCGATCGTGGCTGGGGTGCCCATGCTTACGTGGGCCATGAGTGCAGACCAGTTTTTAAATACCACGCTATTGGTGGATGAGTTGGGCGCTGGGGTCAGGGTCTGTGAGGGGGCTCAGGCGATACCTGACTCGGACGAGGTGGCTCGGGTTTTAGCTGAGTCGGTGAGGTCGAGTCAGGCCAAGTGGGTCCGAGCCAAAGAGCTGAGCCGGATGGCAATGTGTGCGGTGGAAGAGGGAGGGAGTTCTTTCAGGGATATAGATGCCCTGGTGAAGGAGCTATATGGACTTGATGCAAAGAAAGAAAGTGACATCTAGAAAAAAAATATATTGGTGTCTCAGTCTTGTACGTTTCTTTCTTATGACTTTGGTTTGCTTTTGATTTCTTTTATCCTGATTCAATCTTAGAATAGTTGGCTGCTTGGGTCTATTTAAAGATGCCTGAATTTCAAACCCAAACCAAACCGTAATTATATTTATATATATTGCTATGGGAGGGTACACAACCCTTTGGGTTGGATTAATTCTTTCGGACCAGAGGGAAGCTGGGTAAACTCCCATGTAGCCCTAGTATGATAGTGCAGTTTCGAGCCTGCAACCTCTGGGTGCAAACCGTAGTCCTGAGCCAACTGAGCTACCCCTCGGGATTAACCTTAATTTTATATGGGTATGAAAATCCAAGGATAAGCCTAATGCAAAATTGAACCAGCCCAACTCAAACATATCTTCTAGTGGGGTTCAAGTTGACGGTGTAAGTTGAGAACAAGGGTTGCTAAATTAGTTGGTTACCTCGCATCTCACCCGATTGCCTCTGCATGATCCTTAGGTATGCCATTCTTTCCATATGTGTGGGATTCCTCTTTCCGTGTGTGTGGGCTCTCTTAGTTCCCCGCGCCTTTAGCATTGGTACAAATAAAAGTTCACCAATTTAAGTCCCATTTTGGCTTGACCTATGTTGCATTTTGATTTTCATGCAGTCAGAACCACAAAACTTGTATATCCTTGACTTTGAGGGTTAAAACTATATGAGGTTTTAGGCTATTGTATATCCTTGACTTTGAGGGTTAAAACTATATGAGGTTTTAACCTATAGCCTACCTCTACAGATGGTGTTCCCCTTTCCCTTCCTAGAAACTCTAAGTTTCTGTTACACCTTCTCCATGCTTTTGGAAATGACAAAATTGTCCAAATTCAGCTCATGTATGGTGCACTCAAGGCTCTATGATCATTGGATCTACTGGGTAGATACCCCAACGACAATATTATGTTTTAGAAAAAAAAAAATCTCCGAAGGAGAAAACCAAAAAGAGAAAAATGAGAGAACTAGGTTTTGCTACTTTTTAGTGAAAACTAAAGGTTTACTTAAAGAGAATGTGGATATAGATAAAAATGTTGAAAACTCTATGCGGGTTTCTTATTAAAAAAAAAAAGAGAAAAATGATGGGAAAGAAAGTGTAAGTTGTGGGTTTATGTTAAATTTAGAAAAAAAGAGGAATAAGTAATGATTTTAGCTTATTTTCAAAAGAAAATGCTGGGGCATTAGCATACATATATATATATATATATGTATTTTAGAAGCATAGACTGGGTAATGCAGAGGTAGATATGAGTTTCTTCAGGTAATGCCATAGAAATATGCAAAAAGAGAATATGAGGTAAAAGATCCATGACCAAAACTACTAAACAAAGAAAATGAGAGAAGTGTGTTTCACTTCTTGAAAGCATAAATTGGATATATGGTTTGAAAAATTCTTCATATATAGAATGTAAGAATGGATGAAAATGTAGAAAATCAATGTGGGTATCTCTTTTTCTCAATGAAAAATGATTAAAAAGAAAGGACAAGAATCCTTTTCCATATGAGCATTTTAATTTTTTTTTCCAGATAGGAAGCCTCTTCTGTAAATCAGAGTCCATTCTTAAATATAATTGATTATGCATCATCTGCTACTTCTGAAGAATCATAACTTATGATATTGGGTATCAATTTAATGTATAACAAGTCTAAGATCCAAAAGAATATGAGAAAATTCAAGTTAAACCACCACTCTTCAATTACATTATAACGCTTTAACCTATAGCCTACCTCTACAGGTGGTTTTCCCCTTCCCCTTCCCCAAAATTCTAATTTTCTGGTACACCTTCTCCTTGCCTTTGGAAAGGACAAAGTTGTCCAAATTTAGACCTCCTCATGTATGCACCTTATTGTCCACTCAAGGCTCTGTGATCATTGGATCTACTTGGTAGATACCCCCGACGACAATATTATATTTTAGAAAAAAAAATCTCCTAAGGAGAAAACCAAAAAGAGAAAAATGAGAGAACTGGATTTTGTCATTTTTTTATTGAAAACTAAAGGTTTACTTAAAGAGAATGTGGATATAGCTGAAAATGTTGAAAAATCTATGCGGGTTTCTTATTTAAAAAAAAAACAGAGAAAAATGATTGGAAAGAAAGTGTAAGTTGTGGGTTTATGTCAAATTGGATAAAAAGAGGAAAAAGTAATGATTTTAGCTTATTTTCAGAAGAAAATGATGGGGTATTAGCATAAATATATGTGTTTTAGAAGAATAGACTGGGAAATGCAGAGGTGGATATGAGTTTCTTAAGGTAGTGCCACAGAAATATGCAAAAAGAGAATTTGTGCTAAAAGATCCATGACCAAAACTACTAAACAAAGAAAATGGGAGAAGTGAGTTTTCACTCCTTGAAAGCATAAATTGTGGTTCGAGAAATGCTTTATATATAGTTAACACCCCGTCTCTTAATCCCTATTAATTATAATTAATTACTTGATTAGTTAGTAAGTGTGTTTAGAGTCTTAGTGAGTCGGGTTTGACGTTTGGATCGTGCGTATGAAGTCTCGCGTGAGTCCGAGTGCGTTTGGGTAGAGTAGTAGCTGGTTTGTAACTTTGGAAAGTTTTCAGAGGTTTATATGAGATAATTAGTTTTTGTGAGTTTGGGTACATTGGGCAGGTCTCGGCATTTCACGAATATTAGTCTTCTGTCGCGTTTCGATCTGACACGTCGAAGAGGCCCGATAATTTGTATTAGCAAACCAAAGGACTAAACTCAAATTTCACACTACAAAAAAATACAGTTTTGCCAACGCAGTCACCGCGTCTAGAAACGTAGGTTTTATGTCGGCAAAGGATTTCCCAATGCATTTCAGTGCGTCTGCCGCACGTCGGCAATTATGTGTAGCCAAATCCATAGCCGACGCTATTTTAACTGCATCGGCAGATCCCTGTATAATTACCAACGCACTGCAGCGTCGTCCAATACGTCGGCAAAAAGATGTGCGTCGGCAAAAAGTACTGTTTTCCTGATTTGAAAACCATATTTGCCAACGCAATACTAGCGTCAGCAAAATAAACGCCGACGCTGGCAATGGGTTGGGAATTCATAGTAATGGCCGACGCTGGCAGTGCGTTGGGAATTCATAGTAATGGCCGACGCTTGTAGTGCGTTGGGAATTCCCTGTAATGGGAATTCATAGTAATGGCCGATGCTTGTAGTGCGTTGGGAATTCCCGGTAATGGCCAACACTACTAATGGTACTTTTTCTTTTTTGCAACACACACTGGTGCGTCTGGAAATATTATTTTTTTTAAATATATATTTGTATTTTTCCCTATATATATGCCACAAATAAAAATCTGAATACATGTTCAAACCAACAAACTTAATGCACAAACCAATTTAAAATAGATTCACCAATAATTCCAAAATAATATCCACAATCAAATATCTGACATCCATAAACCAAAATAAACCCACAAATCTCTAAAATATACAAATATTACTAGTTCATCATTTTCAAAAGATTCTAACATCCACAAATGTCTGTGACCAAAATAAACAAGGTAGATCGCTAAGAGTCTGCAGCCAGCACGATAAAATCCAAAACTAATCTGCAAAGCAAAAAACGAACACCATCAGATACAAGTTTAATAAACTTCCCACACAAGAGGATTTTGAGATCTAACATCAGAACACGAGTTTTCATTCCATTTTCAAAGTCCACTTTTTGATGTTATATATGATTCATAAGTTTTTTATTGTTATGTTTCTTCGGCTAGTAAAAGATGAAAGAGAAATGAGGGAAGCTCTCTGAGTTAACTAATTCAGAAAGGAAAAAAACTAAGCTAAAGTCCATTGCAGTGATCAATGATTTAGGATCCAATAATACTTCTTATGCCTTGTTACTTCCCATGCTACACTGGGCCTGACACAGCAGGTTAGATTTGTGTTCTTCAAGACCCAAAGAGCTACATGAAGTCGCAACCTGCCATAAATAGGCAATGCTACTTCCAAAAAAATCAAATCTTGTCAGAATCAAACAAAAACTGCAAGATCCTTCAAGACAGCCAAAAGAGGAGTACACAAGAAGTTTCAGGCCATTTCAAAATCATTTGGCCTAACTTCGCTTCTCCGGCGGCTGAAAAGGAGCTCCCGGCGGCGAAAGCATCGGAGACACCAAATCTTCGATCAGAGCCGATGGTTGGTCTCAAAATACATCCAAAAGGCTCCACGTCAAGTTCCTAGTCAAACCGACAACGTTTGACCCTACATCAACCCTCGAACAGCTAAATCAAGCCTCTCGGCGGTGAGAACAACCGAGGCCATCACTCATCAGATAGAGCACATGGACAGCTTCAAAATGCTTACAAAGGGCTACACGTCAAATTTCAGGTCATTTCGACAATATTTGACCATACTTTGACGCTCGGAAGCCAAATCAGGCCTCTCGGCGGCGAAACTCCCCGGGACCATGGTTTACAAGACAGAGCCTATAGATAATCTTAAAATGACTACAATAGGTTCCCTGTCAAATTTCAAGTCAATCGGACATCGGTTGACCGCACATCAAACCGCGACATCTTCATCGCGATAAAAGCAAGTCTACTGGTGATAGGACCCCAAACGGCTTCAAAACTCAAACAAAAGCCTATGGTTGGTCTTATTTATTGCTCAGGAGGCTTCACCTCAAATCTCAGGTCATTCCGACATCGTTTGACCCAGTTTCAGCGTCTGACGGGAAATCGGCAGCTCTACGCGACAAAGTCTTCGGCTTTCTCTGAAAATTGGAAACTTTGCAAAATAAAATACAAGGATTCTCATCATATTTTCTACAGGGAAATCAGGCCAATAAATGATAAAAAATGTCAAGGAAAAATACAGAAGAAAAAAGAATAAAAAAACAGCAAAAACGGGCACAAAACGGGACAAAAGGGGGGAAAAACCCCCAGGGTCGTCGGCGACCCTGGGGCCCGGGATCGCCGAGAGGACCCCGGAAACCCCGTTTTTCGCCGTTTTTTCACGATTCGAAGCGTCTGGCCTCTGGTATTTTTCAAAATTCATACTTTTGAGACACCAAATCCTCTAACATCCGTAAAAAACACGGGTTAATCATCAAGAGTATCGAAATCAACATTGATCGCCAACTGGTCAACCAAAAAAAGTGTGCTTTCTACCCGACCGATCGAGAAATCGACAGGACAGATGTCACCGACCCGCTGTTGGCAACCAACACTTGAAGTTTCATGGTCATCCGATATCGATCTACATGAAGATCCATCGATGGTCATCCGATATCGATCTACTTGGGTTCGCATCCTGTCCTTGCCCAACTACAAAGAAGACAAGCTCAGCTGCTGCGCCCGAGGGAGCACATCCTTCATCTTCAAAGCCCAGCAAGAGCTGACCGAAGCTCAAATTACTCGTCGTATACGCCGCCGCGCGTCGTATCGGCAAAAGAGACTAGAAAAGCAAAGGACTCAGCCTCCTACACTTCAAGTCTCTCCCAAATGGGTCGAAAAAGATAGACCCAACCAAGTTGCTACCGTCCATATGGTTGGAAAAACCAGAAGACACCAAAAGTCAGCAACAAAAATCCATGTCCGACGTCCGATGACCCGAAGCGTCTCCAGGACAAGAAGACATTCAGAAGAATCCCCTGCTCCTTTAAGCAAAGGACGGCAGAGTGATCCTTCCTCAAGCTCTTCTTCAAAAAGAATGAGCCCCAGCTCAGTCACCAGGACAGTTTCTTCGTTCGAATCACGAAGGATGAACGTCTTGGCTACAAATTCTGAGCCACCACCCGGCAATCCACCTCAAGACGATGCGATCACACGCATCCAATAGTTGGAACAAGGCCAACAGAGGATTGAAACTCTGATGGAAAACCTTCTCCTCGCCTTCCAAAATCAGGCGAACAATGAACCTCCTCCGAATCATCAAGACGATGAGGTAAATGGAGAAGAAAATGAGTCACGCGCCCTTACAAAAAAGGACGTAGATAGTATCCTCGCCAAAGCAAAAGAAGAGGATATACTCAAGGAGCATGGGATCAAGCCACCATATCCCTTATGGATGGACTCGGTCCCGTTCCCCACAAAATTCAAGCATCCTACTCTCCAAACATATACGGGGAAAGGATCAGCCATACAACACATCATTCACTTCAAGATCTTGACGGGAGCTATCGCGAATCAAGATGCACTCAAGATCCGCCTCTTTGCAAGTACCCTAAAAGGTACGGCCTTCGATTGGTACTCCACTCTGCCGGAGGAGTCCATCCAAAACCGGGCCATGCTAGAGACACGCTTCCTGACTCACTTTAAAGGTGAGGATCATCCCGCTACTATGGCTCAGCTGTGCAGCCTAAAACAGGGGGAGAATGAGTCAACATATGACTTCATTCATAAGTGGAAAGCAATGGCGTACAAATGCTCTGATGTACTGCCACAAGCGTTGCTAGTCGACATCTGCCGAAACAACATAAGAGCTAGAATCCGCTCCATGATCATCGGCAACAAATCAAAAAACCTGGGAGAACTCCTAAAAGCTTCCATGGAAGCTGAAACGGTGATTAAAGACCTCAACAGTCAGAAATCATCAAGGAAAGAGCCAACCGCCATTGCAACCTCTAAACCAAAGAAGAAAGAGGTCCTCAATGTGCAGACCAAGTCAGCTCCTCAGCCACCAAAGAAAGCTGAAAACAAAGCTGCTGGTAAGAGACCTGAACTCTCAGATGCCTTCAAAGAACAAGTAGAGAAGAAATATCCGTTTGATGAAGATGTTGATGAAATCTTCGGGGCTCTTGTGATGTTGGCAAAACCAACGATCCTCGGTACTGTCCATACCACCAGATGATCTCGCATCCTCTCAATCAATGCTTCGTTGTGAGGGAGAAAATAAACGAGATGTGGAAAAATGGAGTCATCACCTTTGATAAAAGCTATGGGTCTGCCTCCGTCAACATGGTGACATGTGGACAAACATCAAAATCACCGAAGAAGAAGATCGAAACTTCCTTCAAGGTGATAAACTCAATCCAAGCATCCGAGGAACTGGTTCCTTACCCGACACCAGACGGACAACCCATATGGGTACATCCCGATCTCCTGGAAGATGAAGATTGGGAGGTCGTGAAAACAAAGCCTACAGCTCAAAAGCGAAGGCAAGCTAGGAAACATCTCCTCAAGCTCAAACGGCAAGAGAAGACCCAGCCAAAACAAGAAGTCAAAGAAAAGGCAGAGGCTTCCTCTACCGCTTCACTGGAGGCAACAAAAACATCCCTTCCAGAGACTTCAAAGGCGGTAAGAAAATTCACTCTTAGTGATTTCACGCCACCTCAATTCAAAGAACCCACGCAGGAGGCATCATACTCTTGCAATTCGGTAGTTGGATTCTCCATTGATGGATACGAGTCCAGAGACACCGATGATGGATTCGAATCCAACTACACAGACGAGTGGGAGGAGTCCCTTGAAACAGGAGAATATCTCTCCGATGAAGAATGGGTTCCTGAGAATCATCTTATGCCAGTAATCTGGTATAACCCCCTACAGCAACAAGGATCCTGGTCTGATGATGAAGAAGACCAAGAGGCTGTACAAGAAAATGCTGTTGAACCAGCACCCCTCATTGCTCCAGTGGAAATCAACAATGTTGAGCCACAAAGAGATGATGAAGAAGAAGATTTGGCTCCCATGCCTGATCTTGAAGAATATGCAAGGATCTTGCAGCGTCTCGCTCTAGAACAAGAGCAAGATAGCGTCAACGAGCCTCCTCGCAATCCAGAGCCTGAAATCCCTAAAGACCATCAGGTACCACTACACCAAAATAGGATATTAGTAACGCTCAAGGTTTTTGTTAAGTAACGGTTTTTAAGTGTAACTAGTTTCCTAACGTTTTATGGGCGTTAACGTTGGTTTTAAAGTGTTACATTAATTTTACTCGATTTAATAATTATTTTGTTACGGTATCTTCATATTTTCCTAACGTTTTATGGGCGTTAATAAACCATTACTTACCAACAAAAGTAGATTTTGACTAACAATTACAACAAAATAATTTCCCACTACAACATTTTGCATTTCTCCCGGCGTTTTTTTTGCCGGCGCAACGACTAAATGCCGGGGAAAATATGGCCTTTGCCGGGAAAAGTTAGGTTTTTCTCGGTGATAAATTTTTGCCGGCAAAGGTTCCATTTTTCCCGGCTATTTGCCTTTTTCGCCGGCAAAGGTCAATGTTTTCCCGGCATTGTTTTCTTTTCGCCGGCAAACGTCATTATTTTCCCGGCATTCTGTTTTCTTCGCCGGCAAAGGTCTAAAAACTTCACCCGCCATCTGCGCCAAATGATCGCGCCTTTTTTTTTCTCAATATGTTTTTTCCCAAACCCCTTGCTCGGCCAGCTATTTTCCCTTCGTAATTCTCAATCGGCAACCATCTCGCCTCCATCCCTCTCTTGCCCTCCCAGCTCGCCTCCATCCCTCATCTCTCTCACCCATCCCTCTCTTGCCACTACAACAAAAATCATTTTTCGCGATAAATATTCCGTGACGTTTTGAAATTTTGTCACTAAATATTGTTTTTAGCGACGAAATATTCATCTTGTCGCCTAAAAAAAAACACAAATTATTTAGCGACGATAATTTTCAATTGTCGCCGTTTTTTTTACGACGAAACTATTTATTTGACGACGTTTTAATTTTGTTGGTAAATCATTTATACCATATTTTATTAAAAACTTTTTGCAGCAAAATATATCGTAGCAGAATTTCTTAAAATTAATCCACGACGAAATTATTTCGTCACGGAATGCATCAAATTTGGGGGCGCGGATCGTCTTCGCGCTAAATTTTTGGGCGACATTGGGCGACGAAATGAAATGAACATAACCACACTCAACTCTCTCTCTTTCATTCTCTCAACGAAGATTGGATTTCTTCTTCAAATCGTGCCTGCTTCCCCACGCCAAACTCCTCCCTTTTTCTCTCTCTCTTTCATTTCTCTCAACGAATATTGGATTTCTTCTTCTTCTTCTTAAGATCTCAAAATCCGAAATTCTGGTTTTCCCCTTCTTTCTTTGAAAATCTCTGGTTTTGTTGATGTTCTTCTTGTTAAGGTTCTGAGAAATCTTCATCCTGCAAGAATAAGGAACTGACGAAAACCCTTCCTTCCCTCAAAGAGGCGACAGCAAGAAGAAGGAAAAAGAAGAAGAGAAGGGAAACCTGTCGTTTGAGGTAAGTGCTTTCACATTTCTTTCTGAAACCTGCTGTTTTTCTATGTTGGTTTCTTTTGATGTTGGTTTCGTTTGAAACGATAACAAGATTTGTCTTTCTCTTTCTCTGTATTAGTGTATTGGTTTCGTTTATTGAGCAATGTCGATATAGATGGTGAGAAAATCCCTAAATCTTTCAGGAACATCAAATCCCAGCCACCACCTCCCCAATGCCAGTAACCCAACCATTGAAACCCTACCCATGTGACCCACTAATAGAAACAGAGTCATAAAAATAGGCCTCTCTCTCTCTATATCCTTGAGAACCCTTCTCTATTCGATCTTCCTCTTCCGTTTGGAGGTTGTTTCATTTGATTGACCATCTTGAAGTGCATGTCTGGGTTGTGAATCCTCATGGTGCATTGGATCCAAAGACAAATAGAATAGATCCAAATGCAGAACCATGCAATTGATGATTCATGGCCTAACAAGTGTGAAGCCACTGCAAATCAAAGACCAAGTTAGAAAACTGATCTAAGCCAAAGACTTATTATAAAAAATCCCAGGAAACCTATGACAAGCAGTGGCAATGTCAACCGTGTAAACAGGTTTTGGGGAAACACATATACCCAAATGTACTAAGCATGATATTTCAACTTAGAACTGAAATAGAACACTAAAGGGGGGAAAACTGGCATCAATTTTTCAGAACATAACAATACCAAACACAACCCTATATCAGTACCATTTTGTCGTCCGAAAGAAAATTTATACAAAAGAGAAAAAAAAAAAAAAAAACACACCAGCAACAAGTAACCAGTGTTCTAGAAACCAATGAGAACCATCTGGACCTGGTTGGACCCAGTTCGACCGGATCCATTTGCCTGGAAACCCTTCTACTAGTAAAAGAAAAAAGAAAAATAAATAAAACAAAACCACCTAAATCGGTAAAAATCATCGCTGCATTACTATGAGCCAATGGCTTTGACCAGTTATAATCATTTTTTTAACAATGTTATTTATTATTTATTTTACTTTTGTAACTATGATGACACTTTTAGACTCGATTGAACCAGCAGTTGAATTGGCCACCAGTAAACATTTCAAGTAACCACTATCTTAAAATAAAAGGCCAAATTTAACAAACTTACCTATACATAACATCAAACATCTCAGTAACTAACTTCTTCAAATTCTCATCATATGTAACAATGCGCTTGTTTCTCGCTCTCAGTATTGGATCTGGATACTCCACGATTCTCAATGGTGGCTCAAAGTTGAAATCAGAAGCTACAGCCATAACAGAATTAAAATCAATTCAGAAGTTTGCATGTGTCACATATTCAAAACACATATCAGAGGCAGAGCCAAAAAATCACTTAAATGTGCTTTCATATGTATAAGATATCAGTCAAAGGTTAGATATTATGCGGGCTTGTGACATGATAACTATATATAGAGGCGTGCTCTGGTGCAGATATCTCACACAGGAGACCATGCGAGACAGCCTATGGGGCCCACCAATCATGGATGGGGTGGGGTTGGAAAGATCCAAATGGGGGACCAGCCCAATAGCCCATGCATAAAAGTGGGGTTGCAAATGATGTCCATGCAACAGAAACAAAAACCAATTGGGAATGACATTAGCTTGTAAACCAAGATATCAGAATGTAGATAAACTTGATGAAACTATATGACCATAGCGTGACAGTGATGAAGAAAATGAATTTCTATGGTTTGTGAGAGCGAAGAGTCAGAAATATAGTATAGAAGAATAATAGCTAGATTTGTGAGGTGGGAAAATTTTTATAACACTCATTTCACAGGTGGGTTTATATACAAATAGTTTCAGAGTGGGTTTCCAAGGGAAGATGAAATCCAGATTGATATTGACCAAAAATTGAGTTCATTATAAGGCAACTGAAGTCAAGAATGAGATTAAAATAAGAATTTAAAACAGAATTCATAGAAGAGAAATAATTAAAAATAATTATTATTTTTGATTGTGCATAAATGTAGAAGCTTGAACAGAGCACTAATATCTCTTAGTTTGAAGATTGTTGATTAGGGTTGCTTATGATAAAAAGTTTTAGTTTTTCCTTGAAAATGGAAATGCCATTTTTCTTGATGGATCTCCATCTAGAAGTTGATTGTAATTAAAATTTTCCATTCTGAAGAAATTTGAACAAAGCACTAACATCTTGGTCTATTTATGATCTTTTTTGAAGTTTTTTTTTATATGTATTAATTAGGATTTGTAGATTATAATCAGGTTTTTCCCAATCTGAAGAAACTTGAAGCTTGAACTGGGCAGTAGCTATATTTGAGTTCGAAGATTTTATTTTTTCTCCTATATATGCATTTTTTAATGTCTTCATGGATTTTTTATTTGGGTTTCTTATGATTAATACATGTTTCTGTCACCATCTTTGTAGTTACTTTTTCCGGTTGAATTCTAATGTCTAGATTGACACCTTTCTTACCTTTCTTCCAAAGCGGTATTTGGATTCTGCAATATGGACATTATTTTTAGAAACGAGAGAGTATCATATAGAGGTGTAGTAGTAACTGCTAGTTAAATGAACTGCTTTTTATTTTGTTTATTTTTAATTATTTTTCTTCTAAGAATTCTGTTTATTCTTATTTTATAAAATAGGCTTGTTTGAAGAATGAGCTGACCTTGAGGAAGGCCCTCCTAAGCTCTGCTCGTTTATTGCATCAAGTTTCAATTTCAAAAACCTCAATTGCTTTCTTGAAATGGTATTCTTGTAGGAATTTAAGAGAAATTGTTGCATATTTGCTCACTAATACTTTTGGGCCACAAACTATTGTTTTAGTAGGTAATTACTTGTTGGATATTTAAATTTCTGAGGAATTTTCTGGCTTGTGCATTTTGTTTGAGTCCGAGTGATAAGACCATTGGATTAATGGAGTGTAAGAAAATATAGCTAATTATGGTGTGATGTATTGCAGTGCCCCTATACATATGAGGGTAGCATTGCTAGGCTGGCCCTCTTCAATAGGGTAGTTTCACACACAGACACACACCAACCTTCACCCCACCCTTGACATGAATCCTTCTTCATTATTGTAGTGTCAGAAACAGAACTAAATTGTTCTTTGCTTCGTTTTATCTCTAATGCTTATGGGTTAGTAAGGCATATATTTACAGTAAATTACATCTTAATTGATAAGGGTTGCTAACTAGACAAACCATTTCCACCCTTATTGTTTATTATGGTCTCCAAAATAGAACTGCCATGTTCTTTGTTTTTATTTTTAATTTTAGAATGCCACTGAAGACGAAGGCAAGACAAGCCATTGCTAGTTTCAAGCTGAGGGAGGGACAAACTGTCGGCATCATGGTTACACTTAGAGGAACGTGAGGTTCCTTGTTGGTTTGATTTTGGTATTATTCATATTTTGTTTGGAGTCCTTCATGTGTTCCTTGGATTTATTTAATATTACAATTGGGGGTTCACATTTGGATATGGATCCATTTGCAATGCTTTTATTCTATGGGCCACGGATGGATGGCTTCAATTAACACTTAATTATCATATATTTTTAGCCATCCATTTTTTTGTCAACATATTTGTTTAAACTCATCGGAAAAAATCCAAGACCCTACATTCATCTTGATTAATATTCACCGACCTTAGATGGTACACAATAACCAATTATGTTGTCAATACACTTGTTATCATTGTCTAGTTACACAACTATAAAACACAAAAAATAGAGAAAGCAACTGAGACACATGTCACACACATCACATTATCACAATGAGTTGTGCACTTGTGAAGATTAAACAATACATGCAACTCACACATCACGTACAGTATCACAATACATGCAAATAAACTTGAGTGCAGGGTGTGTGCAGGTGGTGCAACTTGAGTGCAGGGTGTGTGCAGGTGGTGCAAGATGAGTGCAGTGGCTATGCAAGCCGGGTGGCTTACCTATGCAGTGGGTGGTTGTGAGGGAGAATAAGAGATTAGTGTAAAGAGAAGGGAAAGAAAAGTATGGCCATGCTACATTGTGCCAAAATAATAGGTCAGAACTTATATTAGCTCATAACATTGTCATATTGTAGGAATGTAGGAATTATAGTTTGATGCATTCACACTCATACCATTCTGCTCAAATATAAGGCTTAACAATATAACCCCCATTCCTTAGGACTCTGAAAAGAAATTATAAGAAACAATGTTTCTATCTTCGAAAACAAACTCTAATAGAAGACTATAGAGAGTGGTTGTGGGCAAGGTTGATAACTTTAATCTCAAATAGAAGAGATTGTATCTGGTAAATGCCACTTAGTGCATTGTAGCTGACATCCAACACCTCAATTTCTGACAAGAACCCAACTCCCTCAGGAATGCAACCTTTTGGCTGGTTGTTAAGAAACAAAATCTGCCACACATGCATCATATGTATGAACAAAGAACAAATAAAGAAGCTCCAACAGCTCTCATTCGATTTACATGTTGGACAACATGAGTGGACAGGTTGGGCCTGGGTTGCAACCAAGTTAGATGATATCAGGCTCCAGCTACTATGTCTTAGACATGAATCCTGACCCAACTCAGGATACAAGGTGGAGATCTAGATGGGAACTTGATTTTTTTTTAGGATATGAATTACTGGGACATGGCAAAGTATTCATTTCAAGTTTACTCTTGATTCAATTTCAATTTAATGGGTGGTTATTTGATGTTTTTTTTAGCATATTCACTTTTATTCCTTGGTTTTTAGAAACTTTTAGAAATGCAAGTAGTTTTTATTCTGGTTGTATATCTTATATTGGAGGAAAAGCTATTAAGATTCAAACCATTTGGCTGGTTTATTAAATGATGTATGATGTGCTTCTGTTATATCATATGAAGAAGATACTAGAGATGACTTTGAAAGCTCCATTTTTATGACTTCTTACCCTTTTCTTATGTTTTCTAATTGCAATCTTCTTGTAGGGAATTCTTGGTCTGGTTCGGCTTTCTCCATCAAAGAAAAATGTTAATAAGATATTATGTGATGTGACTGGCATATTGAAGCCATCAAGGTATATTTCTCAAATTGCAAAACTTATTTTAATTGAGATCATCTTTTACCTGCTTAATAGACTATCAGTGGTTATTTGGATGTATCTTGAAACATGTATGCCAACATGCCAACATAACACATATATGCCAACACATCAAGCATGTTAGGCATTTCATGTGTGTTTGGATGTATCTTGAACTAACAAAAACAAAGAAAAATGGATTCACTTGTAAATGGGCTGATAAGAGTATACACAGAATAGTATACATATCAACATGGTAGGGAGATGATTTAAAAGCAGAGAAGGTCGAATGGTGTATGACTGATGACGTAGTGGTGAATGACTTTGTAGTGTGTTGGGGCATTGGGTTGTTTATTTGAAGTATTTTTTTGTCATGTACAGGTACTTAGCAGGTTGTAAAAAAAAAAAAAATTTAATGTCACACGTACAGGGGAGACTATGCCGAAATTTCGAGAAATCTTTTACATTAGAAATTTTTACACACTTGGTATATTAAGAATATAGAGACTCTTGGAATGGAGATTGAGACTCCATTTGATTTGTCCCATGGTGTCATTATATTATTTTTGTTGGGTAATCTGCCTCCAAATGTCTTAACAATTTGAGAGGCTTTTTGTACGAAAGACTTTGAGTAGTTCTTTTGGATTCATTACTCTCTCTCTCTCTCTTTGTGTGAATATTTTTGGAAAATGAGTGTTCTATCTTCTTTTTAAGTATCTGAATTTTCAGTATATAATGCTGATAATTGTTGTATTTGGTACTTAGGTTTGGACTCTTTGGTATAGAGGTTGCCAAGGTGCTTGGTGGTGGTCTTGTACCAGGTACATTGTTTTCTTCTACATGTTTTTATATTCATTTTCATTTCATTTATTTCGTTTTCATGTTCATTTTCAATTGGCATTTCACTAATGCAAGGATTAATTGAATCCTCTTTGAAACAACTGGAACCATTTCAAATGAGCACTATTCTTTAAATGCATCATGTTCAAAAGTATGCTACTCAATGCCAAACCTTTCTCCAGGTTGTTGGTGTGACTTCCATGGTTCTTTCCACAGTTACAATGGTAAATAAATAGAAAGAAATATCTCTTGCATACTGTTCAGTAATAAAAATGCAATGTGGTAGGAAAGCATGTTGTTCTGCCCTTGCATGCACTGCAATAAGGATCTAAATTATTATTGAATGATAATATAGTTGAGAGCTGCTCCTCAATCTGAATGATAATAAACTTATATTCCCATCTGCCAGGTGAAATTTGTTGGCCAAAATGATTCTAGGGGTCTCGGTTTATTGATTTTATGTACTGTGTTTTTTTATATTTTATCCAAAGGTTGAAAATAATGGAACAATGTCAATTGAGTATTTGCTTTAAAATTTTGTTTATGTAATATCAACTGGTGTATAGCTTAGTTTGTATCATCCTTCTGTTGGAATTATGGCTTGATAATGTCATTACTAACCTTGGATGAGATACTAGTATTTTGGGGGCATTGCACTTATCTAATCATATGATGGGCTAACATCTTGCTATATTTCTTTGGATGTCTTGGTGGTAGCTTAGGTACAGATTGTGCCCTCTCTACGATCCCACTCTTAGAAATCTTCTCAGAAAATCCAACCTCCCTTGCCTTTCTTTCTCATCAAAGCTCCCAACAGTGTTCTCCAACTTCTCATTTCTTGTAAAACCACTGAGTGTGTAGTTTCCTTTTATAGCTTGGTTTACGAAGAACAGGGCTCTGTCCTCATATTGGTGTGGTTGGTGCACCCAGTTGAGTCTGGGTGAGGGATTTGGTGGGGTCATTTTTTTTTTAATTATAGGTTTTAAAAATATTTGATTGGATGTAAGTGTGAGATTTCTTGTTAATGTTGGAACCGTGTAAAAGGGCATTTTTATATATACAGCAGGTTCGGTATTCAGGGGTGGTTTTTGGATAATTTTTTTTACATATGAAACAGTTTTGTAACGGTTATAAACTGTTACTAATTTGTGCGAATAGCAACACTTAAAAAACGTTACAAAAGATTTCACAACCGTTAGGAAAGTTATGAATCAGTAATACAAATTTGGCACTAAAAACCGTTACAAAGTTTACAAAACCGTTACAAATATTTAAGTGTAAAATACCGTTACAAAACTTGCGAAACTGTTACTTTTTTATTTAAAATTATTAACACAAATGAGTATTAAAACCGTTAGGAACTAATTTCAGTAACGGAAATAAAGCGTTACAATTAATATGTTTGTAACGGTTTATAACCGTTAGGAATGTTTATAACAGATTAGAAACGCCCAAACTGTGACCCAGAAAAACCGTTACAAATTTTTTTAGTAACGGTTTTAAACCGTTAGGTATGTCCTGAAATGGTGTAGTGTACATCCTCCCTTAACTCCTGAAAATGGAGAAAATTGCTGGATAGACAATCCTCTTACATTCGAGGATGAGTTTGACTCCGATCTGGCAACGTCTCCCGTCAGAGCTTCCTGTAATGTAATAATTCGGGATTATAGCTCTTCCGAAGCATCGTCTGATGAGAGCACTTACACTCCGGCGACGCCTAGCAATGTATCTTCTGGAGCCATCTCATCTCACGTGACTTTCACTGAGATGACACCCTCTCAGGTTTCTTCTCCTGAGACTGTGACTTCAAAGTTCACACCCTTTCTGACTGAAGAATTCCCAGCTATTGATGCTTGGGACGATGAATTGGTCAACGAAGAAGAAAGGTTGCTGGATGTTGTTCAAGACTTGTTCCCGGAAAATGCTTCATGCAACACAATCACTGAGGATGGTAACTCTGCTGCTGATACATCCTCAGCAAATGAAAAACGACAGCCTCTTGATCCTGAAGACAATCTTCCAAACGAAGACCCTTCTCAAGAAGCTCTCGAAGTTGGTAGAGGCACCCGCTCTGGCCGGGACTACCACAAAAATTACAACCAATCTTCCTTTACATATGTAAATCCTTCGGGAAAAGATGTTGTAAGCGCCCCTAGTAGCAACAATGATGAACATGCAGGCCCTAAGGAGGCTTTCAAGTATGACTTGATTGAACACTTCAAGCACATACCTGCACGTCTGCACATCCTAAATTTGTTGCGAATGTCTCCGCACACTCGTGATAATCTCATTTCAGAATTACAAAAGCTGAATGTGGATGTCGACAAACATGCCCTCCAAGTCCTCCAAATTGAAATGGATTACCGAGTCAAAAACTCAGAAGCTTCCTCAAGGGGAGAAAAGAAGAAAACTGAGGGAGCATGCATTGAATGCCTCTCGGTTAAAAAAGCAGCCAGTGCAATCATCGCATTCACAAAGGACGACCTCCTACTTGGCGAAACAAGGCACAACCGACCCCTGTACTTCATAGGGTACATCAAGGAAATGCCTATGCACAGAGTTCAGATCGACCCAGGTTATGCACTCAACCTCATCTCCACACCGGCTCTCGAAGAGTTGGGCATCCCACCCAGCAAGCTGAGCCACACATCTGTATCTATCTTCGGATACGATGGGAGTACTCAAAGGCCTATCAGCAAAATCAGGTTCAAGTTGCAGATTGGTGATCTTATCTCTGAGGTCACAGTGTATGCAATAAAAACCCCTTCATGCTACAACATCCTTCTCGAACGCCCTTGGATCCACGAGAATGGCGTTGTCCCTTCAACTTTACATCAATGCATCAAGTTCGTTGGCGACGATGGCATGATACATAGAGTCTTTGCGGACAGAAAACCCTTCAAAGGTAAAGAAGTCTACTTTGCAGTCTCACAAATGTATGAAGGTGAAAAAGAAGAAGAGGAGAAGCACACAGCACCCTTTGCCGAAAATCTCCAGAAAGATAAAGGCAAGGCTCCTCAACAATTACCGGAAGAAAACAAACCATCCGGTAAATCTGAAGAGAGCATTCAAACTCCCTTCATCATCTCCCTCAAACCTTGAAAGCCTTTGGTCATAACAACTAAAGTGAAGAAGGCAAAGCAAAAGCAAAAGCCTAGGGGCAAATTTGTTGTCTCTTTCGTGTCTATCATGCAAGACACGGATTCGGATTCAGAGCCAGAATACGACACATCATCAAGCCAAGCTCACACTCAGCAAGTTCAGCCTGCTCTCACTCCGATGGAGATAACTTCTGACATAGAAGATCCTACGTCAGCTTCCTTCGTTGTTCTAGCAACTTCAGCAGAGGAAAAGCCGATCTTCTTCGATAGATCGATGCTTCTTCATCAAACTCCGTGCTTGAACCTTTCCAAAATAAAGGTATGCCTTAACTATCCTTATATAGTTCTGTGGCACAAGCTATTATGAAGAAAATGTTCTATGATGCTCGAAACCCAGTCGGTTTGGGAGAAGGATGTGGTATTCTCACGCCATTGGGGCCCGTCTTGACCAAAAGCCAGCTGGAAGATTGGAGACTCTAGGCTATGTAGAAAAGTCTTCACACGGGTTAGGGTATGATCCCGACACTCCCCTCAGACAATTGACACAAAGGCTTAAAAGTCAATTTACTGACCAAGCCTCAACATCTCAAGTCCATGAAGACATCGATCTCCTGGATATCTCTTTGATGAGTCACCTGACAAAGATCCAGGAAGCTCATCCAATTGGCACGATTTCTCTGAAAATGAAGAGGAGTTGTTCGATGGCACAGACATGTGGTCTTCTGTCCCAGAAGAACCCTTATCTCCAAAAGAAGTAGCCTACTTCGACCCGGTTTCAACAGGCGATTGGGATCATCTTATAGCAAGCCTTGGGAAAATTGCCAATCAAGAAGACCCGTGGAAAGGAACAAAACCTTGGTCTGGAAATGCCCTTGAAACCCCAGAAGGTTTCGTTAAGCTGGAAGCCTCCGAAAATATTGTGGAGGATCCACCTTCGAACCTTCCAACAGAAGATCCTGCATCCTACAGTGATCTCACGGCCTTTCGAAGCCGGGGGTATGGAGATCATAGGTCTTATTTCTCCCCCTTCGAGCAAAGGTCATCGCTTCATCTTCGCTGCTATGGATTATTTCTCCAAGTGGTCAGAAGCATTTGAGCTCAACGAAATGAAGACCACATCAGTCCTTCAGTTCCTGCGCACCAACATCATTTGTCGTTTCGGCATACCCAAAAGATTCATCCATGATAACGGACCACAATCCCGGGATCATCGATTCTACAGGTTCTGTGACAAATACAAAATCCAAAGCTGTCCTTCGGCTCCATACAATCCAGCAGCAAACGGATTAGCAGAAGCTTTCAACAAGACACTCTGCAAAATCCTCAAGAAGATGGTCTCTAGTCACAAAAGAGACTGGAGTGACAAACTGTCTGAAGCTTTGTGGGCCTATCAAACCACCGTTCGAGCACCAACCCATAGCACACCATTCGCATTGGTCTATGGATGCGAAGCTGTCGTGCCCTTGGAAGTACAAATTCCTTCCTTAAAAGGTATCCTTGCAAAATGACATGACTCAAGAAAGCAATGTCAAATTGCGACTCTATGAGCTGGACAATCTCGATGAGAGACGGCTTGAAGCTCAACAAAGCATTGAACTTTACCAAGCACGCATGGCAGGATCTTTCAACAAAAAGGTCAGGCAACGCGCCTACAAAAAGGGTGACTTGGTTCTTGCTGTAAAAAGACCAATGGTCTTCGCTCACAAGTCCAAAGGTAAATTTGAGCATAAATGGGAGGGACCCTACATCATCGACAAGGTTTTCTCCAACGACGCATACGCACTCCTAAACATGGAAGGTGACAGATGTATGTTGCCCATCAACGACAAGTTCTTAAAGCGGTACTACCCTTGAAGACTTATCCAACTGGGTAAGAGCAATGCCTGTACGGCCAAAATCGGTTTCCAGGTACACGCTCGCTAAACCCAATATTTTTAGAATTTTCATGTCAAATGTTGAAATTTCTAGAAATTTAAACAATGCTTACTTTCATCGTTTCATTGTTCAAAAATCCAAGTTTAGGAACCTTTCCCTAACTTGACCAAAATTTTCAATCCTTGAACCAAAATTCATCGTTTGAAAAAAAATCCGGATTCAGGGATTTCCACCCTAGTCCACCCTACCTTTTACCGCCTAAATGGTTTTAGGTCAAAACTTATGACCCTCGTGTCTTTAAATAAAAAAAATGTTTTTCAAAAAACCGCAGGGAAGCGACGCTTAGTCGATACTCGCATAAATCGGAAGCATACGAACCACGTTCAACACTTCCAAAATTGCAGGGAAGCGACATTTCGTCGATACTTGCAAAATCCAAAACCTTGGAGATGCAACATTTCAGTTGATATCCACAACCCAAATTTCAAAGGTTCAAAAAAAAAAAAAAACCATGGAGACGCAACATTTCAGTTGATATCCACAACCCAAATTTCAAAGGTTAAAAAAAAAAACTAAAAACCGTGGAGACGCAACATTTCAGTTGATATCCCCACAACCCAAATTTCAAAGGTTCGAAAAAACCTAAAAAACCATGGAGACGCAACATTTCGGTTGATATCCATAACCCAAAGGTTCGAGAAAACCATAAATTTCAAAAATCGTGGGAAAACGACATCAAGTCAGTACCCGCAAAACCAAAATTTTTGAAAAGCAAGGATGTGACATTCCATCGATACTTGCACCCAAATCCGCGAGGATGCGACATTCCATCGATACTCGCAACCGAATGAGCAAGGATGCAACATTCCATCGATACTTGCAAGAACATTCAGCAGGGAGGTGACTTTTAGTCGATACTTGCATTTTTTGAAAACCAAACCGGCTATAAATGCCGCAAACCGGCAATAAATGCCACCAAAACAGGCTATAAATGCCACAAACCGGCTATAGATGCCACCAAAACCAAACCGGCTATAAATGCCACAAACCGGCTATAAATGCCACCAAAACAGGCTATAAATGCCACAAACCGGCTATAGATGCCACCAAAATAAACCGGCTATCAATGCCACAAACCAAAAACTTTGGCTTTCAAAAAAAAAAAAAAAAAACCCGGCTATCAATGCCACAAATCGGCTTCCATGCCACAAACAAAAAAGCTGGCTCTCATGCCAAAAATCGGCTTCCATGTCACAAACAAAAATCTGGCTTCCATGCCAAAACAATCATTTGACAAAAGATTTTAACAAAAAAACAAGCTTTTGATCAAATCCCATTTAGCAATTACTTTTATCACAAAAAGATTTAACTAAGCGTAGGGAAAAAAAAAAAAAAAGAGAAGAGGCATCCCATTTAGCAATTACTTTTATCACAAAAAGATTTAAGTAAGCCTAGGGAAAACAAAAAAAAAAAAGCATCCCATTTAGCAGTTACTTTCATCACAAAAAGATTTAAGTGAGCGTAGGGAAAGCAAAAAAAAAAAAAAAGAGTACCAAAAAATACATGTGGTACCAAAAAAAACAGAAAGTGTTCACAAGCACTACAAAAAAAAAGTACCAAAAAAATACAAGTGGTACAAAAAAAAAAAGAAGGATAGTTTCTGTTACAAAAAAAAAAGGAGCTCAGCCAAAAATGGTCTCCAGCCAAGAGTTCAGCTCCTCAAGCAAACTTTTGGCCTCAGCCGTCAGGGATTCCAAGGCACGCTTCTTCAGGAACTTGCCATGAGATGCTGGGGTAGGCTGTAACCCTTCTTTCGCACCGGAAACTTATCTCGAGCAGTTTGCCATTATTTGTTCTCTTCAGACTTCCTTTTAAGAACTCGATCGGCATCTGCAACCCGGTGAATCAGAGCACTCTCCCTGTCGCGAGCCTCTGTTGTTGCAGCCCACTTGGCAGCGACTTGTGCCTGCAAATGCTCAAGACGTTTCCTGGCCTCATCGACCTCCCTATCAAGGATGTTAAGGTCATGTGTCAGGCCAATGATGGCTAGCTCTTCTAAGTTCTTCTCTCGGACTTTCTGCTTCCTGCTTTGTGCAGCCTCATCCAGGTTAGACAGAGCCTTATCCGCAGGGTCCAGGAACATCTCCTTGAAGAACTGGTCGTCAGGAAAACCGATGGTCTCAAACCACCTGTCACCCAGCTCAATGATCCTATCAACGATCGCCCTGGCACTTGTGACATCCAGACCAGCCTCTTCGGCATCACCGAGAATCTCACGCACATGCTGGATCATCCCAAATCCGGCATCTAAGTGCCCAGAAAGTAGAGTCTCAATCCAAGAGCTCAGAACCCGCACCACCACCTTCTTCGCAAAAAGAAGAGATGGCCCAGCTGAAGATTCGCCCAACTCCGTTGGTCGACTGCTCATGTCATCACCCGTTGGAAGAGTAACAAAAGAACTCTTTCCAGTTGAAGCTGCTCCTGCTCGGGAAGGAATCTCAGCATGGGGTATCTCCTCAAAAGTGTCAAAACTGGTCCCAGGAGTCTCTACCTCTGGATCAACCTCTGGCATCCCTTGCTTTGGTTCTAAAGGAAGCGACAGACCCTCCTCTGTCACTTCAAAACCTGCCAAAGAAACACAAAAAGGTATGAATATGATCTTGTTTGAAAATCATTATCAGGGTTATTACTACAAAATACCTTCTTCGACGACTGGCGAAAGACTCTCTTCCTCCATGAACTCATCGGAAGCATCATCAACATTTGCATCCATCGATGGTTCAAAGTCATCGGAATTCTGTGGCAAGTCAGCTGGCAAGAAAAATGTTAGCAAACCAAGTCACAGACAAAAAAAAAAAGAAGAAAGCAAAAGAAGTCATACCAATTGGAGATTCTGGATTCACTCCAGAGTCCTTCGGTTCTTCTTCAGGTGCCCCGACAGGATCCGTCACCATCTCATCGGTTGGAACCTCAGGCATCACCAAGTCTTCCTCTGCTAAAAAAAAAGAGAGAAAAGCAGAAACAAGAAGCAAATCAGAACATGGAAAAATCCCATGAAAAGAAATGGAAAGAGAAAAAGGAAGAATCATACCTTCACCGACGGTCTCTTCTTCTCGACGTCTCTTCTCTGGAGGCTCGTCAGCATCCACTGGCACATCCTCTTTGATAGTAAGAGGTACTTCCAAGTTAGGAGAGTTCTCATGCTGCCCCTTGCTGCGATGATGACTCCTCCATTTACTCCTGCGGGTTCGCTTCTTAGAGGAACCTGCCCCATTGTCAGAGTCAGGTTTCCCACTTGACTTCTCACTGGATGGTCTACTCTTGCCAGTAGACTCCATGGAAGCTTGCCTTTGCGCCGCTTGCATCCAAGCACCAAGTTCGGCTTCCTCCTGTTCTAGTTACTCTAAAGCCTCATCAGGTATTTCTCGAACAGCTTCAGAACCAATGATGCCCTGGTCACCGAGAAAGCCTATCTTGTGCTTCTCTCCAGAAAGGAAGGCCCAAACTTCCTCTCGCCGGACGCCATCCGACTTTCCAAGGCCCTTTCCAGATGCCAGCTTCACATCAAGCTCCTTCTTGGAAAGCCCCCGATATGCCAAAAAGCTCTCCGCGAACTACTTCGCAAAGCCGGCGGTCCGGGAAGTCAACAACACAGGATAAGAGATCATGGCTGTAGTGTCTTCAGTACTATAGAAAGCCCATGCATTTCTCCCGTCCTGTAAACCTCCAAAGCGCTTCACCATGCTTGAAGGCGCTCCAACAACGCCTTGAGAAAAACCTAATTGCAAAGCAAAGCGAGAGGGTACATACGGCTGGATGTCGACGAAAAGATGTCTGCGGTACACCATCGTGCCGACACGTATGCTGAAAAGCCACTCCTTCTCTGCATTCGTCAAGGAGTAATGCCTTCCCGACCCCGCCCCGGTAGAGTCTCGGGAGGCACCAAAATCAAAAGCCTTATTCCGCAACTCCGGAGAAAGCTTTACTGAAGACTGCCCCATTTCGACGTCCCTGAACCGTCGAATCCTCATGCGGGCAAACAAAAGTGATTCGGACATGGCTTTGCCCTTAGCGAGCCGAATCATCAGAGGATCATCATCCTGTGAGGCACCCAGCCGGTGGAAGCCAGGATAGTGGTACACGTACCACGAATAAAAGATGTGGGCTGAAAATACCCTATTCATGGGAAGCCCAAGCCGAACCAAAAAAGCAGCAGCCTGCAGTTTGGTACACAGGTAGGAGTAAAGAGCTGGCACCAAAGCAAGCTGCTCTCCAAACGCCATCTTACAAGCCGAAAAAATACAATGCGGCTTGTTGTGCATTCCATCTCCTCCAGCAAAAATAGCCTCACCAGCCAATAAGTGAGGTAAACAGCGAGATCTCTCCGCAGTGCAATGTCAGGACATATGGCGTTTGTACTCGCACAGAAATCTCTCAACTCTTCTTGCATAGCCAAGATCTTCTTCGAACTTGGATCCTGAGCCTTGGGTTCCTACGTCGCACTATCAGAAGACTCCCTGCTATAAAAAAAGTTGGGGAACGAAGAGCTAGAACTCTTCCAATTGTGGGATCTAACTTTCAAACCCTCCTTCTCCTTCAAAAAATCATAGAAGGCGACGAGCTGAAAGTACAGAAGCCTGAACTCCTCAGACTGCCCCTCGAGGACGTTGTCAATCGGCATAAACTCCTCATAGAGTTTACCAAGGATGGGCTGTGAGACCCCACCCCTGGTGGGCCCTCAATGTGAATTTGAATACTATATATTAGCCTAATTATTTTTAGTTATACTAATTATGGGGCTTAGTGAGGGTAGTTATGTATTTTCCTAGGGTTAGACTAGTGGTGTAATTAGTAGAGTCAATAGGGTGTCTTTTGTTATTTTTAGAGTTAGGGAGTTTGTTAGAGGCCCTAGCTAGAGTTTTGTATTTACTATAGGGGGGTTTGCACCAAGAATCTTCTAGAAGCCCACCTAAAGACCTAAATACCCTCTACCCTAACCCTAATCCTATTCTAACCCCAAGGGCAATTTTGTCCCTAACCCAAAAACCCAACCTATATAAATGAAACCCTCCCCTGCCCAAACGAGTACTGTTCATCTCCTTTTTCCTTTCTCTCAAGTTTCAATCTCTTCTCTCTTCTCCTTCCCCAATTCTCTCCAACGAACCCTCATCTCCCCCTCCAATCTCTCTTTTTCTCTTCCTCGCCCCAGAAATCCCTTAACAGAAGGCCAGCCGAGATCGACCTGCACCATAAGAGCTACTGTCGAGACCCTTTCTCTTTTTCTCTGTGGTTTTCTCTCTTTTCCTTCTACCTTCAATTGATCAAGGCAAGTGCACTGTGCCGGTAGTCTAGATTGCATGTTTTCTTCCTTTGATTTGCAGTAGAATTCCAATTTGTAATATATGTTTAGATCTATCCTTGAGCATGTTTGTTTGGTTCCTTTGGCCATTGATGGATGGGATTACCTCATTTGGATGATCAATGGCCGGTTGATGATGGGTGGATGATGTAGGAATGATTTATTTTGCTTCTGTAATGGTCTATGGAGAATCCTAGAAGAATTGGGTCACGGAAATGAGTTTCCGGAGATGGAATGACAAGAACCCATCTCGCAGTATTGAGATCGGAATCGAAGTAGGACCACCCTTGGTAGATCAGGACCCTACGTCTTTGTGAGGGGGCCTGTGCGACCATGGGGTGCTACTTGATCTGGATTTTGATCAGAGATGGACCACCATTCCTGTGCTTAATGAAGAGAAGTTGTGTCCTGTCGCAGAACTGGGTTCTGTAACAGAACACAACACTGATAGGAGAGAGGGACAGAGTCCAGCGATGGCCGAGCTCAGCACTTGCAGAGCCAGCGGTTGCCGAGCTCAGCATTAGTGCAGCTCAGCAACTGCCGAAGTCAGCACTTGCAGAGCCCAGCGGTTGCCGAGCTCAGCGTTAGCGCAGCTCAGCAACTGCCGAGCTCAGCACTGGCCGAACTCAGCGATGGCTGGATTCAACGCTAGCCGAACTCGGAGTTCTGCCGAGCATAATGGTTAGGATGAGATTCGCGTTTAGCCGAGCTAAGTGTCTAGGCCGAGCTCAGTGCTCAAAGCCGAGTTCAGTGTTACGGCCGAACTCAGTGTTATGGCCGAACTCAGTGTTTTACTGAGCTCAGCGCCAGACCGGGTTCCGTGCCAGACCGGACTTCGAGCTTAGCCGAACTCGGTGCTTAACCAAGCTAAGAGCTTGACCAACCTCAATGCCTAGCCGAACTCAATGTATTTAACTGAACTCAGTTGGGTGGCCGAACTGAGCTAGGCCCTTTTGCCGAGCTGAGTTGGGTGGCCGAACTGAGTATTCAATTGAGATCCATTGCTTAGCCGAACTCCGAGATGGATTTCCAAAAAGGCGGGATTTCAACAAAGGAGACTAGAACCTGGGACATTCCCTTCAGCCAGAATTCTTAGTGTGCACGGCCAACTACCCAGGCCAGGGAGTTAGCCGAACTCACAGGAAGTTCTGGACAAACAGGCTTTGCCTGTAGGGTGTTTTTCCTTCTCTGGTCCCAGTGTGCCGAGCTGACCGCCCAGGCCAGGAGGTCGGCTGAGCACACTGTGTACAGTGACGATCCCCAGATTCTAATTTCTATTGTTGCAATCATATGTAGGGCCCATTGACCATTCAAATAGACTTCCATCACTGTGCCAGCCACGAGTCGATGGTACGGCTCAACCTCGACTCGTGGGGTCCACTAATTAAAGTCCAGGTCATGTAATCTAAGATGATTCGACCTTTATACGTTACCAAAATGATGCACATAACTTCTAAGCACCAAACACAATATTCCTTAGCATCTGTGGTTTCACTTAAAGATCGAATTACCTGAGATGGACCTGTATCCGAAAGTGGACCATTTACCTAGGTTGGACTGTTGCTATCTCCCTATGATTCGTGTACTTGGAGATTCATCTCCCTCATACTATGACTACCACTCTATTGTCCTTATTATTGCTCATACCTGTTAATTAAATGGAAAATGGAGGACCTAAACCTAGGAATACTTAGAGGTGACCCGGTAATCTGATTTGGTGGATCATTGACCCGTGTCTGTGGCTAGGCGGGCCCTTTTTATGGCCTAAGTTGGATGTGAATTACCCTAGAATGGAGAGGTTAGATTGTATGGGCTTGTGACCCATTATGGTTGTAAATGGATCATATGTCATTGAATATGGACTTGTATCTCATATGGACTGTTATAGATCAGGCCATGTATTTGGTGGGCCTTGGTATGGATCCAATGATGGAATTGGACTTGGACTGTGATCCTCAGTTTATATTGAGTACTTGGACCTCTTAGGGACTTTTGTTAGGACCTTGTTCACGCAAGGCAAAGCCTAGACAGACACAGACCTTTATTGTTTCTGAGTCGGCATAGACATTCACTCAGTTGATTTAAGCTCACCCAGTTGGACTGATCATCACTGGTAGGAGCTATTGAGATTTGTTGTGTGGCTATCATGATGAGCACTGTTGGGACGGACGGTGTGATGCCGGTTCCGGTCGTTGTGGATGATGTTGGTGATATTTTGCAGGGTTAGTAATCCCTAGCATTAGCTTAGGATCTCTACCGCGACTGTGTTCAGTATGGGAGGGCCGCGGCATAATATCCCGCGGTGACCAGCTTATGTGGATGTGCCATATTGTGTAGGTTTATTACTGTTATGCTTATTATGATTCTACATTGTTATCTTGCACGACTGCATAGCATATGTACCTTTGTTATTCTCTTAACTTTATACATGTCTCTACTCATTTGATGCATACATTCTATATTATCTGCATATTGTGACTTGCCAGATCTTTAGATCTGACCCACTCTTGGTGCTTAGGTCTTGACCCCGAGTTCGAGGGCGACGCGTTCGCACTCGTTGAGGTGATCGTAGCAGGCGACTATGGATGGGGGCCGGCCGACCATGAGGTCGAGCCGGAAGGTGGAGAGCCGACACCAGCTGTAGGGGTTTGAGTGTTCTTTTGTCTGGGTTTTGAGAGACATTTGTTGTGAGTTGGGTAGTAATGAAAAGTATGTAATTAAACTTTGATTTGTTATCACTATACATTTAGGCTGGACTTCAGCCCTTCTACATTTGGCATATATACTATGATACCTTATACTTCCGCTATCTCTGATTTGGCTTCCGCTATACTATCATGCTTCCGCAATTAACCATTGTTATTATGTTGATGAAAAAGTTTTAAATTGGACCTCACTGCGGACCTACGATCTTGGAAGTTCTCGGATTTTCCGGGAAGTATCGCGTCAATTTCGGTACTTTGACGATTTTCTCGGTATCCGGAATTGGGGAGTTACAATTTTATGGTATCAGAGCGGGCAAGTCTCTAGGAAATAAAATACACTAGAAACTTTAGGACGTAGTGAGGATCTCAGTGTGGGGGTACGTATAGGGTCGATGGATCGGGTAGAATCAGTAAAGTCCTAAGTGTTGGACTTAAACTAACCTAATTTCTTTCTCTTAACAGATGTCTAGAGAAGGTTCTCCATCACATATGATGCCAGCAGCCAGTAGTCAGCCAGACTTCGAGCAGCGTTTCCAGAGGTTCTTGCAGGCCTTCCTCATTTCCCAGGAGGCCCAGGCGTCGGCGCAGCAGCAGCAGGCCGAGGATTTTGCCCAATTCCAGACGCAAGTCTTGGACATCATGGACAGAGTGGCTCAGCCAGGCACAGCAGCGGCATCCGTTCGGGAGGCAGACCCGAACGTCATATTTGAGAGGTTCCTCAAAAGGGGACCACCTGAGTTCACTGGCGCCGATGACCCGCTGGTGGCCGACGAGTGGATCGTGCGGATGGAGAAGATCTTCAAGGTCTTCGAGTGCACCGGTCAGCAGAGAGTGCAGTTAGCCGCTTACATGTTCCGGGGAGTCGCGGAGGACTGGTGGAGGACGATTCAGCGTCATTTCGAGGCAATAGGAGACGAGATCGCTTGGACTGCATTCAGGGCGGACTTCCTTCGGAAGTTCATACCATCCCACGTCAGAGACCGTAAACTGCGGGAATTTCAGGCGCTGGTGCAAGGCAGCATGACTGTCTACCAGTATGAGGTTCGCTTCACCCAGCTTTCTCGTTTTGCAGAGGCTCTGATCACACCTGAGTCCGAGAGGATCCATCGGTTCGTCGATGGGCTGGGAGATGAGATTCAGTTGAGCATGTCCTGCATCGAGCTGCCCACATATGAGGAGGCTTTGAGGAGAGCTTACTGGGCAGAGGAGCGTCTGCAGTGGATAGAGGCCAGTCAGCAGCAGAGGCGAGTTAGAGCCGCCTTGGTCAGACCGCAGCCCTTGCCCATACAGCAGCAGCCATTTCAGAGACAGAGGCCAGCAGGCCAGGCCAGGCAGCATCAGTATCAGCGGCAGCCTCAGCAGCAGCAGCAGCGTGGGCCCAGAGTATGCTATGACTGTGGGGAGACAGGACACATCTCCAGATTTTGCCCATTCAGAGGGGGACAGCCTCAGGCCCCGATGCTTCAGCTTCCAGCACCACCGAGAGCACCAGCTCCAGCTCCACCCGTTCAGCAGATTGCACCGGCACCCCAGCCACCTCAGCAGCAGTACCGTGCCCAGCAGCAGGCACGTGGACCCCAGCAGCCCAGGGGACAGCACTACCAGAGGGGACGATACCAGAGGCCCCATGGACAGCAGCGACAACAGCAGAGACCTCAGGCCGCAGGTCAGGCATTTGCACTCACACATGAGGAGGCCGAGGCTGCAGGGAACGTCGTCGAAGGTACTATTTCTGTTTGTGATATGGTCGCTAGAGTATTGTTTGACCCTGGTGCGACACATTCCTATGTGTCTTCTGTTTTTGCTTTAGTTCTTGGTGGGGTAGGAGAGGAGTTGCCTTGCACGCTAGTTGTGTCTACGCCCGTGGTAAGAGGGTAGTGTGTCAGACTTACCACCCCAGATGCCGAGTGCAGATCGGGGAGTGTATTATGTTTGCAGATCTGATCGTGTTACCCATGCATGACTTCGACGTTATCTTGGGGATGGATTGGTTGGCCCGATATCGAGCAGTGATGGATTGCTTCGAGAAGACAGTTAGGCTCACTATCGACGGTTCAGATGCCACAGTCGAGTTTGTAGGCGAGAAGAAGCCACCCAGTACCAGATTGATTTCAGCACTGAAGGCTGAGAGGCTAGTGCGATCAGGTTGCGAAGGCTACATCGCATTCATCTCAGAGGACAAGAAGTCCAAGGGAGTTGAGGATATTCCAGTTGTCTGTGAGTTCCCAGATGTATTTCCCGACGAGATCCCGGGATTGCCTCCAGTGAGAGAGATCGACTTCACCATTGAGCTTGTGCCAGGCACCGCACCGATTTCTAGAGCTCCTTACCGCATGGCTCCGGCAGAGCTGCGAGAGTTGAAGACCCAGTTGCAAGAGTTGATAGACAAGGGCTTCATCAGACCGAGCATGTCACCTTGGGGAGCACCTGTGCTCTTCGTGAAGAAGAAGGATGGATCGATGAGGATGTGCATCGACTACAGGCAGCTGAACCAGGCAACAGTGAAGAACAAGTATCCTCTTCCCCGGATCGACGAGCTTTTCGACCAGCTTCAGGGAGCGCAGTACTTCTCAAAGGTGGACCTGAGATCGGGATACCATCAGCTGCGAGTCAGAGAGCAGGATGTACAGAAGACAGCATTTCGTACTCGTTACGGGCACTATGAGTTCCTTGTGATGCCGTTCGGGTTGACGAATGCGCCAGCAGTGTTCATGGCTCTGATGAACAAGATCTTCGCCCCGTACCTCGACAGCTTTACAGTGGTGTTCATCGATGACGTGTTGGTCTACTCCAAGTCCAGAGAGGAGCACGAGCAGCATTTGAGGACGTCTCTACAGTTGCTACGTGACAACCAGCTGTACGCGAAGCTCAGCAAGTGCGAGTTCTGGTTAGAGCAAGTAGTCTTCCTCGGACATATCATCTCCAGAGACGGCCTAGCAGTGGATCCAGCGAAGATCGAGGCAGTAGTGAACTGGGAGAGACCGAAGAATGTTACAGAAGTTCGGAGTTTCCTTGGCTTAGCAGGCTACTACCGCAGATTTGTCAAGAGTTTCTCTTCGATTTCAGCCCCTTTGACCAAGCTGACAAGGAAGGATGTACCGTTCGTATGGACAGTTTCCAAGAGCTGAAGGAGAGACTGACGTCAGCACCGATCTTATCTTTACCTTCTGGTACAGGCGGTTTCGTTGTCTTCACCGATGCTTCAGGGACCGGTCTTGGTTGTGTTTTGATGCAGGAGGGCAAAATTGCTTATGGATCACGCCAGCTAAAGGAGCACGAGAAGAAGTATGCTACTCACGACCTGGAGCTTGCAGCAGTCGTGTTCGCACTGAAGATGTGGCGGCACTACCTCTACGGAGAGAAGTTCGAAGTCCATTCAGATCATCGCAGTTTGCAATACCTGTTCACTCAGCATGACCTCAACAACCGTCAGAGGCGTTGGATGGAGTACATCAAGGACTACGACTTCCCTATCAAATACCATCCGGGTAAGGCGAACGTCGTAGCAGATGCTTTGAGCAGGAAGACCGCCCTAGTCAGTTTCCTAGCAGCAGAGGGCGTGTGGACCGATGTCTTCAGTGACTTGGATGTCCAGTTTCAGCCGCTCAGCGACAGAGTTATGCTTGCCACCATGTCCGCATGGGAACCGGAGTTGCTTGGAGAGGTCAAGGATAGTCAACGCAGCGATCCCAAGTGTCACGCCCCGAAACCGGGCCCTGCAGTGATCCGACCTCGGGGTGCGAAATTTTGGGATAATTTGAAACTTTTTGTTATATTTCCCAAGATCCGCGTGAATGAGGATAATCACATTCCAACACCATCAGAGTATATTTTTCGCGGAAGCTATACATGGTGTTACGACCCGGAATCCGTGGCCATCGGATTCCGTGTCACACGCAACCAATATCACAAAGCCATCAATAAACAGACTGGCATAAATCATACATCAGGGCACACTGAGCTGGTAGTAACAAACTATTATTTCCCACATATTCAAGTTACAATTAACAGATGTCTTAATTACAAACCCAAAAGAAAAAGGCTGATAAGGCCATACAAGAATATCCAACTAAACAGAAATCCTACCCCAACATTTCAATACGAACTCTGGTGCCAAACTTGACATCTAGATGATATCAACAGACAGCCTCTCACGTCAGACCGGCGGTCCCACCGCCTCCTCTGATCAAACACCTACAAACAGAAAGAGAAGGAACTGGCACCAAACAAAAGGGGTCAGACACGACGGTCTGGCAAGCAAATAATCAAGTAATATGAAGTAAAAGAACATATATAAAACCTGATGAAATCATCGTAAAGCCGAATATAGAGTCTAAACAATAATAACAACAAATCGCGATAAAACGATCGAAAGACCGAACATAAATATCAAGACGAATAAACAAACAGTCTCTAAAGCATAAATGTCTCGAAAAGATAACCAACTAAGCAAAACATTTAATAATTGGGAATCCATTTAAAACTGAATAGTAGGGACAATACAATAAAGATCGATATCGTAATTATTAAACAAATTAAAGCATAAAAAGTATAACCGACAAGAATCATAAACCAAAGTAATATGCAGATAAACCTTGGCGACCACAAATAGCTAAATCCTCCTATTACCGAAGTAATAAGAGCAGACAGAGCGTAGCCACTGAACGTGGTACTAAAAATAGGATCAGAACCGTAGCCATACAAATGGGACCGGCAGATCAAAAGTATCAGAACCGTAGCCATACAAATGGGACCGGCAGATAGAACCGTTGCCATGGTCGGTACAGACAGAATCCAAGCTGCAGCTGGCGGACAAATTAAAGATCCCAAGCCGGGTGATCAGCCCGACAAGGTGACCTAAGCCTAGTGGTGCCTTTAGTTTTCAAAACTCGAACTGATACAAATCTAACATAATACTAATCCCTTTGGCTCAGGGGCTCAATCCACATAGCTCTGGCCCCGTCTTGCCTCGGGGTTTTATTTTCGAAGTCATAGCCTCTTTGGCTCATGGGCTCGCACCACATAGCTCTGGCCCCGTCTTGCCTCGAGGTTTTTATTTTCAAATACCAGTGTTGTCAAAATAATAGTTTTATCGAAGAAATCCCGAATGTGATGAACATACTCAATCTCTTTTCAAATCGAATCGGAGAAAACATACGAATATCTCTGGTAAACCGTTCAAATACGCATCAAGGTGATTTGTATAAAATCATACGGTCAACCCTTTCGAACATGGGAAAACACATGATTTTATAGCAAATCACCGATGCTATTTAAATTAGTTTACCAAAGAATACAAATACAAATGCAAATACATTTTCTGACTTGAAATGGAATGGATAGTGGAGAATGACTTAATGATTTACCAAGGAACCATCACAATACACATTTAACCTTTAAACATTGATAAATAAGAATGTGTTTGATGCCAATGAAAATCTATAATGTTTAAATGATAAAGTGCGCATTGAGACACGAAAGGTTCCCGGATAATTCTACATACACTCATTCTCACATCATTCCCATTTCACAAATTTCCAAGCATCACAAATAATCCCAAATCTCATTAAAACAGGCCCATAGTTGGCCTTAGACCGAGCCCAAAACAGTCCTTAATAACAGTCCAAAAACTACTCTTAAATGGCCCACAAAACAGGTCTTAAAAACAGCCCAAAACTAATCTTAAGATGGCCCACAATACAAACCTTAAAACAGCCCAAAACTGAACCTTGAATGGCCCAATAAACAGTTTTAAAATAGCCCAAAACTGGCCTTGAACAGGCCCACAAAACAAGTCTTAAAACAGTCCAATGTCAGGCCCAAAGATGACCCAATATCAGATCTGAAATGGCCCAAAAACTGACTTGAAACAGGCCCAAGGAAGCCCCAACGATCCGGCCCACAAAACAGTCCAAACTCGGGCCCAAACCAGCCCCAGACTGAGCTGGGCCTCGCTCGAGCGAACCAGGTCCGCTCGAGCGGAGCCCAGACAGTGTCTGGGTCGCTCGAGCGGCCCAGTGGGTCGCTCGAGCGAGGGCCAGGCAGAGCCTGGTCCGCTCGAGCGACCCAGTGGGTCGCTCGAGCGGACTGGGCCTGCCCAGTCCAGCTCGGCAGTTCTGATCTTGCTTTTCTTCTTCCTTCTTTTTGATTCCTTTGATTCATTTTCTTCAATGCTAATTTCCAAGAATTGTTGGGCCCTTCCTTGTCCTTCCAAACTCATCAAACCCATCCATAAATCATTCTAATTGGCCCAAACACAACACTTTTTAAAGCAAAGTTTTCTCCCTTTCATTGAACACCATACTTAACACAAAGAGGACTAATTTTTCAAGATGACCAAAGTGAAAACTAAACTCCCAACTCATTGTACAATAGCAACATAAGTGGAAATCAACATAACATTGCTTCATTCATTCAAAGTAAATCCATAATTAATAAAGGATTAGAACATAATGAGGAAAAACCATGAAACCAAACAAGAAACCTACAAACATCATATTAATTGAAAATTTCACTTGCCTTGGTCAAGAGAAGATGCAAAAACACTCCATGAAGGTCCTCTTATGGCCTCAAGCTCCAAAATTACAAAACCCCCAAAATAGCTCAAAAGAAACCCTAGAAATCAATCCATTGTAAATCTCCATGAAAACCCATTGCATAAATGACAAAACCCTTCAAAATGGTTTGGAAAACAAGAATCTCATGAAAGGAAACCATTGCTAACCTTTTTGAAGCTCAAACAAAGAAGAAAGGCTTGGATGAGGGGTCTCTCCTAGCTCAAAATCCTTGAAAATGGTTCCCTTGGAAAGCTTGAATGGAGAAGAAGAAGATGGGAAGATCAAATCTCCCTTTAGCATCAAGGAACAAGAGATGCATGAGGAGAGAGAAAGGGGGCTGGGAGAAACCCTAACCCCTCTCTTGTTGCAGGAAAAAGGAAAAGAATGGGGAAGACAAGAGCCCATGGCTTCTTATAAAGAGAACAATGGGTTGGGCCCCATGGGCCCCAAACTTCACAAGGCTGAAACTAACATTTGCGGGCCCCGAACGAAAACGACGAAGAAGACAAAAACGATCAGCGAAATTTCTACTTTCCAAAAAGTATATTTTCCCCAATTTCTGAAATTTTAGAAATTCATGGACAGATTTAGTGAAAATGTCATTTTTGCCCATTTTCCTCGAAAAACGTGATTTCTGAGTATCAAATCATAATGGTCAAAACATGAAAGTTGTTAAACTTCATCAAATGAGTCAAAATACGTCAAATCCAGAATTTTTAGAAATGAAAAGTAATTTCTCATAAAAATACAAATCATATTGACCGGGTCAAACCAAAGTCAACGGTCTACAAAATCTCAAAGACTAAGGGAAAAATCTAGTCAAACTCAAAAAAAAGATCAAACTAAATCAAATCTCACTTAACAAGCTAAACCACGATTAAAACAATGCTAAACAAAAGGTCTGGGGTCGGGATCTTACATCCTCCCCCCCTTAGAATCCATTTGGTCCTCCAAATGGCTTAAACCAAATCAAAATCAAAAACCCAAAAGACAAACGAAAACACTGACAACCTATGCTAGACCTTGGTGACTGAGAGACTCTCTGACCAAACTGGTGTGCAACAATTCTTCTAAGCATCCTTGGTGTCATCTGTAGTTCTTGCACTGGATCATTTCTTTTACTCACCTTGTCAGTCACTGTTGGTTCAAGAAACTGTGAGTGCTATCTCTTTCTATCACTTGGAATTCTGTGCCTTAAGTCCTACAAAACTGTACACGGTGCTCCTGATGCTTGCCTCTTCAGATTTCATTCTTCAAGTCTTCTACCATTGACATGTAAAGCCGACCTTGAAAATCCAAATCTGTGTTCACAACTTCATATTCCAAGTCTTTCTGTGCTATACTCAGAATTCTTGTCCACATCTGATTCTATCTATTTGTTGCTCTTGATCTCTTACCTGATACAGTGTTATCAACAAAAACATATCTGCCAATCTGATGTCAATCCCCGAAGAACTGAAACTTTCAATCCCTGTCTTGAATGATGTTTACTCTCTCATAGATCCAACTTTGTCCCCAACTGAACCAGTACACATCCTGACATCCATCCACCCTTCAATCCATACACCTCCAAACTCCAACCATAGGCTAATACAACTCATTCCATTCAATGCAAAACAAATCTCAAAATTTTAAACATAAGGACTAAAATAATTACTTAGTTGAATTTCATCATTTTAAAACATAATAGAAATTGAACTTCCAAATCATCAAATAAAGCGTAATAAATAAAGTTTATCAAAATTTGAATATGAAACAGCAGTATTTGTTTTGAAATTTATGTTTTCACAACCCAACAATTCATTGAAACACTCGACAATTTCAAATTAGGATTTCAAAAATAAATTAAATTCATGTAGTATGACCATACCTTAAGTTTTATTGAAATCCATTTCCAACCAAACATGTACAAAATTTTAAAATCGTCAAGGTTTTGAAATGTAAGTGTCAACATTTAAGAGAATTAAAACAAGAGCAAAATTCTAAGGTCATTGTAAAATAATATCTTATGAAGATTAAACAATAATTCGAAACACAAATCCTTATGAAAACAAAATCATGTGACTTATGAAAAGAGTATAATGACATAGTTTATTTCAAAATAAGCTTTAAAGAGGAAACATTGTTTAAATACTACAAGGATAAATCATAGACATTAAGAAAATGTAACAAAAGATGAAAACATCACGAAAATCATTTTAAATAAGAAATGGACATCCAATTCACTGAGGTACTCCCTTGCATCTGCATGTTGTCCAATCCAATACCTTAAAAGTCGGTGAAATCCACAAGGTTTCCTCTACTGCCAAAAGTTATCTTGACTACAACTAGCCATCCACTTGGTATCCCTGCTGAACCAACTACACTGGCTACGCTACAAGTTACCGAAATTCTCAACCAAAACCATGACCATGCTCGTCGAATCCGGGGAAATCCCTGAGTTTCTTGTACCAACTTCTAGTCTTACTAACTAAGAGTCACTTCTCCCTTCATAAAATCAATAGCTGATATGCCTTTTACAGTCCTTCATCTTGGAAAGATGGTCGGAGTCCACCCAAAAAATCCACATTTACTTGCCTTAGTACGCTGCATGATGATCTTTGATTAGCTGAAAGGGGGTCTTCGAATAATGCTCAAGTTCAACTCTGGCGGGCAAACGCACATGTCTTCTCTCATTAACCACAATGAAGATGCTGAAGACTGGAAGTCTGTTGATGTTCTCCGAAAACAACATACTAAATCCACGAGGTTCTCAGTCTCCGACATAAGCACAGACAAAAGACACTGAACAAGAGTATGGAGACTTTAAATTCTCCACCACTAAGGAGGAAATTTGGTCATCCAAATCTCCTAACAACAAAACTACAAGAAAAGACAAACAAAGTCTCCCGAACTGAAAGAAAAGCCGACTCAAATCCAAAGAAACAAAGACACGAGAAAACAAATCGACACAATCTAACGAATCCTCACCACACGTCTTAATGTCTCTAGAGTGTTTTATTTCCTAGAAACTGACCAGCTCTGATACCAAACCTGTCACGCCCCGAAACCGGGCCCTGCAGTGATCCGACCTCGGGGTGCGAAATTTTGGGATAATTTGAAACTTTTTGTTATATTTCCCAAGATCCGCGTGAATGAGGATAATCACATTCCAACACCATCAGAGTAAATTTTTCGCGGAAGCTATACATGCTGTTACGACCCGGAATCCGTGGCCATCGGATTCCGTGTCGCACGCAACCAATATCACAAAGCCATCAATAAACAGACTGGCATAAATCATACATCAGGGCACACTGAGCTGGTAGTAACAAACTATTATTTCCCACATATTCAAGTTACAATTAACAGATGTCTTAATTACAAACCCAAAAGAAAAATGCTGATAAGGCCATACAAGAATATCCAACTAAACAGAAATCCTACCCCAACATTTCAATACGAACTCTGGTGCCAAACTTGACATCTAGATGATATCAACAGACAGCCTCTCACGTCAGACCGGCGGTCCCACCGCCTCCTCTGATCAAACACCTACAAACAGAAAGAGAAGGAACTGGCACCAAACAAAAAGGGTCAGACACGACGGTCTGGCAAGCAAATAATCAAGTAATATGAAGTAAAAGAACATATATAAAACCTGACGAAATCATCGTAAAACCAAATATAGAGTCTAAACAATAATAACAACAAATCGCGATAAAACGATCGAAAGACCGAACATAAATATCAAGACGAATAAACAAACAGTCTCTAAAGCATAAATGTCTCGAAAAGATAACCAACTAAGCAAAACATTTAATAATTGGGAATCCATTTAAAACTGAATAGTAGGGACAATACAATAAAGATCGATATCGTAATTATTAAACAAATTAAAGCATAAAAAGTATAACCGACAAGAATCATAAACCAAAGTAATATGCAGATAAACCTTGGCGACCACAAATAGCTAAATCCTCCTATTACCGAAGTAATAAGAGCAGACAGAGCGTAGCCACTGAACGTGGTACTAAAAATAGGATCAGAACCGTAGCCATACAAATGGGACCGGCAGATCAAAAGTATCAGAACCGTAGCCATACAAATGGGACCGGCAGATAGAACCGTTGCCATGGTCGGTACAGACAGAATCCAAGCTGCAGCGGACAAATTAAAGATCCCAAGCCGGGTGATCAGCCCGACAAGGTGACCTAAGCCTAGTGGTGCCTTTAGTTTTCAAAACTCGAACTGATACAAATCTAACATAATACTAATCCCTTTGGCTCAGGGGCTCACACCACATAGCTCTGGCCCCGTCTTGCCTCGGGGTTTTATTTTCGAAGTCATAGCCTCTTTGGCTCATGGGCTCGCACCACATAGCTCTGGCCCCGTCTTGCCTCGAGGTTTTTATTTTCAAATACCAGTGTTGTCAAAACAATAGTTTTATCGAAGAAATCCCGAATGTGACGAACATACTCAATCTCTTTTCAAATCGAATCGGAGAAAAACATACGAATATCTCTGGTAAACCGTTCAAATACGCATCAAGGTGATTTGTATAAAATCATACGGTCAACCCTTTCGAACATGGGAAAACACATGATTTTATAGCAAATCACCGATGCTATTTAAATTAGTTTACCAAAGAATACAAATACAAATGCAAATACATTTTCTGACTTGAAATGGAATGGATAGTGGAGAATGACTTAATGATTTACCAAGGAACCATCACAATACACATTTAACCTTTAAACATTGATAAATAAGAATGTGTTTGATGCCAATGAAAATCTATAATGTTTAAATGATAAAGTGCGCATTGAGACACGAAAGGTTCCCGGATAATTCTACATACACTCATTCTCACATCATTCCCATTTCACAAATTTCCAAGCATCACAAATAATCCCAAATCTCATTAAAACAGGCCCATAGTTGGCCTTAGACCGAGCCCAAAACAGTCCTTAATAACAGTCCAAAAACTACTCTTAAATGGCCCACAAAACAAGTCTTAAAAACAGCCCAAAACTAATCTTAAGATGGCCCACAATACAAACCTTAAAACAGCCCAAAACTAAACTTTGAATGGCCCAATAAACAGTTTTAAAACAGCCCAAAACTGGCCTTGAACAGGCCCACAAAACAAGTCTTAAACAGTCCAATGTCAGGCCCAAAGATGACCCAATATCAGATCTGAAATGGCCCAAAAACTGACTTGAAACAGGCCCAAGGAAGCCCCAACGATCCGGCCCACAAAACAGTCCAAACTCGGGCCCAAACCAGCCCCAGACTGAGCTGGGCCTCGCTCGAGCGAACCAGGTCCGCTCGAGCGGAGCCCAGACAGTGTCTGGGTCGCTCGAGCGGCCCAGTGGGTCGCTCGAGCGAGGGCCAGGCAGAGCCTGGTCCGCTCGAGCGACCCAGTGGGTCGCTCGAGCGGACTGGGCCTGCCCAGTCCAGCTCGGCAGTTCTGATCTTGCTTTTCTTCTTCCTTCTTTTTGATTCCTTTGATTCATTTTCTTCAATGCTAATTTCCAAGAATTGTTGGGCCCTTCCTTGTCCTTCCAAACTCATCAAACCCATCCATAAATCATTCTAATTGGCCCAAACACAACACTTTTCAAAGCAAAGTTTTCTCCCTTTCATTGAACACCATACTTAACACAAAGAGGACTAATTTTTCAAGATGACCAAAGTGAAAACTAAACTCCCAACTCATTGTACAATAGCAACATAAGTGGAAATCAACATGACATTGCTTCATTCATTCAAAGTAAATCCATAATTAATAAAGGATTAGAACATAATGAGGAAAAACCATGAAACCAAACAAGAAACCTACAAACATCATATTAATTGAAAATCTCACTTGCCTTGGTCAAGAGAAGATGCAAAAACACTCCATGAAGGTCCTCTTATGGCCTCAAGCTCCAAAATTACAAAACCCCCAAAATAGCTCAAAAGAAACCCTAGAAATCAATCCATTGTAAATCTCCATGAAAACCCATTGCATAAATGACAAAACCCTTCAAAATGGTTTGGAAAACAAGAATCTCATGAAAGGAAACCATTGCTAACCTTTTTGAAGCTCAAACAAAGAAGAAAGGCTTGGATGAGGGGTCTCTCCTAGCTCAAAATCCTTGAAAATGGTTCCCTTGGAAAGCTTGAATGGAGAAGAAGAAGATGGGAAGATCAAATCCCCCTTTAGCATCAAGGAACAAGAGATGCATGAGGAGAGAGAAAGGGGGCTGGGAGAAACCCTAACCCCTCTCTTGTTGCAGGAAAAAGGAAAAGAATGGGGAAGACAAGAGCCCATGGCTTCTTATAAAGAGAACAATGGGTTGGGCCCCATGGGCCCCAAACTTCACAAGGCTGAAACTAACATTTGCGGGCCCCGAACGAAAACGACGAAGAAGACAAAAACGATCAGCGAAATTTCTACTTTCCAAAAAGTATATTTTCCCCAATTTCTGAAATTTTAGAAATTCATGGACAGATTTAGTGAAAATGTCATTTTTGCCCATTTTCCTCGAAAAACGTGATTTCTGAGTATCAAATCATAATGGTCAAAACATGAAAGTTGTTAAACTTCATCAAATGAGTCAAAATACGTCAAATCCAGAATTTTTAGAAATGAAAAGTAATTTCTCATAAAAAATACAAATCATATGGACCGGGTCAAACCAAAGTCAACGGTCTACAAAATCTCAAAGACTAAGGAAAAATCTAGTCAAACTCAAAAACAAGATCAAACTAAATCAAATCTCACTTAACAAGCTAAACCACGATTAAAACAATGCTAAACAAAAGAACTGGGGTCGGGATCTTACATCCTCCCCCCCTTAGAATCCATTTGGTCCTCCAAATGGCTTAAACCAAATCAAAACCAAAACCCAAAAGACAAACGAAAACACTGACACCCTATGCTAGACCTTGGTAACTGAGAGACTCTCTGACCAAACTGGTGTGCAACAATTCTTCTAAGCACCCTTGGTGTCATCTGTCATTCCTGCACTGAATCATTTCTTTTACTCACCTTGTCAGTCACTGTTGGTTCAATAAACTGTGAGTTCTATCTCTTTCTATCACTTGGAATTCTGTGCCTTAAGTCCTACAAAACTGTACACGGTGCTCCTCATGCTTGCCTCTTCAGATTTCATTCTTCAAGTCTTCTACCATTGACATGTAAAGCCGACCTTGAAAATCCAAATCTGTGTTCACAACTTCATATTCCAAGTCTTTCTGTGCTATACTCAGAATTCTTGTCCACATCTGATTCTATCTATTTGTTGCTCTTGATCTCTTACCTGATACAGTGTTATCAACGAAAACATATCTGCCAATCTGATGTCAATCCCCGAAGAACTGAAACTTTCAATCCCTGTCTTGAATGATGTTTACTCTCTCATAGATCCAACTTTGTCCCCAACTGAACCAGTACACATCCTGACATCCATCCACCCTTCAATCCATACACCTCCAAACTCCAACCATAGGCTAATACAACTCATTCCATTCAATGCAAAACAAATCTCAAAATTTTAAACATAAGGACTAAAATAATTACTTAGTTGAATTTCATCATTTTAAAACATAATAGAAATTGAACTTCCAAATCATCAAATAAAGCGTAATAAATAAAGTTTATCAAAATTTGAATATGAAACAGCAGTATTTGTTTTGAAATTTATGTTTTCACAACCCAACAATTCATTGAAACACTCGACAATTTCAAATTAGGATTTCAAAAATAAATTAAATTCATGTAGTATGACCATACCTTAAGTTTTATTGAAATCCATTTCCAACCAAACATGTACAAATTTTAAAATCGTCAAGGTTTTGAAATGTAAGTGTCAACATTTAAGAGAATTAAAACAAGAGCAAAATTCTAAGGTCATTGTAAAATAATATCTTATGAAGATTAAACAATAATTCGAAACACAAATCCTTATGAAAACAAAATCATGTGACTTATGAAAAGAGTATAATGACATAGTTTATTTCAAAATAAGCTTTAAAGAGGAAACATTGTTTAAATACTACAAGGATAAATCATAGACATTAAGAAAATGTAACAAAAGATGAAAACATCACGAAAATCATTTTAAATAAGAAATGGACATCCAATTCACTGAGGTACTCCCTTGCATCTGCATGTTGTCCAATCCAATACCTTAAAAGTCGGTGAAATCCACAAGGTTTCCTCTACTGCCAAAAGTTATCTTGACTACAACTAGCCATCCACTTGGTATCCCTGCTGAACCAACTACACTGGCTACGCTACAAGTTACCGAAATTCTCAACCAAAACCATGACCATGCTCGTCGAATCCGGGGAAATCCCTGAGTTTCTTGTACCAACTTCTAGTCTTACTAACTAAGAGTCACTTCTCCCTTCATAAAATCAATAGCTGATATGCCTTTTACAGTCCTTCATCTTGGAAAGATGGTCGGAGTCCACCCAAAAAATCCACATTTACTTGCCTTAGTACGCTGCATGATGATCTTTGATTAGCTGAAAGGGGGTCTTCGAATAATGCTCAAGTTCAACTCTGGCGGGCAAACGCACATGTCTTCTCTCATTAACCACAATGAAGATGCTGAAGACTGGAAGTCTGTTGATGTTCTCCGAAAACAACATACTAAATCCACGAGGTTCTCAGTCTCCGACATAAGCACAGACAAAAGACACTGAACAAGAGTATGGAGACTTTAAATTCTCCACCACTAAGGAGGAAATTTGGTCATCCAAATCACCTAACAACAAAACTACAAGAAAAGACAAACAAAGTCTCCCGAACTGAAAGAAAAGCCGACTCAAATCCAAAGAAACAAAGACACGAGAAAACAAATCGACACAATCTAACGAATCCTCACCACACGTCTTAATGTCTCTAGAGTGTTTTATTTCCTAGAAACTGACCAGCTCTGATACCAAACCTGTCACGCCCCGAAACCGGGCCCTGCAGTGATCCGACCTCGGGGTGCGAAATTTTGGGATAATTTGAAACTTTTTGTTATATTTCCCAAGATCCGCGTGAATGAGGATAATCACATTCCAACACCATCAGAGTATATTTTTCGCGGAAGCTATACATGCTGTTACGACCCGGAATCCGTGGCCATCGGATTCCGTGTCGCACGCAACCAATATCACAAAGCCATCAATAAACAGACTGGCATAAATCATACATCAGGGCACACTGAGCTGGTAGTAACAAACTATTATTTCCCACATATTCAAGTTACAATTAACAGATGTCTTAATTACAAACCCAAAAGAAAAATGCTGATAAGGCCATACAAGAATATCCAACTAAACAGAAATCCTACCCCAACATTTCAATACGAACTCTGGTGCCAAACTTGACATCTAGATGATATCAACAGATAGCCTCTCACGTCAGACCGGCGGTCCCACCGCCTCCTCTGATCAAACACCTACAAACAGAAAGAGAAGGAACTGGCACCAAACAAAAGGGGTCAGACACGACGGTCTGGCAAGCAAATAAACAAGTAATATGAAGTAAAAGAACATATATAAAACCTGATGAAATCATCGTAAAACCGAATATAGAGTCTAAACAATAATAACAACAAATCGCGATAAAACGATCGAAAGACCGAACATAAATATCAAGACGAATAAACAAACAGTCTCTAAAGCATAAATGTCTCGAAAAGATAACCAACTAAGCAAAACATTTAATAATTGGGAATCCATTTAAAACTGAATAGTAGGGACAATACAATAAAGATCGATATCGTAATTATTAAACAAATTAAGGCATAAAAAGTATAACCGACAAGAATCATAAACCAAAGTAATATGCAGATAAACCTTGGCGACCACAAATAGCTAAATCCTCCTATTACCGAAGTAATAAGAGCAGACAGAGCGTAGCCACTGAACGTGGTACTAAAAATAGGATCAGAACCGTAGCCATACAAATGGGACCGGCAGATCAAAAGTATCAGAACCGTAGCCATACAAATGGGACCGGCAGATAGAACCGTTGCCATGGTCGGTACAGACAGAATCCAAGCTGCAGCGGACAAATTAAAGATCCCAAGCCGGGTGATCAGCCCGACAAGGTGACCTAAGCCTAGTGGTGCCTTTAGTTTTCAAAACTCGAACTGATACAAATCTAACATAATACTAATCCCTTTGGCTCAGGGGCTCACACCACATAGCTCTGGCCCCGTCTTGCCTCGGGGTTTTATTTTCGAAGTCATAGCCTCTTTGGCTCATGGGCTCGCACCACATAGCTCTGGCCCCGTCTTGCCTCGAGGTTTTTATTTTCAAATACCAGTGTTGTCAAAACAATAGTTTTATCGAAGAAATCCCGAATGTGACGAACATACTCAATCTCTTTTCAAATCGAATCGGAGAAAACATACGAATATCTCTGGTAAACCGTTCAAATACGCATCAAGGTGATTTGTATAAAATCATACGGTCAACCCTTTCGAACATGGGAAAACACATGATTTTATAGCAAATCACCGATGCTATTTAAATTAGTTTACCAAAGAATACAAATACAAATGCAAATACATTTTCTGACTTGAAATGGAATGGATAGTGGAGAATGACTTAATGATTTACCAAGGAACCATCACAATACACATTTAACCTTTAAACATTGATAAATAAGAATGTGTTTGATGCCAATGAAAATCTATAATGTTTAAATGATAAAGTGCGCATTGAGACACGAAAGGTTCCCGGATAATTCTACATACACTCATTCTCACATCATTCCCATTTCACAAATTTCCAAGCATCACAAATAATCCCAAATCTCATTAAAACAGGCCCATAGTTGGCCTTAGACCGAGCCCAAAACAGTCCTTAATAACAGTCCAAAAACTACTCTTAAATGGCCCACAAAACAGGTCTTAAAAACAGCCCAAAACTAATCTTAAGATGGCCCACAATACAAACCTTAAAACAGCCCAAAACTGAACCTTGAATGGCCCAATAAACAGTTTTAAAATAGCCCAAAACTGGCCTTGAACAGGCCCACAAAACAAGTCTTAAAACAGTCCAATGTCAGGCCCAAAGATGACCCAATATCAGATCTGAAATGGCCCAAAAACTGACTTGAAACAGGCCCAAGGAAGCCCCAACGATCCGGCCCACAAAACAGTCCAAACTCGGGCCCAAACCAGCCCCAGACTGAGCTGGGCCTCGCTCGAGCGAACCAGGTCCGCTCGAGCGGAGCCCAGACAGTGTCTGGGTCGCTCGAGCGGCCCAGTGGGTCGCTCGAGCGAGGGCCAGGCAGAGCCTGGTCCGCTCGAGCGACCCAGTGGGTCGCTCAAGCGGACTGGGCCTGCCCAGTCCAGCTCAACAGTTCTGATCTTGCTTTTCTTCTTCCTTCTTTTTGATTCCTTTGATTCATTTTCTTCAATGCTAATTTCCAAGAATTGTTGGGCCCTTCCTTGTCCTTCCAAACTCATCAAACCCATCCATAAATCATTCTAATTGGCCCAAACACAACACTTTTCAAAGCAAAGTTTTCTCCCTTTCATTGAACACCATACTTAACACAAAGAGGACTAATTTTTCAAGATGACCAAAGTGAAAACTAAACTCCCAACTCATTGTACAATAGCAACATAAGTGGAAATCAACATGACATTGCTTCATTCATTCAAAGTAAATCCATAATTAATAAAGGATTAGAACATAATGAGGAAAAACCATGAAACCAAACAAGAAACCTACAAACATCATATTAATTGAAAATTTCACTTGCCTTGGTCAAGAGAAGATGCAAAAACACTCCATGAAGGTCCTCTTATGGCCTCAAGCTCCAAAATTACAAAACCCCCAAAATAGCTCAAAAGAAACCCTAGAAATCAATCCATTGTAAATCTCCATGAAAACCCATTGCATAAATGACAAAACCCTTCAAAATGGTTTGGAAAACAAGAATCTCATGAAAGGAAACCATTGCTAACCTTTTTGAAGCTCAAACAAAGAAGAAAGGCTTGGATGAGGGGTCTCTCCTAGCTCAAAATCCTTGAAAATGGTTCCCTTGGAAAGCTTGAATGGAGAAGAAGAAGATGGGAAGATCAAATCCCCCTTTAGCATCAAGGAACAAGAGATGCATGAGGAGAGAGAAAGGGGGCTGGGAGAAACCCTAACCCCTCTCTTGTTGCAGGAAAAAGGAAAAGAATGGGGAAGACAAGAGCCCATGGCTTCTTATAAAGAGAACAATGGGTTGGGCCCCATGGGCCCCAAACTTCACAAGGCTGAAACTAACATTTGCGGGCCCCGAACGAAAACGACGAAGAAGACAAAAACGATCAGCGAAATTTCTACTTTCCAAAAAGTATATTTTCCCCAATTTCTGAAATTTTAGAAATTCATGGACAGATTTAGTGAAAATGTCATTTTTGCCCATTTTCCTCGAAAAAACGTGATTTCTGAGTATCAAATCATAATGGTCAAAACATGAAAGTTGTTAAACTTCATCAAATGAGTCAAAATACGTCAAATCCAGAATTTTTAGAAATGAAAAGTAATTTCTCATAAAAAATACAAATCATATGGACCGGGTCAAACCAAAGTCAACGGTCTACAAAATCTCAAAGACTAAGGAAAAATCTAGTCAAACTCAAAAACAAGATCAAACTAAATCAAATCTCACTTAACAAGCTAAACCACGATTAAAACAATGCTAAACAAAAGAACTGGGGTCGGGATCTTACATCCTCCCCCCCTTAGAATCCATTTGGTCCTCCAAATGGCTTAAACCAAATCAAAACCAAAACCCAAAGACAAACGAAAACACTGACACCCTATGCTAGACCTTGGTAACTGAGAGACTCTCTGACCAAACTGGTGTGCAACAATTCTTCTAAGCACCCTTGGTGTCATCTGTCATTCCTGCACTGAATCATTTCTTTTACTCACCTTGTCAGTCACTGTTGGTTCAATAAACTGTGAGTTCTATCTCTTTCTATCACTTGGAATTCTGTGCCTTAAGTCCTACAAAACTGTACACGGTGCTCCTCATGCTTGCCTCTTCAGATTTCATTCTTCAAGTCTTCTACCATTGACATGTAAAGCCGACCTTGAAAATCCAAATCTGTGTTCACAACTTCATATTCCAAGTCTTTCTGTGCTATACTCAGAATTCTTGTCCACATCTGATTCTATCTATTTGTTGCTCTTGATCTCTACCTGATACAGTGTTATCAACGAAAACATATCTGCCAATCTGATGTCAATCCCCGAAGAACTAAAACTTTCAATCCCTGTCTTGAATGATGTTTACTCTCTCATAGATCCAACTTTGTCCCCAACTGAACCAGTACACATCCTGACATCCATCCACCCTTCAATCCATACACCTCCAAACTCCAACCATAGGCTAATACAACTCATTCCATTCAATGCAAAACAAATCTCAAAATTTTAAACATAAGGACTAAAATAATTACTTAGTTGAATTTCATCATTTTAAAACATAATAGAAATTGAACCTTCCAAATCATCAAATAAAGCGTAATAAATAAGTTTATCAAAATTTGAATATGAAACAGCAGTATTTGTTTTGAAATTTATGTTTTCACAACCCAACAATTCATTGAAACACTCGACAATTTCAAATTAGGATTTCAAAAATAAATTAAATTCATGTAGTATGGACCATACCTTAAGTTTTATTGAAATCCATTTCCAACCAAACATGTACAAAATTTTAAAATCGTCAAGGTTTTGAAATGTAAGTGTCAACATTTAAGAGAATTAAAACAAGAGCAAAATTCTAAGGTCATTGTAAAATAATATCTTATGAAGATTAAACAATAATTCGAAACACAAATCCTTATGAAAACAAAATCATGTGACTTATGAAAAGAGTATAATGACATAGTTTATTTCAAAATAAGCTTTAAAGAGGAAACATTGTTTAAATACTACAAGGATAAATCATAGACATTAAGAAAATGTAACAAAAGATGAAAACATCACGAAATCATTTTAAATAAGAAATGGACATCCAATTCACTGAGGTACTCCCTTGCATCTGCATGTTGTCCAATCCAATACCTTAAAAGTCGGTGAAATCCACAAGGTTTCCTCTACCTTGACTACAACTAGCCATCCACTTGGTATCCCTGCTGAACCAACTACACTGGCTACGCTACAAGTTACCGAAATTCTCAACCAAAACCATGACCATGCTCGTCGAATCCGGGGAAATCCCTGAGTTTCTTGTACCAACTTCTAGTCTTACTAACTAAGAGTCACTTCTCCCTTCATAAAATCAATAGCTGATATGCCTTTTACAGTCCTTCATCTTGGAAAGATGGTCGGAGTCCACCCAAAAAATCCACATTTACTTGCCTTAGTACGCTGCATGATGATCTTTGATTAGCTGAAAGGGGGTCTTCGAATAATGCTCAAGTTCAACTCTGGCGGGCAAACGCACATGTCTTCTCTCATTAACCACAATGAAGATGCTGAAGACTGGAAGTCTGCTGATGTTCTCCGAAAACAACATACTAAATCCACGAGGTTCTCAGTCTCCGACATAAGCACAGACAAAAGACACTGAACAAGAGTATGGAGACTTTAAATTCTCCACCACTAAGGAGGAAATTTGGTCATCCAAATCTCCTAACAACAAAACTACAAGAAAAGACAAACAAAGTCTCCCGAACTGAAAGAAAAGCCGACTTCAAATTCCAAAGAAACAAAGACACGAGAAAACAAATCGACACAATCTAACGAATCCTCACCACACGTCTTAATGTCTCTAGAGTGTTTTATTTCCTAGAAACTGACCAGCTCTGATACCAAACCTGTCACGCCCCGAAACCGGGCCCTGCAGTGATCCGACCTCGGGGTGCGAAATTTTGGGATAATTTGAAACTTTTTGTTATATTTCCCAAGATCCGCGTGAATGAGGATAATCACATTCCAACACCATCAGAGTATATTTTTCGCGGAAGCTATACATGCTGTTACGACCCGGAATCCGTGGCCATCGGATTCCGTGTCGCACGCAACCAATATCACAAAGCCATCAATAAACAGACTGGCATAAATCATACATCAGGGCACACTGAGCTGGTAGTAACAAACTATTATTTCCCACATATTCAAGTTACAATTAACAGATGTCTTAATTACAAACCCAAAAGAAAAATGCTGATAAGGCCATACAAGAATATCCAACTAAACAGAAATCCTACCCCAACATTTCAATACGAACTCTGGTGCCAAACTTGACATCTAGATGATATCAACAGATAGCCTCTCACGTCAGACCGGCGGTCCCACCGCCTCCTCTGATCAAACACCTACAAACAGAAAGAGAAGGAACTGGCACCAAACAAAAGGGGTCAGACACGACGGTCTGGCAAGCAAATAATCAAGTAATATGAAGTAAAAGAACATATATAAAACCTGATGAAATCATCGTAAAACCGAATATAGAGTCTAAACAATAATAACAACAAATCGCGATAAAACGATCGAAAGACCGAACATAAATATCAAGACGAATAAACAAACAGTCTCTAAAGCATAAATGTCTCGAAAAGATAACCAACTAAGCAAAACATTTAATAATTGGGAATCCATTTAAACTGAATAGTAGGGACAATACAATAAAGATCGATATCGTAATTATTAAACAAATTAAGGCATAAAAAGTATAACCGACAAGAATCATAAACCAAAGTAATATGCAGATAAACCTTGGCGACCACAAATAGCTAAATCCTCCTATTACCGAAGTAATAAGAGCAGACAGAGCGTAGCCACTGAACGTGGTACTAAAAATAGGATCAGAACCGTAGCCATACAAATGGGACCGGCAGATCAAAAGTATCAGAACCGTAGCCATACAAATGGGACCGGCAGATAGAACCGTTGCCATGGTCGGTACAGACAGAATCCAAGCTGCAGCGGACAAATTAAAGATCCCAAGCCGGGTGATCAGCCCGACAAGGTGACCTAAGCCTAGTGGTGCCTTTAGTTTTCAAAACTCGAACTGATACAAATCTAACATAATACTAATCCCTTTGGCTCAGGGGCTCACACCACATAGCTCTGGCCCCGTCTTGCCTCGGGGTTTTATTTTCGAAGTCATAGCCTCTTTGGCTCATGGGCTCGCACCACATAGCTCTGGCCCCGTCTTGCCTCGAGGTTTTTATTTTCAAATACCAGTGTTGTCAAAACAATAGTTTTATCGAAGAAATCCCGAATGTGACGAACATACTCAATCTCTTTTCAAATCGAATCGGAGAAAACATACGAATATCTCTGGTAAACCGTTCAAATACGCATCAAGGTGATTTGTATAAATCATACGGTCAACCCTTTCGAACATGGGAAAACACATGATTTTATAGCAAATCACCGATGCTATTTAAATTAGTTTACCAAAGAATACAAATACAAATGCAAATACATTTTCTGACTTGAAATGGAATGGATAGTGGAGAATGACTTAATGATTTACCAAGGAACCATCACAATACACATTTAACCTTTAACATTGATAAATAAGAATGTGTTTGATGCCAATGAAAATCTATAATGTTTAAATGATAAAGTGCGCATTGAGACACGAAAGGTTCCCGGATAATTCTACATACACTCATTCTCACATCATTCCCATTTCACAAATTTCCAAGCATCACAAATAATCCCAAATCTCATTAAAACAGGCCCATAGTTGGCCTTAGACCGAGCCCAAAACAGTCCTTAATAACAGTCCAAAAACTACTCTTAAATGGCCCACAAAACAGGTCTTAAAAACAGCCCAAAACTAATCTTAAGATGGCCCACAATACAAACCTTAAAACAGCCCAAAACTGAACCTTGAATGGCCCAATAACAGTTTTAAAATAGCCCAAAACTGGCCTTGAACAGGCCCACAAAACAAGTCTTAAAACAGTCCAATGTCAGGCCCAAAGATGACCCAATATCAGATCTGAAATGGCCCAAAAACTGACTTGAACAGGCCCAAGGAAGCCCCAACGATCCGGCCCACAAAACAGTCCAAACTCGGGCCCAAACCAGCCCCAGACTGAGCTGGGCCTCGCTCGAGCGAACCAGGTCCGCTCGAGCGGAGCCCAGACAGTGTCTGGGTCGATCGAGCGGCCCAGTGGGTCGCTCGAGCGAGGGCCAGGCAGAGCCACTGGGTCGCTCGAGCGGACTGGGCCTGCCCAGTCCAGCTCGGCAGTTCTGATCTTGCTTTTCTTCTTCCTTCTTTTTGATTCCTTTGATTCATTTCTTCAATGCTAATTTCCAAGAATTGTTGGGCCCTTCCTTGTCCTTCCAAACTCATCAAACCCATCCATAAATCATTCTAATTGGCCCAAACACAACACTTTTCAAAGCAAAGTTTTCTCCCTTTCATTGAACACCATACTTAACACAAAGAGGACTAATTTTTCAAGATGACCAAAGTGAAAACTAAACTCCCAACTCATTGTACAATAGCAACATAAGTGGAAATCAACATGACATGCTTCATTCATTCAAAGTAAATCCATAATTAATAAAGGATTAGAACATAATGAGGAAAAACCATGAAACCAAACAAGAAACCTACAAACATCATATTAATTGAAAATTTCACTTGCCTTGGTCAAGAGAAGATGCAAAAACACTCCATGAAGGTCCTCTTATGGTCTCAAGCTCCACAATTACAAAACCCCCAAAATAGCTCAAAAGAAACCCTAGAAATCAATCCATTGTAAATCTCCATGAAAACCCATTGCATAAATGACAAAACCCTTCAAAATGGTTTGGAAAACAAGGATCTCATGAAAGGAAACCATTGCTAACCTTTTTGAAGCTCAAACAAAGAAGAAAGGCTTGGATGAGGGGTCTCTCCTAGCTCAAAATCCTTGAAAATGGTTCCCTTGGAAAGCTTGAATGGAGAAGAAGAAGATGGGAAGATCAAATCTCCCTTTAGCATCAAGGAACAAGAGATGCATGAGGAGAGAGAAAGGGGGCTGGGAGAAACCCTAACCCCTCTCTTGTTGCAGGAAAAAGGAAAAAGAATGGGGAAGACAAGAGCCCATGGCTTCTTATAAAGAGAACAATGGGTTGGGCCCCATGGGCCCCAAACTTCACAAGGCTGAAACTAACATTTGCGGGCCCCGAACGAAAACGACGAAGAAGACAAAAATGATCAGCGAAATTTCTACTTTCCAAAAAGTATATTTTCCCCAATTTCTGAAATTTTCGAAATTCATGGACAGATTTAGTGAAAATGTCATTTTTGCCCATTTTCCTCGAAAAACGTGATTTCTGAGTATCAAATCATAATGGTCAAAACATGAAAGTTGTTAAACTTCATCAAATGAGTCAAAATACGTCAAATCCAGAATTTTTAGAAATGAAAAGTAATTTCTCATAAAAAATACAAATCATATGGACCGGGTCAAACCAAAGTCAACGGTCTACAAAATCTCAAAGACTAAGGAAAAATCTAGTCAAACTAAAAAACAAGATCAAACTAAATCAAATCTCACTTAACAAGCTAAACCACGATTAAAACAATGCTAAACAAAAGAACTGGGGTCGGGATCTTACACCAAGCTTGTCAGAGTGATCGAGCAGATTGACCAGAGGCCAGAGTTCAGACTGATTGGTGGAGTACTCTACTACCAGGACAGGCTGTGTGTACCAGATATCCAGGAGCTGAAGGACCAGATCTTAGCAGATGCACACCACAGCAGATATTCGATTCACCCGGGCAGTACCAAAATGTACAGGAACCTGAGGAGCTACTACTGGTGGAACAACATGAAGAAAGAGATTGCAGGCTATGTGTCCAGATGTCTGACCTGTCAACAAATCAAGGCCGAGCACCAGAAGCCACCAGGGCTACTTCATCAGCTCGAGATACCTCAGTGGAAGTGGGAGCACATCACCATGGATTTTATTGCAGGACTTCCAGCTACCAGGAGACGCAGTGATGGCATTTGGGTGATCGTGGACAGGCTGACCAAGTCAGCTCACTTCTTACCAGTGTCGATGAGAGCAGGACTCGACGTCCTTGCTAAGCTGTATGTGGACAAGATCGTCTCTTTGCACGGAGTTCCAGCTTCTTTTGTTTCAGACAGAGATCCACGCTTCACTTCTCACTTTTGGGATAGTCTTCAGCGAGCTTTGGGTACCAAGTTGAGCTTCAGCACAGCCTATCATCCTCAGACAGACGGACAGACAGAGCGCACCAACCAGACCTTGGAGGATATGTTGCGAGCTTGTGTTCTAGACTACAAGGAGAACTGGGAGGATTCCTTGCCACTCTGTGAGTTTGCCTATAACAACAGTTACCACTCGAGCATCAAGATGGCACCGTTCGAAGCGTTGTACGGCAGGAAGTGCAAGACCCCAATCTGTTGGGAGGAAGTTGGTGTCAGGAGTTTCCATGGACCATCTATCGTCGGCGACACCAGTGAGAAGATCCACCAGATAGTGGAGAACCTGAAGGTTAGCCGCAGTCGACAGAAGAGCTACGCAGACAATCGGCGCAGGCCACTCGAGTTCCAGAAGGAAGACCGTGTCTTCCTGAAGGTTTCCCCAGCTCGAGGCACCCTCAGATTCGGCGAGAAGGGCAAGTTAGCACGGAGATACGTCGGACCATTTGAGATCAAGGCTAGGATCGGGGATGTCGCCTACAGACTTCAGTTGCCAGCAGAGCTATCAGGTGTCCACGACGTCTTCCACGTCTCGATGTTGAGGAAGTATGTGGAGGACCCTACCCACATTTTGCATCACCAGCCACTCGACATCCAGCCCGACGCGTCCTACCTCGCCAAGCCAGTCGCCGTCATCGACACCAAGGAGAAAGTACTTCGGGATCGAACAATTCACTTTGTGAAGGTTCAGTGGGAGCATCACACTCCGGAGGAGGCTACTTGGGAGCTACGAGACCAGGTGGCAAGATATTATCCACATCTTCTACCGCAGGTATGTCCCTACTTTGTTTTTACATTTGGGGACCAAATGTTTTAAAGGAGGGAGGAATGTGAAACCCCACCCCTGGTGGGCCCTCAATGTGAATTTGAATACTATATATTAGCCTAATTATTTTTAGTTATACTAATTATGGGGCTTAGTGAGGGTAGTTATGTATTTTCCTAGGGTTAGACTAGTGGTGTAATTAGTAGAGTCAATAGGGTGTCTTTTGTTATTTTTAGAGTTAGGGAGTTTGTTAGAGGCCCTAGCTAGAGTTTTGTATTTACTATAGGGGGCTTTGCACCAAGAATCTTCTAGAAGCCCACCTAAAGACCTAAATACCCTCTACCCTAATCCTAATCCTATTCTAACCCCAAGGGCAATTTTGTCCCTAACCCAAAAACCCAACCTATATAAACGAAACCCTCCCCTGCCCAAACGAGTACTGTTCATCTCCTTTTTCCTTTCTCTCAAGTTTCAATCTCTTCTCTCTTCTCCTTCCCCAATTCTCTCCAACGAACCCTCATCTCCCCCTCCAATCTCTCTTTTTCTCTTCCTCGCCCCAGAAATCCCTTAACAGAAGGCCAGCCGAGATCGACCTGCACCATAAGAGCTACTGTCGAGACCCTTTCTCTTTTTCCCTGTGGTTTTCTCTCTTTTCCTTCTACCTTCAATTGATCAAGGCAAGTGCACTGTGCCGGTAGTCTAGATTGCATGTTTTCTTCCTTTGATTTGCAGTAGAATTCCAATTTGTAATATATGTTTAGATCGATCCTTGAGCATGTTTGTTTGGTTCCTTTGGCCATTGATGGATGGGATTACCTCATTTGGATGATCAATGGCCGGTTGATGATGGGTGGATGATGTAGGAATGATTTATTTTGCTTCTGTAATGGTCTATGGAGAATCCTAGAAGAATTGGGTCACGGAAATGAGTTTCCGGAGACGGAATGACAAGAACCCATCTCGCAGTATTGAGATCGGAATCGAAGTAGGACCACCCTTGGTAGATTAGGACCCTACGTCTTTGTGAGGGGGCCTGTGCGACCATGGGGTGCTACTTGATCTGGATTTTGATCAGAGATGGACCACCATTCCTGTGCTTAATGAAGAGAAGTTGTGTCCTGTCGCAGAACTGGGTTCTGTAACAGAACACAACACTGATAGGAGAGATGGACAGAGTCCAGCGATGGCCGAGCTCAGCACTTGCAGAGCCAGCGGTTGCCGAGCTCAGCATTAGTGCAGCTCAGCAACTGCCGAACTCAGCACTTGCAGAGCCCAGCGGTTGCCGAGCTCAGCGTTAGCGCAGCTCAGCAACTGCCGAGCTCAGCACTGGCCGAACTCAGCGATGGCTGGATTCAACGCTAGCCGAACTCAGAGTTCTGCCGAGCATAATGGTTAGGATGAGATTCGCGTTTAGCCGAGCTAAGTGTCTAGGCCGAGCTCAGTGCTCAAAGCCGAGTTCAGTGTTACGGCCGAACTCAGTGTTATGGCCGAACTCAGTGTTTTACTGAGCTCAGCGCCAGACCGGGTTCCGTGCCAGACCGGACTTCGAGCTTAGCCGAACTCGGTGCTTAACCAAGCTAAGAGCTTGACCAACCTCAATGCCTAGCCGAACTCAATGTATTTAACTGAACTCAGTTGGGTGGCCGAACTGAGCTAGGCCCTTTTGCCGAGCTGAGTTGGGTGGCCGAACTGAGTATTCAATTGAGATCCATTGCTTAGCCGAACTCCGAGATGGATTTCCAAAAAGGCGGGATTTCAACAAAGGAGACTAGAACCTGGGACATTCCCTTCAGCCAGAATTCTTAGTGTGCACGGCCAACTACCCAGGCCAGGGAGTTAGCCGAACTCACAGGAAGTTCTGGACAAACAGGCTTTGCCTGTAGGGTGTTTTTCCTTCTCTGGTCCCAGTGTGCCGAGCTGACCGCCCAGGCCAGGAGGTCGGCTGAGCACACTGTGTACAGTGACGATCCCCAGATTCTAATTTCTATTGTTGCAATCATATGTAGGGCCCATTGACCATTCAAATAGACTTCCATCACTGTGCCAGCCACGAGTCGATGGTACGGCTCAACCTCGACTCGTGGGGTCCACTAATTAAAGTCCAGGTCATGTAATCTAAGATGATTCGACCTTTATACGTTACCAAAATGATGCACATAACTTCTAAGCACCAAACACAATATTCCTTAGCATCTGTGGTTTCACTTAAAGATCGAATTACCTGAGATGGACCTGTATCCGAAAGTGGACCATTTACCTAGGTTGGACTGTTGCTATCTCCCTATGATTCGTGTACTTGGAGATTCATCTCCCTCATACTATGACTACCACTCTATTGTCCTTATTATTGCTCATACCTGTTAATTAAATGGAAAATGGAGGACCTAAACCTAGGAATACTTAGAGGTGACCCGGTAATCTGATTTGGTGGATCATTGACCCGTGTCTGTGGCTAGGCGGGCCCTTTTTATGGCCTAAGTTGGATGTGAATTACCCTAGAATGGAGAGGTTAGATTGTATGGGCTTGTGACCCATTATGGTTGTAAATGGATCATATGTCATTGAATATGGACTTGTATCTCATATGGACTGTTATAGATCAGGCCATGTATTTGGTGGGCCTTGGTATGGATCCAATGATGGAATTGGACTTGGACTGTGATCCTCAGTTTATATTGAGTACTTGGACCTCTTAGGGACTTTTGTTAGGACCTTGTTCACGCAAGGCAAAGCCTAGACAGACACAGACCTTTATTGTTTCTGAGTCGGCATAGACATTCACTCAGTTGATTTAAGCTCACCCAGTTGGACTGATCATCACTGGTAGGAGCTATTGAGATTTGTTGTGTGGCTATCATGATGAGCACTGTTGGGACGGACGGTGTGATGCCGGTTCCGGTCGTTGTGGATGATGTTGGTGATATTTTGCAGGGTTAGTAATCCCTAGCATTAGCTTAGGATCCCTACCGCGACTGTGTTCAGTATGGGAGGGCCGCGGCATAATATCCCGCGGTGACCAGCTTATGTGGATGTGCCATATTGTGTAGGTTTATTACTGTTATGCTTATTATGATTCTACATTGTTATCTTGCACGACTGCATAGCATATGTACCTTTGTTATTCTCTTAACTTTATACATGTCTCTACTCATTTGATGCATACATTCTATATTATCTGCATATTGTGACTTGCCAGATCTTTAGATCTGACCCACTCTTGGTGCTTAGGTCTTGACCCCGAGTTCGAGGGCGACGCGTTCGCACTCGTTGAGGTGCCCGTAGCAGGCGACTACGGATGGGGGCCGGCCGACCATGAGGTCGAGCCGGAAGGTGGAGAGCCGACACCAGCTGTAGGGGTTTGAGTGTTCTTTTGTCTGGGTTTTGAGAGACATTTGTTGTGAGTTGGGTAGTAATGAAAAGTATGTAATTAAACTTTGATTTGTTATCACTATACATTTAGGCTGGACTTCAGCCCTTCTACATTTGACATATATACTATGATACCTTATACTTCCGCTATCTCTGATATGGCTTCCGCTATACTATCATGCTTCCGCAATTAACCATTGTTATTATGTTGATGAAAAAGTTTTAAATTGGACCTCACTGCGGACCTACGATCTTGGAAGTTCTCGAATTTTCCGGGAAGTAGCGCGCCAATTTCGGTACTTTGACGATTTTCTCGGTATCCGGAATTGGGGCGTTACATGGGCAACCCAGTAATGGCGCTCAGCTCCTTCAAAGAGAACCCAGTCTCACCATTCGTCACAACGAAGGTATTGGTTTGTGGGAGGAATGATTCCAGCATAGCCATGAAGGCCTCGTCGGAAAAGATCACGGTCTCCCTAAAGGCGCGGACCGCGTCAAAAATCCCAGCTTCCTTCAAAACAGCGCCACCAATCAGCAGGACGCGATCAATCCACGACTTCCACTCGGAGTCAGCATTAAAACGGCCAAGAAGTCGAAAAGGCTTTATCCAATTGCTGTCGTCACCGCTGAAAATGCCAAGGCCCACCGGTCTCAAATCGACCGACAGATAATCAGAACCCTGGTAGCCGCTGGATGGCATCAACAGGTCCATGTCAACAGGCGACCTCTCCGTATATCCAGGAGAACCGCCAACAAAAACCCCGGTCTTAATTACATTTGTCCTTCTCACCCAGCTTGGAGGATCTTCCCTCTTAGAGCACGTGGGGGCAAGGCTCATGATCGAGACGGTGCGATCAAACGTCGACCGGGTAGCAACAGTCTTCTTCTCACCATCTGCTGTGAAAGAGAACTGAAAACATCTCCTCTGGTATGTCATGTCATCAGGGATGGCATCACCAAAGAAGAAGGTAGGCTTGGGTAAAACACTCTGATCTCCCATCACCCATGGACGACTGCTTACCATGATCTTATACAATTCCTCTCCCTTGAGAGTGATCAGTCGCTGCCTCATCTCATCTCTGTTGAGGGAGTCGCATTCTTCCATATTTCTCTCAACATACTGGACCTTCTCAAAGGCCTGTTGAACGGCTGGATTAGAAGATCTAGCAGATCAACGAGGTATGCTTGTAGCAGGCTCTTTACCCGTGTTCGTTCTGGAGGAACCACCTGCAAAGGATGGAAAAGAAAAAGATCAAACATCAAAATGACAGAATTTCGCTAAAAAAAAATTTGGCGAAATTTTGACATGACTCCGGGGCAATTCCGAAGAAAAGGAACTATCCCGAAAGAAATAGAAAGCTTGAAGATGGGCTCAACATTGCTGCGAGCTCCGAAACTCCAAACTTTCGAAACCTCAAAGACTCCACAAAAACAGGAAGGGCTCAACAATGCTGCGAGCTCCAAATTCCCAAATTTGCGAAAATTTTCAGGTATGCTATCACATCATGCTACAATTCAATTTTCAAAAAAAATATACATGCATGAACATCTTGGTTTGCGAAAAAAAAAAAGGCATTCTCATGATGAGCCAAAAAAAAAAAGAAAGAAACTTTCTCAAAAAAAAAAAGGAGGAGAAAGAAAAGAACAAAAAAAAAAGAAAACTTTCTCAAAAAAAAAGGAGAGAGAAAGAAAACAAAGAAAAAAAAAGAAAGAAAAGAAACTTTCTCAAAAAAAAAAGAGGGAAAGAAAACAAAAAAAGGAAAAGAAAAAAGGGGCTGGCCCACAAGCCGTGCCCCACAGGCCACGTGGCCGTACGGATTTGTCCGTACGGCCCACAAAAAGAAAAAAAAAACATGCAAAAAAAAAAGAAAGCATAAAAAAAAAGGAAAACATGTGTAAAAAAAAAAGTGAAAACACGTGGAAAAGAAAAAAAAAGAAAAGAAAAGAAAGAAACAAAAAAAAAGAGAAAGAACTTTTTTCCTACAATGGGGTTTTCTTGAAAAAGGGAACTTACTTGAAGCCATTGATGGAGAAGAAGAACAAAAGTCTTGAAGATCTTGAAGAAGAAGAATTCTTGGTGTTGAAGCCCTCTTGGGATTGTTGCAAAAGAAAGCAATAAGAGCAAGAGATCCAACCTCCTCCTTGCTTTTATAGAAGAGAGCAAACCAAAGAAGGAAAGAAGAAAGAGGTAAGTGTTACTAATTAGTAACCTTACCAAAAGAAAGAGATTAGAAAGATTCTTTCCCAAAAGAAAGATATCTTGAGGGATTTTCTCCCAAAAAGAAATCAATGAGAGATTTTCTCCCAAAAGATAGGATCAATGAAAGATTCTTTCCCAAAGGAAGATATCTTGAGATATTCTCTCCCAAAATAAAGGGAACATGAGAGATTCTCTCCAAGTAAAGATATTCTTAGATATTCTCTATCCAAATGAGATATTTTTTTATATTTTTTACAAAAATGACACCATATGAGATCTAAACCATTTCAAAAGCTTAAGGTCCCATGGGTTAGCCCATATGAGCCAGGTTTGACCACCTAGGCACTTAAAAAAAAAAATTGGGCTTTTAGTCAAAGAGAAATCCCTCTTACCAAGAGCATACAAAAATGGTTCCATGCCTCTTTTGAGTTGATTTGACCATACAAAAAACAATTCCAAGCCCCATGAGCTTCCAAAAATCAAACCATCCAGCCTTATCTACCAAATTGAGCCAAAATCTTGAAATTGACATTCCACAAAAATCCAAACCAAAACCTGGTCCACTAACTTGCCACATACAGCCTGTTAGGTCACAAAACCAAAACCTGATCCCCTAACTTGCCACATACAGCCTGTTAGGTCACAAGATCAGAATTGATCCCCCAACATTCCACATACAGCTTGTTGGGTCACACGGTCAAAACCAAACCCGACCCCTAACCTGACACATACAGCTTGTTAGGTCACAAGGTCAAAACCCAAATCCACATCCCTGATGTCATCTTCAAAACTTTGCCTCGAGATGGTACGTGATTCCTTTCACTACCATAAAATTCCCCTGGAATCTCAAAAGGCTACAAATACCAAAAAGAAAGACTGCTCAAAAACTCTTGGTCCAGTCACAGGCTCTCCTTCACAAATCTCTTCGAGGCACATCGACTATAAAAGTTAAGCAACTCGTCGCTGTACCTCGAGGGGGCATTTGTTGACACCAAAAATGTCACTTTGCCACTTCAAGATCCAAAGAGCTACATGAAGTCGCAACCTGCCATAAATAGGCAATGCTACTTCCAAAAAAATCAAATCTTGTCAGAATCAAACAAAAACTGCAAGATCCTTCAAGACAGCCAAAAGAGGAGTACACAAGAAGTTTCAGGCCATTTCAAAATCATTTGGCCTAACTTCGCTTCTCCGGCAGCTGAAAAGGAGCTCCCGGCGGCGAAAGCATCGGAGACACCAAATCTTCGATCAGAGCCGATGGATGGTCTCAAAATACATCCAAAAGGCTCCACGTCAAGTTCCGAGTCAAACAGACAACGTTTGACTCTACATCAACCCTCGAACAGCTAAATCAAGCCTCTCGGCGGCGAGAACCACCGAGGCCATCACTCATCAGATAGAGCACATGGACGGCTTCAAAATGCTTACAAAGGGCTACACGTCAAATTTCAGGTCATTTCGATAACATTTGACGATACTTTGACGCTCGGAAGCCAAATCAGGCCTCTCGGCGGCGAAGCTCCCCGGGACCATGGTTTCCAAGACAGAGCCTATAGACCATCTTAAAATGACTACAATAGGTTCCCTGTCAAATTTCAAGTCAATCGGATATCAGTTGACCGCACATCAAACCGCGACATCTTCATCGCGACAAAAGCAAGTCTACTGGTGATAGGACCCCAAACTGCTTCAAAACTCAAACAAAAGCCTATGGTTGGTCTTATTAATTACTCAAGAGGCTTCACCTCAAATTTCAGGTCATTCCGACATCGTTTGGCCCAGTTTCAGCGTCTGACGGGAAATCGGCAGCTCTACGCGACAAAGTCTTCGGCTTTCTCAGAAAATTGGAAACTTTGCAAAATAAAATACAAGGATTCTCATCAGGTTTTCTATAGGGAAATCAGGCCAATAAATGATCAAAAATGTCAAGGAAAAATACAGAAGAAAAAAGAATAAAAAAACAGCAAAAACGGGCACAAAACGGGACAAAAGGGGGGAAAACCCCCCCAGGGTCGCAGGCCCCTGGGACCCTGGGGCCCGGGATCGCCATGAGGGCCCCGGAAACCCCGTTTTTCCCCCATTTTTTTCGCGATTCGAAGCGTCCGGCCTCTGGTATTTTCCAAAATTCATACTTTTGAGACACCAAATCCTCTCACATCCGTCAAAAACACGGGTTAATCATCAAGAGTATCGAAATCAACATTGATCTCCAACCGGTCAACCAAAAAAAGTGTGCTTTTTACCCGACCGATCGAGAAATCGACAGGACAGATGGCACCGACCCGCTATTGGCAACCAACACCTGAAGTTACATGGTCATCCGATGTCGATCTACATGAAGATCCATCGATCATCATCGCCAGAAGAATCCCAAAAGACGCGGCACGGCCCGCGACTCTTCAACTGCTCGGCGACCACTTAATGCGATTAATTGACTAGCTTTATAACAGTCATTAATCCATTTCTTTGGACGGCCCAATCAGAAGCAAGCATCTGGGAGTTACAAGTCAAGAGATTCATAGCATTTAACCCATGAAACTCCTCCCATCATGGCGATTAAAGGCGATTAAATGCCCTTAATCTCCTCCGGCCAATCAGAAGCCAAGAAAAAGGAGTTACAAAATAAAGAATTCAATCTTGTAACTCCTCCCTTTACGTAGCTTTATAACAATTAAGGCTCATAAACCCTCCTAAATGGCTACCTAAAAGCCTATAAATAGGAGAGCTCTCCAAGAAGAATAGAAGACACAGACAGCAGAGAAAACAAACAACAGACTGCAGAAAATCCGGAAACTCAGACAGAAAAAGGCATCAAAGAGAGAAAACTCTGCGGAAATCCTACACCGACCACAGCTACAAGGTGACAAAATTCCCTTGGGGGGTACCCCCCCAAGGTCCTTGCTTTCTCCTTCTGCCTCCATTGGCTTAGACGTGGCTTTTCAGCCCGTCTACTTAGTTTTTTATTGGACATAGGACCTCCTCTTGGTCTTTGTCCTCTAAAAATCTGAGGTTATAGCCAAGCCAAGCGAATCAATAGCATCCTCTGTTCTCATCTGCATAGATGATGGCGAAGTCCACATATGGCTTGCGACCGTTAATCTGAACGGGTCCCCCACAATCTCCTGAGAAGTTAGATCCTCCTTTTCTTGCTTTTCATTGTAGTTTGCATTTTTTCAAAAGAGACAAAAAATCACAACTCTTGTCTTTCATTATTGATAAGAATTGTAAATCGGCTATAAACGCCAAAAATCGGCTATAAATGCCAAAAAATCGCCTTTCACGACAAACCAAGAAAATGTCTCTTTTCTTAAATATATGTGCAATGGAAAACTTGAAAGAAGTTGATTTCCATTTTACTTGCGAAGGTTGATCTCCGGATCACCACTTGCAATTCCAAGTAAAATAGAAAATCTGGCACACCCACACAAAAGAAATGTTGATGCGCGCCTCTGTCCCCCCTCCGGTTACGAAAGGGTCGGACCCAAACGGACTCCCACGTCCGCCGGCCTCGGTAGAACCGAGCGAGCAGAATGCGCCGGTCCATAAATTTGTAATGGAATTATGGGTCTTCTTAGTCATTTTTTTGGAAAAGAGTTTGAAGATTCTAGAACTGTTGGAATAAGCCATCAAATGTGTTGGTTGTTGACTCTTTTTTTTTTTTGGATTTAATATGCCATACAAATTAACCCTTCATACTGTAATAGCGTAAATAAGGCTAGGCCAAGGAAGATGAGACTTGCTAATCTGGAGAATAAACTAAAGCAAGATTGTCAATAAGCTTCAGAGTTAAGTGCTGATTTATAAAGAGGAAAGACCAATCCATTTTAATGATGGCATGTGGGATTTGAAGTTCCCTCCTCTGGTGAACCAACTGTAAAGTAACTAAGCCAAGCAAACAAAGTTAAATCCATTCCTAAACAAGAAAGAATACAGGTCATAAACATAGCAATGGCCAATGAGAAAGGTTTAAGCTTTATCAAACAAATTGGTCTCTGAAGTGTGAACCACGTGACACAATTATGTACACTTTTGTTAGTGTGATGCAAGAACCAACAGGACTGTTTGAATGATTGAGAAAAGGTAGCAAAAATAGATGGACAAGATTGTCCACTGTACAAATTTAGATTCTGGAGAGTTTCTCTTCAGCTTTTCTGTCCACACTTACACCTCAGAGGGAGACTTTCATAGTATTCTATAGCACTGTAACGCTTTATAATTAACAGCAGACATCATAAGAGTATGCCAATCCACACATTGCTGATTTTGGGACTTGTGTGAAGTATCACTCAACAATAGCTCTCATCATTGAGTTCTTACATTATTTGGATCTACTCATTGAGCTTTGCGACTATTACCATTATTGTTTCAAGGTTTTGATGGTGTGCATTTGAACAGTGGTGATTTTCTAGTCAGTATGAGTTTGCTAACCCTGAATGATATTTTTATGCTAGTTAAGGTTCTAACCATTGGTTGATGGTAATCCTGTAAACTTTTAAAAAAGTAAATCATGATATGTCATACAGATGAATGCGTTAACAAATTCAATGAGAACAACTTAAAATATGTTCCAGACCCAACAACCAGTAATTCTTTACTTCTGTTGGATATGTGTTAGGTCAGTGAACATTGGTTAATGAGTTTTACATCAAAATTAATGTTTAATGAACGAACAGAGGCCATGGCTATAAGAAAAAAATGAAAATACTTGAAAGACCATACCTGGTTGGTTGTTGATAATGTATAAGTTACCACACATAGCATGCATGCCTTTGTTGCCTACATACAAAAGTTGATAAGCTTTTATCAGCCATAGTTCCCTTTTATTAGTACTTTGAATATTACTTGAACGGTGAAATTACGACTCAAGAACAACATAGAATAAAAAACAAGAAGAAATGTTCCACTGGATTTTCATTTCCATGCCCCTGTTAGAAAACAATATCAGATTGGGAGATATATCTCCAATCCACCACAATTTCACCCATCATTGGGTCAATCACTAACACATCAAAATTTCCTATTTCGAGAACTTGACTCCAAGAACTTCCACATAAATGGATTAAACGTCTTCTACACAAAGCCTGCAAAACTCATTGTGTTCCAACAATTTAAATGTTACTGTTGTTGTCTTTTCAATAGAACTAAAATGTCAAAGATCTTTTCAAGAAATAAACCTACTTGTTTTAGAGCTAACCGAAAAAGTTCAATCTTGAAAATCTCTCTAAGGTTTATCGCTTTAGAGGATTGTGCTTGACCTCAGCATGCAATGGGTTTAGAGTGTTCTGTATCATGTTGTCTTTGTGCCTACGATTTCGCTTATGCACACACAAAAAGAAAAATTCTGATCACATGGTTAACCTTGAGCAGCAAATCCAGCATCAATGGGCCAATAATTAACTAATGTTCTGGGCCTAGGCACATGACATGTGGGCTGGTTTTGGAACTGATACTCAGGCCATAATCTAAGGGGCTATGGTTTCATAAATTTGGGCTAGCCCATGTGCAAACCTGCTACGAACAGACCCTTGAGTCAATAATCCACATTTTATGTTGGTTTGTGATCAATGCATGTTCCATTAAAAAATCCCGCTTCCAAAAATCTAACCCTTCTGTTACTGTTTATTATTCTCTAAAAACTTGAAGACACACTTGCACAAGAAAATTCAAGGGGCATAAAAGTAACTGATCAATCATATGATTAGTCATGGCAAGTATCTCCCTCTACCTTAAAACAAAAAGGGAGATGTGTAGAAGTAGGGATAGAAAGATCACAACCATTCCATATTTGTTACACACAATCTCTATCTTCCAACCTCAAAGCGAAATTAGAAGTATAACCGTGCAACTGCACTCACCTCAACAAATCTCTTGCTGCCCGTGGAGCCCGAACCGCCTAAGCCGACTCGCTAGAGTAGCATCTGAATTTGACTCACCTGTGTAGCTGCCTGATCTTGCATCATGTGATGCTGTCGCCGTAAATTCTCTTGTCCATTATGCGCCTCTTCACACTGTCGCCGCAAATCCTTTTGTGCCTTCTGCGACTCTTCACACCATTACCGCAACTCCTCTTGTGCTCTCTGCGAGTCGGATAGCTGATGCCGTAAGTTGCTCACCTCAGTCGCCACCATAGTACTGCTGGATATTGATGCTGGGCCCCTCGAGTGGTACCCTTGCCTCCTCGCGACCCTCTTCCCTAGCACCTCCTCTATCAATTGTTGCTGCGCCACTGGGGAGCCGCTCACCTCAGACTGCGACAGTCGCAACTCCAACCTTTGCTGCATTCTCAAAGAATTTATATAAACTTATAATATATGTAAATGCCACTATATAAAGTATGACATACTAATGAGTTTTCAATAACTCACATGTGTTGCTTCAGCATGAGGTGTGATCCACTTGTTCTTCTTCTTGCTCCAATGTTGTTGCCGGTATAATTTCGCTTGGGAGGAAGGAGCTTCATCAGCAGGAGTGATTGACAACCACTGTGCAAACGACTGAGAGCCAGAGGTATGAGTCGTCTTCACTTGCCTCCGGCTCATTGAACTCCTTTCTGACTGAAGCTGCAAATTACAAGTAAAAAAGAATGTAGTTAGCTTATTTAGAAAAAGCTCAAGGGAGCATAACAATGGATTTAGTTACCTTCCACTCAGTTGTCTCCCATGTATGCTCTATCATCAATATCCACTGGGCCGCCCTCTGCGGATCCGGTGGGTACCGCTTCGGATCATGTCCCTCTCCCAACAACTGCTTATAGTTCCTGTGAAGCTTGGACCTGAACTCCCTATATATATGCATGGCAAGTTTCTGGATGGCCATTTTCACAGCCTGGTCGGTCTTCCATTCGTCGAAGTCAAACTTTTGCTGTCATTTCAAACTCCATAAGTTGAGTAATAAACAATGATGCATTTAAAAGGCAACAAAACAAATCAAATCCCACATCCATCAGATAATTTCAAGTAATTATCTTCATGAGTGCCAAAAGGGGAGCAACCAAAAAACTACCGACGTTGCCAAAATTCAAAGCATATGAAATAGGAAGTCAAAGTTCATTTTATTACTGACGTTGCTTTATTACTGACGTTGCCATGCATGTAGACTGCCTCCCTAGTCCCTTCATCAACCATGATCCATGTTGGTTTGTCATAAGGTGCAATCCTCCAGATATGACTGCCTAGCTCAATTGCAAATGTGGAGGCATTTGCACCCCCGAATGACCCCGAAATTTCACCCAACGGAGCTTTCAACTTAACACCAAGAGCCTTCATCCTCTTTTCCGATGCTGAGCCCACCACCTTGCCCCACACACGTGGAGAGGTTGATGCTACAAACATTAAAAATAAAGTAAAGTGTTTTTAAAACATAAACAAATGAAGTTTGGAATATAATAGGGTCCAATATTACTTACCAACGCTACTATCCGTACTAGGAGGGCTAGTCAAATCGGGATCGAGCTGACTAGCATCATTGGCACCGATTTCCAATTGACTGGCAGCACGCTCTGGGACAATAGACTGACTGGCAGCACGCTTCGACTGACTGACTGCACCGCAGTGTCTCTGTCTCCCTTGACCAACCATGTTTGCGAATTGAATAACACAATCAACGAGCATATATAAATCAACAATAAGTCACATAATTGAAAGATGTAGTATTTGACCCGTATAATAATATGTAACATTAATAATCTACCACACTCACAGTACTCTTACCTCATCTTCCAAGTCATCTTCACCCGAGGAACTCAACTCTTCCTCAATCCTGGATGGCATGTACTCCATGTTGACCTCATCGTCTTCCTCTTCAGGTGAGACCCGGCGTCGAGCTGGACTTTCAAGTGCTCGTTCCAATGGCCGTGCGCCCAGCTCATTTAATCTGGGGATTTTCCTTTGAATGTTACTATTTCGATTTGCCCCATAAGAATTTTTCTCCTGGGTCAATGCTCCGGGCTTGACAAAAAGTTTTCTTTTGGGAGGCATTTTTGGCTTCTATGATTAATAAATTGATATAAAATAAAACATATATGCTTAGAACACACATGCAGGAGGAACAACTTATATATAAAAAAACACATTAAAAGGCGGACTGAAAGGTAAAATAATGTTTTCATAGCATTATAATACTTGTCCACACACATGAAAAAAAACAAGTTTACATATCATATTCCATATCATAATCAATATCAGCCTTGGACTGATCAGTTTCATCTTCATTTACGTATTCTGCCAATGGTTCCTAAAATATAAAATACATTTAACCCAATACAGGTTGAGTTTTGGTGGGCCTAAACTGAACAGGCCCATGAACTCCACAACAAGCCCTAATTGGAAGAATTGGGAGCCGGGCCATTGGCCAATTGGGTGTGAAGTTTAGGTTTGGCTTGAACTATGGAACGAAGATTAAGCTCAACACAAGGTATGGCAGGTTAGACAATGAAGTCCAATGGCCCAACCCATGACAAAGGCCTGTGTCTGTTCCAACTTGTTGTTATTATTATTATTTTTTTTTTTTTTTCTTGTGCAGGATTCAAGCATATCATTAGCAGTGAAGTGGGGCTTTGATAGGGTTAATCTTATGCAATATGCTAAGTAAATAAATGTTGGTGTATGTTTATCACACCATGTAAGATCAGATGTCATGTTAATGGCAGATATTCTTCATATTGATAATGATAATTCCCAACTATAATTACTTCTTATGTGATAAAGCTGAAGCTTCTAATCATCTAATCAAAAGAATTTCAATTCAAGGGGGCTGCAAGACTTTATTGCAGCTAATAGAGACAAAAGCAACTTGAAAAAAGAGAGAAAACAAAGACTAGGTCCATTTCTTTATTACAACTATACAATAAGTTCTGATGTTGTGCTCTGAACATCATCTAGCCATGGCCCATTATTCACTGGTTACAATCTGAAACAGACTTCTATAGTTTTATCAATACAGAAGTTTAGCATATAACCTTTAGTGTGACAATCCAAGAGGCCATCTGGGTAAAAAACTTCATAGACCATCAACTTGGAGGACTCGAAACTCACCTATTCTCACAGCCCATGTCGCTAACCGGTTGAGCTACATCGATACAACCATTAGCACGACACATTAATATACTTGGCATTTCATACTTTATGTCCGTGTGCAGAAACTCTTTAAGTGATAGTTTCATGATCAGAAGTTATAGCTTTAACTGATTTTAATTGAAAAAGACCCAGGCAGAGATCAGTTGTGAAAACCTCATCTTGTCCATGCTGATTGTCATAGTTAATGCAAGCAAGCAAATCATATATCTTTACATTAAATCAATGACAGGCACAAAAACAATTCAGGAAGAACATCAACTTTTCTTAACCACCCACGTGAATGGCCCCTTCTTTGAGTTTAGAGCAATGAAGGAGACTCCAATGCGTCTTTCATGTTGATGGTTATTTTATCACTTGGTTTCTGTTAGTCTTCCATGTGTCATGTCTCAACATGTATTTGTACCCAATCCAAAGAAAAGTGAAAAGAACAATTAACTGTAGTGTGAAATTCACTAAACTTTAGTGCATAATTAACATTTTTCGACATTATTATATATGATCATAGAAGTAGTTTACATATCAAAAAAAGACAAAACAAGTTTACATATCATATTCCATATCAGAATCAATATCAGCCTCGGACTGATCAGTTTCATCTTCATTTACGTATTCTACCAATGTTTCATCCTCATTATCACCATTATCGGCAATGGGTTCATCACGGCCGGCTATTGGTTCATTATCCTCAAGGATGATCTCTGGTTTAATGTCATCCCTAGTGTAAGGAAAGGAAAAGACCTCTTGAACAGGGACTGAGACACTTTCATTAGCTTCTTCCTGTTGGTACGGCTCATTTGTCACATTTTGTCCACTATCTTCATCTCGATTTGGCACATCCTAAATTCCTCGATGCTTGACACGTTCCACGACTTTCCAATTTGGGCCTAATTTGGTATCATTGACATAGAACCTGGTTTACTTGATTTGGCAAGGCAAATGGATCCTCCTCATACAACCGACCCCTAACATCAACGCTTGTGACATGTGCATCAATATGCATTCTATCTTTACGCCCAGTATTATACCACTCACATTTGAACAAAACCACTTTAGAACCATTAATGTGTGACAATTCAAATATGATGGACACGTAACCAAAAAAGTCAATTATTTGCCATCGTGTTCCCCCTCGACAACCAACCCACTATTCTGGCTCTTGTGATAGTTGTCGCGATCTCTAGTGAGGAAACAGACACCATTGACTATACAACCTGAATATTGATGCACTAGACAATTAAGACCATTTGCCAATGCCCACAGTTCATCGGTTGCATATTGAGACCGTTGAGATCTTAGTTGATTCATCTGCATTAATTAATAGAGCATGAAACATATTAATTAGGTCACATGAGTACTTAATGCTTCGGGTTGACAACATTTATTGTGAGTTTATCGTGCGTACATGATTTTTGAACCATCCTAAGAACTCTTCCCGTTGTATATCAGTGATGTTGCGTCCCCCAGGCACGTGCATTTGCCTCTTGTGCTCCCTTCTCAGGGGATTAGTGACAAACAGTGATATTAGCGACACAGAGGGAGATAAAAAAAAATTTACATGTTATGATTAGTTAAACTGAACCACTTACTCTAGATAAGGTATGACCTCAGGAGTATTATACAACACAAACCAATGGGCCAGGTTGCGTTCCTTATGTGACACGTTGGGAGCCCTCGTGATAGGTGCAAAGGGACGAACGCGTTAGGTGAAAACGTCCAACCCCGGGCCTCGTTCGCCCCCATCGTCATTCCGTTCTTCAAGAACTTCTACCTTTAGGTACCTCTTAATAAAATTAACACTCTCTTTGGCAATGTATGCCTCTGCGATCGAACCTTCTGGCCGAGCTCGATTGCATACGTATTTCTTAAGGGTTCCAAGAAACCTGTAGACATAGCGATCAACAATTAAGATTAAAAAACTAAAATACCTTCACACTAATCAACAATATAAAGATGGGTAATGCAACCACCTCTCAATTGGATACATCCATCGATATTGCACCGGTCCGGCAAGCATGGCCTCGCACAGCAAGTGAACTGCCAAATGGACCGTCACATCAAAAAATGTAGGAGGAAAAATCCTCTCCAACCTACACAATATGAGTACTATCTTTTTCTCAAGTACTTCCAAGTGGCTCCATATTAATGTCTTCGAGCAAATGTCCTCGAAGAAGCTGCCCAGCTCAAATCGTGTTGTGCATATCTCGTTGTTCACATACCCACGCATGCCAATCGGAAGAAGACGTTGCAGAAGAACATGGCAGTCATGGTTTTTCAGGCCAGCTAATTTCCCATTCTTCGAGGTCACACACCTCGATAGATTCGCAGCTTACCCATCTATGTACTTGATCGATTTCAGATATTCATAAAAACCATCTCTCTCCTCGGGGACAATGTGTATGAAGCAGGGGGCTTCTCATTTCCTCGTCCATTGCTTATACTCCATAGATGCAATTCCGGCCTAATATTCATATCTGTCAAATCCAGACGGGCATACTCAGTGTCCTTGTTCCTCTTGTCCATGCCTAACATTGTACCAAGGTGACTTTCACATATATTCTTCTCTACGTGCATGACATCAATGTTGTGTCGAACCTTTAGCTTCTTAAAATATGGAAGCTCATAAAAAATGCTTTTCTTCTTCCGGTTCAAGTCTTCAGGATCACGAGGTCTTTTCTTGTTGCTAGAGTGCTTCCCAAACCTTGTATCCGACAATCGATCCAATTGTGCTTGTACCTTTTCCATCGGCGCAACTCCAATGACTTCACCCGATTCTCATTCTTACCGTTAAAGTCCTTAAGGCATCATCAAGTGTGCTTCCTTGGCAAGTAAGCTCGATGGTCCATGTAACCAACCTTCCTTTTCAACTTAACCGCTAAGAATTCGTCATTACAAGGGGGACAAGCCATGTAACATTTCGTGGTCCACCCAGACAAGTTGCCATATGCAAGAAAGTCGTTTATGGTCCACAACAAAGCCACACGCATATTGAAGGTCTGTTTGCTAGAGGCATCGTAAGTTCCAACACCTTTCTCCCACAACTCCTTCAACTCATCAATCATGGGTCCGAGATAAACATTGATATCATTCCCAGGTTGACGCGGCCCAGGAATAAGCAATGACTTCATGAAGAATGGCTCCTTCATGCACATCCAAGGTGGCAAGTTGTACGGCATAAGTATGACATGCCACATACTATACGAAGTGCTCATGTCCCCGAAAGGGTTGAACCCATCGGAGGCTAGCCCCAGCCTTATGTTACGAGTCTCCGTGGTAAAATCCGGGTTCTCCTTGTCAAAATCCTTCCATTCATCACAATCGGCCGGATGCCTACCTGTTCCGTCATCTCTGCGTTTGTCACTATGCCATCTCATGTGCTCAGCAGTCTTTCGGGACATGTAGAGTCTCCATAACCTCGGTATCAATGGGAAGTAACGCAACACTTTATGAGGTATCTTCTTGCCCTTTACAACATTGACTCTATATTTGGACTCCCTGCATACCGGACATTTATCCATACCTGCATTCTCCTTCCAAAACAGGGCGCAATCATTCTCACAAGCATCAATGTGCTCGTATCCCAATCCCAAGTCACGTAGTATCTTCTTGGCAGCATAAATAGACTCAGGAACCAAATTACCGTCTGGCAGAACGGCCCTCTGTATTTGCATCAAATTGTTGAACGACTTGTTGCTCCACTTTCCCTCAACCTTCTGCTCTATCATCTTAACAACAAAGTCTAGCGGAGTGTTATCTGGAGAGCAGCGCGGGTACAGAGGGCATTGAGAAGTATCCAAAATCCTTTCGAAGTGACGTATAGCGTTACCGTGGATAGTCTCAGGCTCAGTGTAAGTTCACATGTAATGGTCGTGCATCATTTCTGGATATTCATCCCGATCCTCATAGTCACTATCAATATCCTCATGTCCTGGTTCGACTACTTCATTCACTGGAGGTGTTATTCCTCCATGGTAGATCCAGGTCGTGTAGGATGCTTGCATACCCTTATGGAGAACATGATATTTCACAGTAGCAAAGTCATACCTACGACTATTCAAGCAAGTGCTACACGGGCAATAAATTTGAGTAGCATCCCCCACATTCGCCTTTGCAAAATCAATAAATGACTTCACCCCTCTCTGATATTCCTAACCAAGTCTTGCCATCTTATTTTTACTATCCAGTGTCGTCCAAGTCTTGTCCATATCTAGTCTTTTTAACAGAGAAATCTAAACAAGATATCCATACAAATTAAAAGCATGCTTTCATCAAACCGATAGAAGAAAAAAAATCATAAACAAAGAAATAAACAGAAATATGTAGTATATGCATTAGGAAAAGTGGAGGCTTAACTAGATGCGTTAACAAAATTGGAGGTTTAAGGTTATCATGGATTATAGACACCAAGCTCATGGATCAGGTAGATTTCTCAGGTTTTCATGGTGTTTTATTATTATTGCAATCTATGATGGTCAATGTCTTTGAGTTCCATGTACAATTTTGGATGAAACACAAACCACAAATGGTACGAATGTTATGTCTATATGAATGGTGTGTTGTTTTTTTGGTGGTGCACTGGCCTCAAATTCACATTAGGTGGGGTACTATTGCACTGCCATTCTGTACGAAATCATTATAAGTGGCAACTGCCAATTTTGATTGAGAATGGAGAGTATGAAAACAGAAACTCACACTGCGGTTTGGGTTTCCTCATTCCATCTCATCAAATTTTGGGCAGTCTTATCTTAAGAAGTTGAGTGAAGGTGATGCAAGAAATTACTTTCAGCAGTTGATTGATGTTGTGGACTATTGCCACAGCAGAGGTGTATATCACAGAGATCTGAAGGTCAAAATCAAACTCGATGTATTGAAACTCTGTTTGTCTTTGATGAAAGTAGATGACCGTATATGCTAATTTGATATGTTTGGTATTTGTTTTGATGATGTGAGCAGCCTGAAAACCTGCTTTTAGATAGCAGAGGAAATCTGAAGGTTTCTGACTTTGGGCTTAGTGTATTGCGCAAGGTAAACTTCACAAAATATTTCATATGTATAAAGAAATTGCATATTGCTGGTTGGACATCATGGGTGATTACAGCAAGGGGGAAAGATCAGTTGAATTAAATTCTTCATACTCAAGTGAAGACTTATCATCCTATAACCAACACCTTTAGCAACTATAAGATTTCCTTTACATAACCAATCAGAGGATTATCCAGATATATCCTCACTTCAACAACAACTTCCTGCTGCACCTACACCAATGTAAGATTCTACAACATGACTTATGATGCTTATACTTGAGCATATAATGCATTTAAAACAGAGTTCCAAAGAGTAAGTCGGAAAGAAAGAGATGAAAAATCTGTAATATTTGATGAAAAAAACTGAATATCAAGAAAGTTCAATCTATAAAATAAGGATACCAAAGTTCTGATTTTTTATGAAGCAAATAAATTGAACATGCAGCAAGAAATATGCAAAATAGATTAATGAGAATTTTTGGAAATATGCAACAATGACACATTCAGTGCATGGCAGAAAATACAGCAGTGAAAGAAAGTGATAATAAATTGATGGGTCAAATGTGACAAGAAGAACAAACCAAGTTTTGTCCCAACAAGAATTATGGGAACACCAGAATGAATTCAGAAAATAGGGATTTTTACCTTTGCAAAATTGATTCATAATCAACCAAATCTCTAGAATAATAAGGATTTTTCAGGAGAGAATCTCCTCAGTATCAAACTACAAAGCTTGTTAAAATCAATCTTTTCTAATCAAACCATTCCCATACCTAGAAAAAGAACAACAAAAAAAATCACAAAATCAAACTAAAAACTACTGGCATGCAATCCTATTAAAGCCGACCGAGAACAATACAAAACAGGAATTTTCTTTGGTAGCCATTCCGCTCTGAACTTTATTCCCATCTCCAACTGATACCCAAACATCGGATGATGCTAGGGCCAAACCCAAACGGATTCTGACATTTAAGGCCTATTATTCCCGAATCAGGCAGTGAAATTGAAATCTACAATATTTCCTGTTTCTCATACAAGTAATCCATATATCTCATTACAATGCAACCTAAAATTAGAAAATTTCTTCAAAAAACGGTCCTAATAATTAACTACAGAGATGAGATGCAAGATAGTAAAACTAAATCTTCAAAATCCAAAATTATAAAACATTAAATCCTCAAAGGCCCAAACAAAGATTATACCTTGACGGATTGATTGCAGTGGAACTCTTTTCCGGTGGTGTTCTGATAGGCAAGGTCTCGGGCGGCTGTAGTGGAAGCACTTTCCAAAGAGACCAAGAGAAACCGTAGGGGATAGAGATAGAGAGAAAAAATGAGGGAAACAAAAGATATATAGAGAGGAAAAACGAGGGAAACAAAAGATTTATTTATAAATTTAGGGTTTTCTAAATATTTAATTTTTAACTTTTAACGGGTCCGCTTATGTTCGCCGCTTCGTTTTGGAAGGAAGAACTTCATAAAAAAATTTGGTGGAGCACATGTTTTAAAGAAGTGGCAATCATGATGACAAAAGAATCCTACTTGACCATGATAGCTAGGACTCTTTTGCTGGTTGTCTTTCTTTTTTTTGTGCTTGGATGTCTATTATTGTCATAACTTACTAGATATAATATTAAACCTATTTAATTATGTTTGAAATGGTATAGTAGTAAAGATATAGTTAAACCTGTTTAATTATTCTCCATTTCAATGTTCATTAATGAGTACTGAGTAATGACCTAACTCTTAAGTCTTATGCCTTTATTTCATACTCTCATTTTTTTTTTAGCTTTCCACTACTTTCTAAGTTAATATGACTAAGAAACATGAATACATGTGAAAAAACTAATCATTACTATTAATTTCTATTTATACAGTGAAATAGGACTTCATATATTGAGGGCACCGCTACGCCCCATTTTTTTTTCTTTCTTTTGCAAAAGAACCACATATTCTTTCATTTTATAATTTTCTGGATTTTTCGAAATTTTTCCAGATTTTTTGGGCGATTTTTTCAAATCGCACCGCTACACCGCTATGTATCGCCTACTTCGTAGCAGTTTGGTCGCGGGCCGCTACGCCCGTCACAACCATTATTTACTAAATGGGGCTTTGCGGATGTAAATCGTGCGTCTCCAATGGTGCATATAAGAAGTCAGAGCTTTCCCAACGCAGACCTGTGCATCGCTAATAGGCAAAATAATTGCCAACGTGCTTTTCACAACTTTTGCTAACGCGGTCTTACTTATGTCGGTAAAAATAGCAATTCTCTGTGACTTTTTCCAACGCAGTCCAAATATGCATCGGAAATAAGACTTTTACCAACACAAATTTTCACTGCATCGGCAAATAGTGAGGAATGGTTTTCTAAAGCTTTTGCCAACGCGGTCTTATTTGCATCGGTAAAAGTAGCAATTCTCTGTGACTTTTGCCGACGCAGGCAGGTTTTCACTACATCAGAAAATAGTGTCAAGAAAGGTAAGTTTGTCATAGATGGGCTTTGCAAACGCAACTCATGCGTTGGCAATGGTGCGAATAAAAAACCAGAGCTTTCCCAACGCACATCTGTGCGTCACCAGTAGGCAAGATAATTGCCAACGCATTATTGCATCGCCAATAGAAAAACACGCGCTGGCAAAAAATTTCCTCTCTTTTGTGGGGTTTTTTTGTTGGCGCTAATGTTGTTACCACAGCTTTTGCCAAAGCGGTCTTACTTGCGTTGTTAAAAGTATCAATTTCTATGAATTTTGCCAACGCAGTCCAAATATGTGTTGGAAATAAGACTTTTACCGACGTAAATTTTCACTGCGTCGGCAAATAGCATCGGGAAAAGTGCAGTTTGTTGTAGTGACACTGAACCTAACCTAAACATAAGCCTCATCCGGATGACTCATTCCTCAGTCATCTCTATCTCTCCCATTTCATTACTGCTCATTCTCTCTTTATCTTCACAGCCTCCCTTCCATTTCTGACCACCGGTCGCTGGCAAAGCTTCCTATCTTCTTCCCCAATCTCCTAGGATCACAACCATACCTTTTTCTAAGTTTTCGATCCACAAACCACTCCAAGGTAAGCTCCCCAAGCCTTTAGGTTTAGCTCTTCTTTTTCCTTTGGCTTAGAAATGGATTAGAGAAGCTCATCCCCTCCCTTTGCATTCATTTTGTAGAGAGATTTTGGGCTGAGAAGCCAATTGCACAAATTTGAGCTCAAGGAGGATTTTCCCCTAATTTCTTCTTTGTTTTGTTTTAGCTCCTCATCAAGGCAACTATAATTATGCTAGGATATGTTTGTTTTCCTTGAATTGAGGATTGATGATGTTAGATTGCCCATTTGCTCAATGTAGTTTGTTTTGCTCAAAACATGATAATTATACTTGTAATGGATTGAGTGGTTTATTTAGATGTTTGAATGGACTTATGTGAGGGGGATGCATGTCTTATGTGAAGAGGGCAAGGCCCTATTGTTTGTCTGCAGGTGTGGATGAAGGGGGAATGGATTTTCCCCAAAATCTGAACTGAAACAGAATTCGGATAAGAATTCTGAAGCTTCACGGCAAGCCATGGATTGCTCTACTCGTAGCCGTGAGTGCCTCTACGGCTAGCCGTGAAGCTAACCATAGAAGCCTGGGATGCCTGCGCTCTTGGGTTTTTAATTTACAACTTTGTTCTACGGCTAGCCGTGAATACTGGGTTAGGTTCTGTCTGGGAACCTGACTGACGAAACATTGAATGGGTTTTCAACCCAGTGCATACGGTGAGCTCACGGCTAGCCGTGAAGCTAACCGTAGAAGGCTCCACGGCTAGCGGTAAGGTAACCGTGGAGTGTACTGATGTCCTTTTTGAAAGGGATTTTCTTCCTTAGTTTGAAGACTGTAAGATCCCGACCCCCGGTTCTTTTGTTTAGTATGGTTTTAATCATGGTTTGGCTTTTTAAGCGAGATTTGATTTAGTTTGATCTTGTTTTTGAGTTTGACTAGATTTTTCCATAGCCTTTGAAATTTTGAAGACCGTTGACCTTGGTTTGACCCGGTTTATACGATATGTATTTTTTTTATAAGAAATCACTTTTGATTTCTAAAAATTCTGGACTTGGTGTATTTTGACTCATTTTATGAAGTTTAACAACTTTCATATTTTGACCATTTTGATTTGATACTCAAAAATCACGTTTTTCGAGGAAAATGGGCAAAAATGACATTTTCACGAAATCTGTCCATGAATTTCGAAAATTTCAGAAATTGGGGAAATTATACTTTTTGGAAAGTAGAAATTTCGCTGATCGTTTTTGTCTTCTTCGTCGTCTTCGTTCGGGGCCCGCAAATGTGAGTTTCAGCCTTGTGAAGATCGGGGCCCACAAACCCATCTTATAAGAGGGAGAGCCTTCTTCTTCTCCTTCATTCTCTTGTCTTGCACGGTTTGGAGCTTGGCTCTTTCCCTCTCCTCCAGCAACTTTCTCTCTCTTCTGAATCACCCATCTCATGGAGATTTCATGGAGGGATGATCTCCTAGGGCCCTTCTTCTCCATTCAAGCTTTCCAAAGATGTCATTTGCAAGGATTTTGAGCTAGAAGAGACCTCTCATCCAAGCCCTTCTTCTTCGTTTGGGATTTCAAGGTTTGCAATGGTTTTCTTTTCTTGAGATCCTTGTTTTTCAAACCATTTGGAGTATTTTCCTCATTTATGCAATGGGTTTTCATGGAGATTTGAGATTGATTGATTGTTAGGGTTTTCTTTGGTTTGTTTTGGGGCTTTTGTAGATGGAGGACCTTGGACCTTAGAGAATTGTGTTTGGAGTGATTTTCACTCCATCTTAACACAAGGCAAGTGAATACTCATCTAATTTGATGTTTATTATAATGTGAATGACTTTTATGATTTATTTCATTCTACTTCTTGTTCTCCTTTCTATGGATTTAGTTTTCTAATGATTTGAATAATGTTTATGAATACTTCATATGAGATTTGGATTTTTGTTAGAATCTAAGTATTTGTTCTTTCATTGATTTCATTTGGTGCAACTTGTTGTACTTCTAAAAATTTAGTATCTTGTTGAATGAAGAAAACTTTGATTCAAAAGTGTGGTGTTTGGGCCAATTAGAATGATTTATGTATGGTTTTGATGAGTTGAAGAGGTCAAGAAAGGGCCTAACTGATCTTAGAAATTTGCTTGAAAGAAAAGAATGAAAAAGATTCAAGAAAAAATGGGAAAAAGGGAAGCAAAGAGTGCATTTCTACACTCTTCTCGGACCCAGCCAGAACTGGGTCCGCTCGAGCGACCCAGTGGGCCGCTCGAGCGACCCAGGTTCTGGAAGGGGTCCGCTCGAGCGGACCCTGGGTCGCTCGAGCGGACCCAGCCCAGTTCTGGGCCCTTTTCAGGGCCTGGTTTGAGGGGTTTTTTTGGATGACTTTTTAAGCCTAATTTAAGTTAGTTTTGGGCTGTTTTTAAAACTTGTTTCGTGGGCCATTTAAGTTTAATTTTGGGCTGTTTTTAAGATCTGATATTGGGTCATCTTAGGGCCTGATATTGGACTGATTAAAACCTGTTTTTGTGGGCCATTATAGGTTCAGTTTTGGGCTGATTTAAAACCCATTTTTGTGGGCCATTCAAAGTTAGCTTTGAGCTGTTTTAAAACCTGACATTGGGCCTGTTCAAGGCCAGCTTTTAAACTATTTTAAGACCTGTTTCATGGGCCTGTTCAAGGCTAGTTTTGGGCTGTTTTTAAGGACTGTTTGGGCCATGTTTAAAGGACTGTTTTGGACTAAATGAGTAGATTGTTTTGGGCTCGGTTTAAGGCCAGCTATGGGCCTGTTTTAAAGAGTTTTGGGACGACTTGTAATACTTGGAAAATTTGTGAAATGGGAATGATGAGAGAATGAGTATATGTGAAATTACACGGGAACCTTTCAAGTCTCGATACGCACCTTTATCATTTAAATGTTGTGGATTTTCATTGGCATCAAACGTACTCTTTATTAATCAATGTTTAAAGGTTAAAGGTGTATTGAGATGGTTCCTTGGTAAGTCATTAAGTCATCCTCCACTATCCATTCCATTTCAAGTTAGAGAATGTATCTGTATTTGTATTTGCATCCTTTGGTTAACTAATGTAAATAGCATCGGTGATTTGTTATAAAATCATGGGGTCTTCCATATTCGAAAGGATTGATCGTATGATTTTATACAAATCACTTTGATGTGTATTTGAGCGGTTTACCATGGGTATTCATATGTTTTCTCCGAATAGATTTGAAAGGGGATTAGAGTGGTTCGCCACATTTGGGATTTCTTCGATGAGATTATTATTTTGTTAAGACTAGTATTTTGAAAATAAAACCTCGAGGCAAGACGGGGCCAGAGCTTTGTAGTGTGAGCCCCTGAGCCAAAGGGATCAGTACTATGGTTTGATTTGCATCGGTTCGAGTTTTGAAAACTAAAGGCACCACTAGGCTTAGGTCACCTTGTCGGGCTGATCACCCGGCTTGGGATCTTTAATCTGTCCGCCAGCTGCAGCTTGGATTCTGTCTGTACCGACCATGGCAACGGTTTTATCTGCCGGTCCCATTTGTATGGCTACGGTTCTGATTTTTGATCTGCCGGTCCCATTTGTATGGCTACGGTTCTGATCCTATTTCTAGTACCACGTTCAGTGGCTACGTTCTGTCTGCTCTTATTACTTCGGTAATAGGAGGATTTAGCTATTTGTGGTCGCCAAGGTTTTATCTGCATATTACTGTATTTTATGATTCTTGTGGGTTATGCTTTTTATGCTTTGATTTGTTTAATGTTTACGATATCGATCTTTTTTGTATTGTCTCTACTATTCAGTTTTAAATGTATTTCCAATTATTAAATGTTTCGCTTAGGCGGTTATCTTTTCGAGATATTTATATTTTAGAGACTGTTCGCTTATTTGTCTTGATATTTCTGTTCGGACTTTCGATTGTTTTAGCATGTTTTATTGTCATTACTGTTTAGACTATTTATTCGGTTTTACGATGATTTCATCAGGTTTTATATATGTTCTTTTGTTTCATATTACTTGATTATTTGCTTGCCAGACCGTCGTGTCTGACCCTTATTTGTTTGGTGCCAGATTCCGCTCTTTTTGTTTTTAGGTGTTTGATCAGAGGAGGCGGTGGGACCGCCGGTCTGACGTGAGAGGCTGCCCGTTGATATCATTTAGATGTCAAGTATGGCATCGGAGTTCGTATCTAATATTGAGGGTAGTATTCTGTCTAGTTGGATATTTTTGTATGGCTATGTTAGCCTTTTTCTTTGGGTTGTAATTAAGACACTTGTTAATTGTAATTTGAACATGTGGGAATTAATTAGTCTTGTTACTACCAGCTCAGTGTGTTCTGATATATGATTTATGCCAGTCTGCTTATATGATGACTTTATGGAATTGGTTGCGTGCGACACGGAACCCGATGGCCACGGATTCCGGGTCGTAACACCATGTTTAGCTTCCGCGAAAAATATACTCTGATTGTGTTGGAATGTGATTATCCTCATTCACGCGGATCTTGGGAACTATAACAAAAAGTTTCAATTTATCCCAAAATTTCGCACCCCGAGGTCGGATCACTGCAGGGCCCGGTTTCGGGGCGTGACAATGACCTAGGTGCGACCCTTGGTTATGCCTTTCATGCCTACTTTGGATTTGATTCAAGGAATATTTTGAGCCAACGATTTCTTATATCTAGTTTTCTCGGGTTTCAACTTTTTTCAATCTTGAATGGTACGGGACAACGGGATACCCTCCTTTCTATCTATGCACGAAGATGTTTCGTTCGGGTATCGCAGACCTTGATTCCTTTCGTTGACTGAGTGGGGTTGTACGAGACTTCAGGAATAACAATTTACTTAGGATTTGGATCGTTTATCGTTTCTGATTCTGAATTGTACGATGTGGTACCTTCTACATGCAATGTCCATGTTCATTAGCTTCGTTTACTTGATTTTGTTTTGGGATCACTTGAAGGACTTAGATGATGGACTTAGGATCCCTTTTGATGTTCCGTTTGTTCAGATACTTAATGGAAGTGTCGAGGCTAGGTGGGTTTGATTGTAAAGACTTGAAGAGAACTACTAATGGTATTGATATTTTGAAGAAGTTTGTTTGTCTGATTTCATTTGATTTAACGAAAGGTAGTAGTCTCTCCTATGATACTTGTTCATCATAAAACAGGGTTTGCAAATATAAATTATTAGTGGGGACCAACTGTGGGTCCCATTTGGGGATGGGCATGGAAAGATCTATGTGAGACCACCCCAAGTATTAAGTTTTATCCCAACCCCATGCCCCTAACCCTTTTATCCGTGGCCCCACAAGTTTAATGGCTTAATATTCTAAAAAATATTCAACCCTTGACCCAACGGTTAGTCCATTCGGATGTGTGCCAATTCTTGGGATTAATAACTATCAGGGGATCCCTATTTGTCTATGGTTTGGATGGGTTGCTAGGTGGGCCCCACCAATGTTCTCACCTGAATATTTCTGATATATATATTATATGATATAAAATCTCAATGTCGAATTTAGATACTCGCAATGATTTAGGCATGTCAATTGAGCCCGTTAAAATGGGCACTCGGCCAGGCCTGACCTGTCTCAAGCCCGGAAATACGGGGCTTTAAAAAAAACTTGAGTCCGATGGACTTGGCTTGGACAATGGCCAAAATGGGATTGAAAATGGGCATAATAGGCTTAGCCACTTGTAAGCACATTTCACTCATTTTAATAAATTTACCGAAACTGCCCCTGACTAACAGTTATTAACGGGTAATTAGAAGGGGCATGTTTAATCACGACCCAACTAATGATGATGATTCATACAATGATGGGAATGCACTAAATGATCTTTTAGATATATAAAAGAAATTATTTCTTTTGATTTCTACAGAGTTATTTTATACATTACTTGACTCACATAGGATACTTAGTTGATTTCTGTTAATTTCTGTTGATTTTCTGATTTTTTGCCACCAGTAAAAATAAAAAATAACTTCGCCATGTTGCTTGTTGCATTGTTCGGCCCTAAGCCCAAAAATGGAGGGTTTAAAGTCCGGTTCACACATGGTGTCCAATGGCAGTATATAAGTAATTAGAGAATGTTTAGCTTATATTCAAGTTTGTGCTAAGCCCTAGCCCGACCCAGACCCACGGGAGGAAATTTGATGTGGGTCCATTTAATTTAGGACCGTGATTAGACAGTCCTCAATAGGGCCACCCAATATTCAAAATGGAATTAGAAAATCCAAGCTCAAGCCCGGCTGTACGATTGACAGGCCTACAATGATTAGTGCACTTCCTAGATAGCATATGCTCCTTACCTTAAAATATATATAGAGAGAGAGAGTAGCTCCCCTAAGCTCGAGCTTAGGGGAGCATAAGCTCCATCGTGCCACTTCCAACGTGCGGCATTTGATTGAATGAAACCCAATATTTTCGTGGAGCCCACCCAGCCCAAAATTTCCCCCTTTCATTCTAATGCCTTGCCCTAAACGAAACCATTCCTCCCTTCCTGGCACTCTCTCTCTCTCTCTCTCTCTCTCTCTCTCTCTCTCTCTCTCTCTCTCTCTCTCTCTCTCTCTCTCTCAGGCACGGCGATCTCTTTCGATTGATCGACAATCAGGCACGGCAATCTCACCTCTTCCTCTTTCGCAAGGCGCTGCGCGTCTGTCTGTCTGTCTCTCTCTCCGCTGCGCATCTCGTCCTCTTTCGCCAGCCCAGTAAAAGACGCCGCACATCTCCTCCTCTTTCGCAGAGCTCTCTCCACAGCCAGGCCATTTGAAGGACGGGAAGACGCTGCGCTGCTCATCCTCTTTCGCAGACCGGCGCCACGTCCAGTCCGTTGAACGCCCGGTAAGTGTCTTGCCATTCTTCCCTATTTCCATTCAAATCTGTTTTCTTGTTTTTTCCATTTCACCCATTTCATTTGAAATCTATTTTTTTTTATCTGGTTTCATCTCACCCCGTTTTTTTTTTTTTTTTTTTTTTTTTCCTGAAACCGATAGAGACTTTGTTTGTAGATCAGAATTTTAGAATGGAAATCTGTTAGAAGGTGGGTCTTTGGCTGATCTGTTTTTTTGGAAAGATTTGTTTTTTTTTCTTTTTTTTCTTTTGGTTTCTGATGCAATTTCATAATTAGGAAGGTGGGTCTTTGGCTGATTCAATGTTTGATTTCGTGGTTCATTTGCTTTGGATAATTGGAATTTGGATGATCTTAAGTAACAAAAGTGGTTTTTGTTGGGATTTTTAAATTAAATCACAAGTGGGCGTCACAAGTGGCTCATCTCTTCATAAATTTTTATTGTTGATGACAGTAAAGAGATGATGAACAATGAGGCTGTTTTAGTGAAACTCCTCTCCAGAAGTGCATAGTGCCTAGCCAGCGGATGGAAAAAGTGCATAGTTCAAATGCATAGAAAATTGTGGAGGTTGCCATGTAAACCCCAGGTCATAGCTGATACAAGGGTGATCTAATCTGGGGTTTACACGTTATAGCCGATTCCACATTCATAGGAGACATTTCAAACAACTTGCTATTTTTAAATGAACCGTCTATTTTGATTAGAAATCTTTTTTATTTTTCAGCCCAGGCAACCCTTTGTTTGTCCATTCATTTGAAATCTATTTTACATATTCCATTCAAAAGATTCTCCTCTTGATGATGTGAAGGCAGGGTAAAATATATGTAGGTGGTTTTACATTTTTCAGCCCAGGCTACCCACATGCCTTGTTTGTCTTTATATGATGATGTGAAGGCAGAGAGTTTTGGAGAAGTGTTACCTTTGAATCCGTTTGTGGGTTCTCATTTCCCATTGGTTTCATTTTAATTCTATTTGAAAGGTTTTTCATTTCCAATATTCTTTGCACATATTTATCTTAGGGCTGTAGAACCAAATTCATTGCACATATTTTATTTATTTGTGGTTCAGATTGCAAATGGATATGATCTCCTTATCGTCACAATGTCAGTCACCATCAGTGCACTATCCGGTTGTAGATGAAAAGATGACACCAAGAATGGGCATGCATTTTAGGGATTTAAATGAGGCATTTAACTTTTACAATGCTTATGGAAAACTTGTTGGGTTTAGCGTTAGAAAAGAATCAACTCGTAAGGCAGATGGGGTGGTAGTTTGGAAGCGATTTGTTTGTTCAAAGCAGGGTAAAATAGATGAGAAATGGCAGATTGATAAAGAAATAGTTCAAAGGCGTCGAATGGAAACAAGATCCAATTGTAAGGCTCAGATGCTGGTGAAAATTGTTAAATCAGGTGGTTATGTTGTATCCAATTTTGTTTGTCAACATTCTCATGCCCCCACTACTCCTAGTAAGAGATTTATGTTGAGGTCGCATCGTGAAGTGCCACAATCAAAGCGACAGATCATAAATACATATGATTCCGCAAATGTTCGAAGCAAACAGCAAATGCAAGTCTTCGCATCACAATCAGGAGGACTTGACAAAATTGGATTTACAGATACCGATGCTAAGAATCACCGTAGAGATGAAAAAGAAAAGAAAAGGGGGCTAGATGGTCAGTTGTTATTTCAGCTATTTGAAAACCGCAAAGAAATGAGCAGTGGTTTTACATATACCATTGAGCGAGATGTAGATAAAAAGATAACACATGGTTTTTGGGCAAACGGGGCGTTCCGTTTCCGTTCAGCATACAAAATATTTGGTGATGTAGTAACATTTGATACAACATATAAGACAAACTGTTATGAATTGATTTTTGCTGCATTTGTAGGTTGCAACCATCATGGTCAGACAACTTTATTTGGATGTGGGTTCTTACCAAATGAGAAAACTGAGTCATTTGAGTGGTTGTTTAACAAATGGCTTGAAGCCATGGAAGTTGGTCCACCAAGAGGAATTATAACAGATCAAGATTTGGCAATGACTAAGGCCATCAAGAATGTCATGCCGAACACATGTCATCGGTATTGTCTATGGCACATTTTGAAGCGATGGACAAAAGGAGTAACAAAAGAGATTTAGGTTCATAGGGTGGATGACATTGGAACTGCCAGTGTTAACTCTTGCTTGGCTAGACATAGTCAGTTGTCATGTATGTTTGCGAGCCTTATTGACATAGCTAGTCAATCTATAGAAGGGTTCGATGTTGCATCTAAGTGTCATGCAGATTTGGAAATCAAATTGCAGCAGATGACGCTAAACAACACAACATAGACAAGTATACATAACGGGAAGGGACTTGTGGATAGTAATGTGATCGAATATCATGAGCCAGCACATGTAAAGACGAAAGGACGCACGAAGAGACTTAAATCATCGAAGGAAAAAGCAACAAGAGGGCGTCTTTGTCGTGGCTGCAACAAGCGTGGTGTATCGCACGACAAGCGAAACTGCCCTATGTTATTGAATAGGTAATAATCCAATAAGTCTTTTTGTGATTCCCCCATTTTTCATATGAATATGGTACTTATAAGATGAAATTGATTTCAGGTTAGTTGACGGTCCAATTATCTCAAATGACTCTAACTGTGCAAGTTTAGAAAGCTCTGATGCTGAAATGCAGTGATTATGTGTTAAAGTTGATTGCTCAGGTTTATGTTCTTCTCTTTTGTTGTTTGCTTTCACTAGTTTCTTCTTTTGTTGTTTGGTTTTACTAATTTCACTAATTATTCAATCATTCTTTGCAGGGTCTCAATGGTGAAAATGATGTTGAGTTACTGATATCAGCAATGTTCATTTCTTTCATTTTATCACAGTAAGATATCCTCAAGATTCAACCAAATTTCTAATTTTTTCATAACTGATATTTGTAGTCATGACAATTTTTCATAACTGATATATAAGTTATAACAATGTTTACAGGGCTAATATGGATCAAAAGAACCTCAGTCGTCATTTTCTGCATTCAGTGTCAACTGCCAACAAATAGAAGCAATGTGGATTTGGTGGATGAAATGTTTGTCTATTTTGTGGATGGTGTGGGGATGAATGTCTATGTTGTGGATGCAATCATAATTAATGTGGAATGTGGAATATTTTGGATGCAATTAGAATCACTGTGGTTTTGGCTTTGTGGCAGGTGATGTAGTTAAAAAGAATGTGGAATGTTTTGTGTACATTGAGAATGACCAGATGTGATAGTGTTGTGTGATACATTTGACATCCTATCAATGCAGTGGTTGGTTACTTGGTTACCTTGTATCATTTGTTGTTTGTCACTTCATGTGTGATATAGATTTACATGGTTGATTGTTTTGTGAAGCTTTTATGTTGTGTGGATTTGAGCTTATGGCAATGATCAATTAGATTCATTGTATCCTGGTCCAGGTGCAACTAGGACCAGACGCATGCCCAGACTAAAATCATTTGCAGCCTTGCAAGATTGGGCCAAATAGTTAGCGGTCTTGGTAAGTTGACAGTGTTGGTAATTTTTATGAGGATGCTATGATAGAAGCTCTTTCATGCTCTTTTTTTTTTAAAGAACAGGGGAGTCGAATACATGTACTTTAGTAAATGCATAGACAGCCCAATAGACTGAACTACAGATTTGTGCTCTTTCCTACCCTCTTTTTTTTGTTGGTGCCATGTCTGGAATTCTTGACCTAATGATTCAAACAGTTGGTTTAAACTATTGTGCCAAGGTAGAGATATGCTCTTTTAAAATAGGATAACTGCTCTTTCCGGCTCTTTCAAAATAAGATAACTGGAAGTTTATGGGGCCAGAGTAGCCCCTTAAGCACAAGAGTATTGCTTTTAGTATTAACCATTAAAAAAATAAAAGGCTTACTAAATGCATACAAATACTGATGGTCTTTCCCACGGTTTTGAGTTGGATGGGGATTAATAAATCATATTCATTGGTTTCCATGAGAGTAGCTGCATTTCTCTTTCATGAGTTATACTCAACTCTTCTAAGGAAATAAAACATTTCAGCAAGGCATCCTGTCTAACCTTAGTCAGATCCTGATAACAAATGGGTGACAAAACTGAACCACATTTCAATTACATAACAATAGTTCATAAAAAACCTTGAACTGACCTGAACCCAACTCATTTACATCCCTAAACTGAACTATCAGGAGGATTGGTTTCTGAAACTGGAGCCATGGCACAACACAAGTGAATTGATTCCATGCATATAGATCAAAAAGGGATAAATAAACATCCAAAAGGCATGTAGATTTTACTCCCACTTAATAATTTTACAAGCACTTGATGTTCGAGAAAAAAAATAGGAGGATTATAACTATCCTCACACTGCAAATTTCCCTCCCCATACATATGCAACAAATAGAAGAAGCATCATTAATATATAGGTGCGATAATTTGGATGTTGTTTCTGCACATTCTGAGCTTCTACACTTTCTCTCAAAATTTGGATTTCATGCTCAATCTCCCGCTTCAACTTTTCAGGTGATGTTTTCATTTCTTTCATTTTACTTTCTGTTTGCTCACTTCCCATATTTCGAACCGCTGTATATTCAGGTGCAACTTCGTCCATCCAAATGAACAACCCACAACCTCTTTCTCCCTACAAAAAAAATTCATAGCAAACGCAAAACTAATATTGGAGTAAAAAATATATTAACTTAAGAAAATGAAATCTATACACTTACGTGTAAATCTGGACATTTCCAAAATCTTCGTCCAGAATTATGGGTTGTATGAGAAGTCTTTAAAATCATGTATCCATATCCACATGGGCACTTTGGAGCCCATTCTAATAAGCTTCGTGATGCATACGATGCCGACCTACCTATGTTTTATGACTTAAGACCTCAGACGAAGATAATGAAATTAAATTGAATCTAAAATATATAAACATGATGGGATCTATTGAGTTTAATGTGTTTCACATACTTGATGACGACATGTAAGAAGAGTATCTTTTGATTTATATCAACTTCATCCAGTTGAGTAATCTGCAAACATTTTGCAAACTATAAGCATGTACTGTATGCTGCATATTCCTAATCCACATCCTAACCCATTGCACAGGTCATTTTGTATGCTGTATGTTCATAATCCACATCCTAACCCATTGCCCACCTGCCTCCATTTATGCTATAATAGTTAGGAATGCTGCATATTTTCTAACATTAGCATTTTCATGTGAGACGGTCCATGGAGAGTGGATCACTGGAGCATCAAAATGAATATTAGATGTTGTTCAAAGACAACAAAATCATATTAAACAATTGCTTCAGTGAACAAGACTGGAGAACATGAACATCTAACAGAAATGAAATGAAATGGAAAAAACACAGATTTCAAATGAAATGGGTGAAATGGAAAAAAAAAGGATTTGAAGGGGAAGGACACAGATATCAAATGAAATGGGTGAAATGGAGAAAAAAAGAAAAAAAGATTTGAGAGGGAAGAATGGCAACACGGATTTCATATCATATGGGTGAAATGGAAAAACACGGATTTGGGCCTAATCTCTATTTTCCTTTTTTGTTGCCAACCAAAGCTTAAGATAAGATCGCAGAGAAGTTCCGGAATAACCACTTGTGACGCCCACTTGTATCAAAGTTCAATGCATTTGAACTATGCACTTTTTCCATCCGCTGGCTCGGCACTATGCACTTCCGGAGAGGAGTTTCACTAAAACAGCCTCATTGTTCATCATCTCTTTACTGTCATCAACAATAAAAATTTATAAAGAGATGAACCACTTGTGCCGCCCACTTGTGATTCAATTTAAAAATCCCAGCGAAAACCACTTCCATTACTGAAGATCATCCATATTCCAATTATCCAAAGCAAATGAACCACGAAATCAAACATTGAATTAGCCAAAGACCCACCTTCCTAATTATGAAACTGCATAAAAAACCAAAACAAAAAAAAGAAAAAAAAATCTTTCCAAAAAAACAGATCAACCAAAGACCCACCTTCCAACAGATTTCCATTCTAAAAATCTGATCTACAAACAAAGGCTCTATCGGTTTCAGGAAAACAAAAAAAAAAAAAAACTGGGTGAGATGAAACCAGATAAAAAAAAAAAAAAACAGATTTCAAATGAAATGGGTGAAATGGAAAAAACAAGAAAACAGATTTGAATGGAAATAGGGAAGAATGGCAAGACACTTACCAGGCGTTCAACGGACTGGACGTGGTGCCGGTCTGCGAAAGAGGATGAGCAGCGCAGCGTCTTCCCGTCCTTCAAATGGCCTGGCTGTGGAGAGAGAGCTGCGAAAGAGGAGGAGATGTGCGGCGTCTTTTACTGGGCTAGCGAAAGAGGACGAGATGCGCAGCGGAGAGAGAGAGAGACAGACGCGCAGCGCCTTGCGAAAGAGGAAGAGGTGAGATCGTCGTGCCTGATTGTCTATCGATCGAGAGAGATCGCCGTGCCTGAGAGAGAGAGAGAGAGAGAGAGAGAGAGAGAGAGAGAGAGAGATATGTGCGAAAGAGGAGTGAGAGAAAGAGAGCGCCAGGAAGGGAGGAATGGTTTCGTTTAGGGCAAGGCATTAAATGAAAGGGGGGAATTTTTGGCTGGGCGGGCTCCACTAAAATATTGTGTTTCATTCAATCAAACGCCGCACGTTGGAAGTGGCACGATGGAGCTTATGCTCCCCTAAGCTGGAGCTTAGGGGAGCTGCTCTCATATATATATATATATATATATATCCGCCTATGCTCCTATTCCTGAAAGTGGTTTTACCACTGACATTTTATACCAAAAAAAAAAACCCCTGACAGTACATGCACCCCACAGCGAGTGATGGCTATTTATTTTCCTTTGTTTGAAGAGTGACACGACCAACGCTTTTTCCTCTTTTCCTTTTCTTGTTATGTGATCCATCACTTAATTTCATTTTATGGCACCTTTTTTGTGCCGGTGCAGAAATTTAGTTCCATACTTCCATGGACAATCTTTATCGTGTTAATATTGTGTTTGAAAAAGTCAATATCGACAAATTTTTTGGATAAAATTTACGACAATCCCTATGATATCTCTTGAATATCAAAAAATAGATATTCAATGGATATCATAGGGATTGTCACAAATTCTTTCTAAAAAATTTGTCCATATAACACAGCTGTGTTTGAAGCAGAATCCATTTTTTCACTTATATAGCAGCACCAAACGTTGACTTTCATCACGTTTTTACACAAACGTACCTTGGCTTGGGCCATGAAAGACATGGGATTCCACTAATGTGGACAACCCAGGCTACCTAATCACATACTTAACTTATTTAATCAAGACCAAGAAAGAAGACCGGTTTTGTATCTTTCATAATTTAATATTTGCATATGCAGGGTTGTCCACAAGAAAAGCTTGCTTAATCTCAGAACTTTTCTCATGAGCCCAGCTTTAAGCTAACAGTCTTTTTTCTTTTTTCCATTTTTTTCCATAGAATACGTAAGCATTGAATATATAGAAACTTGAAAATTTCAGACAGCTCATTGCTAAATTAAGGTGTTGCATCTCAGACGCCTGATATATATGTGGTTTCACAAAGTTTGTACCACTTACCCAACTAGCAAGAGGAGAAAAAAGAAGAAATATATATACCGAAACTTACGGCGAAGTGAGCTCCACCGAAGGATTATTAAAGAGGTGAGGGATGATGTATGTGAGGTGAGGAGGGTAGGATATGAGGAGAGGTGGTGGATGGGACCATGACTTTCCTATGATATGTAAGGCTAGCTATGGCAGAATTTCATTTCTCATCGTCCCATTATTCAATATATTCTATTAAAGGAGTGATTATTTGATGGCCATTTTCGGATATTCACTTTTCATTCTTCATTTTGACAACTTTTAAAATAATAAAATCTTAGAATTTCTAAAAATTTAATTGCATGAAACAAATAGTCCCTAAGGTTAGCTAAGCTTTAGCGTGTTAATCGGTTAAACTAGGCCTTTTTCAGGCTTGAACGCTTAATATTGGACTGGATTTGGGTTGGTGTTTCCATACTAGCTTTAAACACATTTAATGGAAAATATAGATTTTTTTAGTACTAGTAAATAAAATTAATAATTAAAAGGTTATTAATTAAGAAATAACCATATATTTAAAATTTAACAATTTGACTTAGCTTTATTTACTGTTATTTAGATATAAAGAAATGGGATATAATAATAGTAGGAATGATCGTAACCTCACAACTGGAATTATATTGTGCGGATGATTAAAACTATAAATAACTAATTCTTCTTCTTCTTTTTCTTCTTCTTCTTTAAGAACCTTCTCCATTAATGTTGATCATTAAGACCTTAAAATCTATTGATAAGCCTAATTAAGTTGATTTCATGGTTGGGGCACTCCTTGTCTATTGATAATATAATGTTCAAGTTAGGTTTGACTCAAGCATAAACTTGATATGCTTTGCAAGTCAAGCTCAAGCGTTGCTTAGTTTAGTTTGACTTCAAACAAAGCCCGAACTTGACCTCAAGCTTCATTCAGAACAACTAAGCCTAGCTCAACTTAGTTCGAGCTTGTTATACTGAGCTCGACTCTTGTTCAAAGTTCAAACAAAGCTCAAGTCTCGGATGATGTCTGCTCTCTTTTTACAACTATTTCAAAAGAACAAAACCTATCATACTCGGAACCGAACCGTTGATCCTAGATGGGGTCCGAACTAAATTTACTGATAACCTTTGTGCGTTCCAATGTACGATAGACCCTATGAACTCGCTGCGAATACTCTTAGATCTACTGGATGATTAACCAAGGGTTCACATCCCCTTATATAGAGCAGTCCATAGGAGTCACGACTAACCCGGACTTACCTCTCTTAGAATCGAACATCTTCTGACCAGTGTGAGAATTCTACCAAACCAAGAGTCTAATATCGATCCAAACTCTATGTAAGGCCAAAAAGTCGGAAGACTACCGTCACACACCCGAGGCATAGCAAGACTCATGCTCGCTCTATAGTGAGCGTGGCACAGACGCCTAGTTCAGTTAGATCTCTAAAATAGAGTTTAGGTCTGATTCCTCTTCTGATTGGAATATTATAAGAAGACTAAGGCACGAACTTGGGGCTATATATTGGGTATTTCTTTCAACCCAAAGAAGACACACAAGAAGTCAATTCTCTCTCTTGATCTGAGATTAGAATACCCTAAGAGAGATCTCCTTATTTCTCTAAAGCCATTGAGAGATTATTCTAAAGGAATACTCTAGAAGATTTTGTTGCTTCTACTCTCTTGTAGAAGATAGTTCATCTTAGTTGAAAAGGTGTGAGGAGATCAAGTAAGAGGAACGGTGTACGGTGGAAGTCGTGTCAGTGGAAGTTGTACAAGAACAACTACAGTCCTTAGGTCGAGGTACAAACTGATGTAAAGGAGCTGTGAGTATATCTTGTAATTGTTCGTGAGTTCTTGATTTTGAGATCGTGGTTTTTCTCCCTAGAAAGGGTTTCCACATTAAATTTGTGTCTGCCTTCTTCTGGTGTTTGATTGGTAGATTTATTTGCTAGTTATCTTGTTTGATTGGTTACATCCGCTGCATTGATTTGATTAATTAGACTAGCATCCATTCTAGTGGGTCCTGCAAAATCTTCAATTGGTATCAGAGCGGGTTACACTATTTTATTGATCCGAATATTACTAGAATGGATATCTACCGCAAAGGCACTTCTACCAAAATCCATAAATCTGTTGGGAAGAAGAAATCTTTTAAAGGGATTCAGTGCTATGAGTGTCATGGATATGGACACATTGCTAGTGATTGTGGTAATAGGAAACCAAATAAAAGGGCTTTTAATTTGAAAAGAATTGAATATGAGAAGCCTGACACTATAGCAAAGAGAAACTCATGGCTTTTATGGCAACTTCAATTGCTGCCACTCCCCATGTTTCTTTCGAAACTGAGACTGATCAAGATACTAAGTCAAAGGAAGAACCAGGTTGGAAAGTTGAATATGAAATACTTTTCAAGAAAATCATGACGATGGTTAAAGTGAATGAAAAAGTTGTTATCAACTGGAAAGTGTCTGAAGAGAAGAATTCCTCCTTGAAAGCTGAACTTGCAGAAGCACTTGCAAAAGTACAAAAATTGGAGGATGGAAATAATAGGTTGGCTGACAAATTGATTGCAGAATCACAAAAGTGTGACAGACTTGATTCTAATATGAAAGCAGCAAATTCTGATCTGAATGAAAGACTCAAGATTGTTATATTTGAGTTAAATACTGTTAAAGCTTCATTGAATAGGATGAACACCGAATTGAATAAATTAGATGACATCTATGCAATCAAAAGGCACACACTGACAAGCATGTTGCAAAGAAATCTCCAAAGAAGTGTAATGTGTCACATTCTGAACAAATTCCCACTTGTCATCATTTTGGAATTAAAGGACACATTGGACCCTATTGCAATAAGCTACGAAGTTTACCGAATCAAAAGCAATGAAAAACGCAGAAGGCTGAGCTGAAAAAGAAGAATACAAAAGTTGTTTGGGTCAAGAAAGAAGACATATCTTCTAAATTGGTACACACTTTGCTGAAATATTTAAATTTTCAAGTGTGTGTGTCTAAGCTTCATCACCCATTATCTGCAAGATCAAGTCCCCACCCCAGTGCTGATACAAAGATCATATTTATGGGAGTCAATATTGAGGGGGAGCTACTACATCAAGATTGACAGAAGCTGCATAATAATATTTGTTTGTCAATTATAGACAAATGCAGGGGGGGAAGAATGGAGCAATGGGAGCTATACAAGCCAAGGCAGTGCAAGATCTATAGTGCTGAATTTTTTTTTACAAATTCAATGTATTTTGGGTTTTTTCTTTTGGGTAGATAAGATTGTATTATTCTAGGGGGTTTTGTCCTAGAATTGCAAAAAGGGGGAGATTGTAAGGCGAAAAAGTCGGAAGACTACCGTCAAACACTCAAGGTGGAGCAGTGTCTCGCTATAGCGAGCGTGGCGCAGACGCCTAGTTCGGTTAGAATTCTAAAATAGAGTTTGGGTCTGATTCCTCTTCTGATTGGAATATTATTAGAATACTAGGGCACGAACTTGGGGCTATATATTGGGTGTTTCTCTCAACCCAAAGAAGATGCACAAAAAGTTAATTCTCTCTTTTAATCTGAGGTTAGAATACCCTAAGAGAGATTTTCTTGTTTCTCTAGTCACTGAGAGATTGTTCTAAATGATTTCTTTAGAAGGCTTTGTTGCTTCTACTCTCTTGTATAAGATAGTTCATCTCGGTTGACAAGGTGCGACCTTATTGGGTCAGTTGGGCCCAAAACCCGGCCCGTTGACCCATTTATTATTAATTATCTTATTTAATTATATTTTAGATATTTAAGTGGATTTAGATCATGAGCGAGTTTCTTCTAGCATTAGATTAGTATCTGCGAAGTTTCGTTCGATTCCGAGTTCGTTTGATCATAGCATGGGGTAGTTTGCAATTTAAGGAAAATTGAGTGTTTTTTCGAAATATTCCAAACGCCGTGACTTTTGGGTTCGTTGGGAAGGTTTCGTCGTTCTGATCATTTTTGTCTCTTGACTCGTCGCGATCAGACGATCAGAAATCCTTCAAGTGGTCCATTCTTTCACCGGACCCACTTAAGGGGTAATTTGGTCTTTTCCTCTCTCTTCTTCTTAAACGAAGAACAGCACTAATTCTTCATTTAATCTCTACAACTGAACGAAAGCAGCAGCCTTTCTTCTTCCTCTTTCTTTCTCAAGCCAGAACTATACTTTAGAAGATCCCATTCGAAGATCCGATCCGCTAATATTCATCATCTCGATCTTCTCTTTCTTCCAGTATCAATCTGGTAAGATTTCCAGTAACTTCATCTTTTCAATCATCTTCCTTTTGGTTTAGATTAGGTTCAATCTTGATCTTTTTCCTTTCTTTCTTCTCCTTTGCATTCTAGGTTGTTTTTGTTCGGGTCAGATTGTGACTTTCGGGGCAGAAAGACTTCTCCTCGAGTTTGACCCAATTCCTATCTTCTTTTTGGTTGAGGCAAGTAGATATGCATTTCATAATATATATGTTCGTATTGTTCTTATTGATCTGGCTATGATTCTTGATAGATTTCCCTAATTCCAAGCCTAATTTGTTATTGATTTGGGTTAATATGCTAGATTAGGTTTCGAGAATTTCAGTTGGTCAAATTATTAATTGGAAATCTTAGAATTGTTTAAATTGCTAGTGATGGTGTCAACACTACACCAAAAACGGAAAACTAGAACGGATTACCGTTCCTAATCCGCGTGTTCCTAATCTGTTCATCCGTTCCTAAACCGTTCCTAATCCGTTCATCCATTCCCAAAACAGGAAATTGGAACGGATGAACGGATTAGGAACACACGGATTAGGAACGGTAATCCGTTCCAATTTTTCATTTTTGGTGTAGTGAATGTGATGTATGGAATGAATGGGAGAGCATGGAGGCTCATTTTCTGCAGGATAGCCATGGATTGGCCGGAGGAAAAAGGGAGCAGAATCCCATTTCGGGCTACAGGTTCACTGTCCGATCGATCGGTCGCCCTGTGCGATCGATCGGACATTGAACAGTCCCCAAATTAACTGTGAGCGTTTACAAACCAATCGATCGGTCGTACAGTCCAATCGATCACTCTGTGAAAACTCTCAGCTAACTGGGAAGTGCCCAGTGCCGATCGATCGGTTGCACAGTCCGATTGATCGCCCTGTGCACTAACTGAGAGGAGTTCAGTGCCGATCGATCGCACCTTAAGTACGATCGATCGGAGGGTGCATGGTCACTGAAACTTCGGAGACTTGTAACTTTCAATCCGCCCGTTGGATTTCTACGTATAGTATACTTTGGAAAGCCCTCGAGATGGAGAATCCAATGGTTCTAGTTTCATCACGATCGAAGGTCAGGAAGCGATGTAAATACTTAGATTATTGATCCAGCTCATGTTTTATTGGAAATAAGACTGTTTAACTTAGGTTTGGGCCTTAGATGTTGGAAACCAAAACCTTACTCTCACTTGACCATTAATGGGGATTAAATTCGAAACCTGTGGCTTGGTGTTCTTCGATGAGTTGTCTAGGTATTCGTGTATTACGCATAGTCTAACCGAATGCGTATGGAATTGTCTCAATAGATGCTTAACATGATTGTACACCAAGGGATTTCTCTAGAAGCATCATTGGTTCAATTTCCACATGTACTCTGATAGAACATGTTGGATATAGGGATGACACCACGTACCTAGGATTGGATAGTAATATCTCCTTGACTTGTAAATTGTATCCGTTGTTACCATACCTTGTACACTCTCTTGGCATACCCAACCCAGGCCCGGTGCGATATTGTCCTCTTTGGCTCATGGGCTACTCGACCAGAGGACCTAGCCCAAGCGTATCCAATCTTGCCTCAAGGCTTTAAAAGGCCTCACACCAAGTTAGGAAGGCATCGTACATTTAAGTCCCAGGTTTGGACACCCACATGAGCGATGTGGGATGTAACAATCCCCCACCCTCAGAGGAGAGCCGTCCTCGACTCTAATACCATTTGTAACAACCCAACCCAGGCCCGGTGCGATATTGTCCTCTTTGGCTCATGGGCTACTCAACCAGAGGACCTGGCCCAAGCGCATCCAATCTTGCCTCAAGGCTTTAAAAGGCCTCACACCAAGTTAGGAAGGCATCTTACATTTAAGTCCCAGGTTTGGACACCCACATGAGCGATGTGGGATGTAACAAATACTTAATTATATATGAAACATAAATTCTTAAAGAATTTAGGACTTGGACTTGACTTGGAGTGTACCATAGGAACTTGTGTCTTGTATTGATAAACATGACTGGCTGGCAATGAAAGGGGATTATCACGTGGTTGTTGTCTTGTATTGTCTTGGATGAGATAATCCCTATGATCTTGTCTTGTACATGGAACTAGCCAGACTTGCTTGTCTTGTTGTCCTTGTGTCAGAACCACTTTATTATTATTGCATATCATGGTCATCTGCAGTTTGGAGTTTTAATGACGAACGGGTTACTAGGTTGTCGGGGTGGGCAGTCGGCATAGGACGGCGTCCATGGCGTTGAATAGCTGGGAGCGGGCTAGGACCGTGCTGCTATTCCCAGGACAGAGAGCTAGGATTCTACTGGAGCCGGACTTTGGTATCAGTAGTCCGGATTGGATTGTTACTGGTACCCCGGGAGGTGGCTTTGGATATCCTCGGAGTCTCCCTCTTGTTCTTGTTTTGCATTGCATGGATGGTGGTTATTATTAGATGGTTGCTAGGATTCCTGTTATTATTTTTATGAATTATTAATCTCGCTTTATGCCTAGCTTCGCTTACCTTGTATTCAGATAATCATGTACTTATTATTATTCTACATTTGATGCATGTTCTGTTTATTATGCATTGCTTATCAATTGCTCAACATGTCGTTGACTCTGTTCCTTGGTGTGTAGACACCTTAGGTGAGTACTACTATGAGGAGCATACCGGTGAGGAGATCCCAGAGGATCTCCTACCAGCAGAGGAGGCACGAGAGTGGCGTGCCGATGACGTAGAGTAGCGTCATCACTTCCTGGAACGAGAGAGATACATTGGGATTCATTTAGAATTATTCTTTTATTATTTCTCTTGTTGGACCTTTACTTTATTGGCCCGTTTCTTTTATTGGCCTTGTTTATTGGGTTGGCCAATGTAATAACTAACTCTTTGACTAGTTTTGTTTATATTCTTTTATGCAACTTTAATTTAATGAAGTTATTATTCATTAACTGATATTCCATATGCCTAGAGGTCTATGAACTCAATGTTTATTGTATTATAAGAGGCTTGAAATATTTTATCCTCACCGCGGACTTACGATCCGTGGGCCAAAGGACAAAATTTTTAATTAGTCCTAAAATTCACTCTCCGGATTCAGTTATTCTTTAATCGGATTTGGGGGACGTGACAAGACCTGATTGAAGAGAATGGGGTCCACATGGCTTTACATGTCCATACATAGGGAAGCTTCAAAGATTTTGTGAAATCTGCATGAGAGATTTTGAAGGAGCCCGACTTGGAAAGACTTGCACATCAAGACCCTATCCTTAGCAAAGAATCTTTTAAAATGTAAATTCTTACCTAAGGTAGGAGATTTTCTTGGACACTGAGTTAAGGAGAAGAAGCCAAATCCAATTGGGAGGCAAGTGTTCACAAAGAAGGAAAACCAAGTAAAAAACGTCCATGTTCAAGATTTGGGCCCACTTTTATTTACTTGGCTCACATGTATAATAAAGTTGGGTAGCTGAAATTATAGAAGGTGAAGGACACGTTGGAGGGTATATCTAGACTTGGAAAGTATACTAAGAATGCAAGGAAGCAAAGCATGACCAAGTGGTCCAATGAAATCTATGCTTTGTCATCTACACATGGAATCTTATATGGAAATACCTATTGAAGATTCACATGATTGGTAGATCATGATAAAAGGAGAATTTCTTGGTGGCCAATTACAAGAGTTTGATTTAGCAAGACTCCTATCCAAATAAGGAAGTGAATCACACTTGCAATTATTATAGCATGGAGATCAACGTGACTGATGAAAGCAATTCTATATATTGGGTCAACTCATTCTCCATGAGGCCATCACACGTCCAGCTCTCTCTTCCTTACTTCTTTTCTCTCTCTACCTTTTCTCTCTCTATAAAAAAAAGAGAAATATGTGGGTATTATGGAGCCCTGTTCCATAACTAGATTAGAAGAGTGTGAGAGAAGATTATAATTGCCATGAATTTTTCAATGAAAATCATATCTTTTGCAATGGAGGAGTAGATTTTTTTGGATCGGAGCACAAAGTGAAGTTAAGTGGTTTTATTTTCATTCTATGTCTTTAATTTAATCGTTATGTCCTTATGATGCATGTTTAGTAGAATAATAGATATGCCTTCACGTCACAGGCAAACCTCCGCTTTATATTTTAAATAAATTTCTTTTTGATCAGTTAATATTCTTTTGATAGAATATACTTAGGTTTTTATGCCTTTGATATTTTATGCTTAATTTGTTAACTGACGCTCAAAGTAATTTATATTTTTTATGAGGTGATGGAGATCTTGGGTTTTTTTCTACTTAAGAATTGAATTTTCCGGATCAGAAACATTAAGTTGTTTCTGATCTGAGTTATTTGTAAGGCAAAAGATTAAATTAAAGTATGTGGTTTGAGAATTGAAATTAATTAATGGACTCTTTATTGCTCAGATCTACTTTTATCATTATTGTTATTTGTTCATCTTGTAAAGTAGCTTTATCTCTCATTAAAATCTTGATCTATTTTTATTTTCATTATAGAAAAAATTATATTTTATTATAAAAAAAAGATATTTCAGTAGCGCTTCCTGTGGGATTCGACCTGTACTTGGCACTCTTTCAAAAAAGATAGCTATGCACTTGCAGTATTAAAATATTAAATTTAAATTCACATCACTGACCAAAAATCACCTATCTCTTCTAGACCCCTGATCGTCCCGGAAGTTGGCTCATCGTGGTCTACTCATCGAGGGCTTTCTGTCCATATATAGAACTTCAAAATCCGATGGGCGGATCAAAATCTGCGAAACCTGAGTCTCATTGATGATTGACTGAACCGAACCCCACCACAGCCCACCTCTCGGGCCCGAATCAATCTTTTCAAATCTGACCCTAATCCAAGCCCAATTTGGCCAGATCAAGTTGGCCCAAGACCCGAACCTCAAGCTGAACCAAACCCACCAGGCCTGGCCCATCAAGCCCAAATCCAACCTAAACCCATCTAAACTCAAGCCCAAACCAAACCTATCCCCAACCTGACTCCAACCCAACCTGAATCCAATTTGGCCGAGATTGCATGGCCCATCATCACCTGATAAGGATGGAGAGTCCCAGAACTCTGTACTCTGCCCCATCCCCTTAAACCTCTCCCTCGTCTCTATCTCCACAAGGAGATGCATAGAAACCTCCCCGATCTCCATCCTTTCTTCTCCAAGCCGACGTACGCAGACCTCTCCTCCACCTTCTCCATCTCCGGAACCCTCAGTTGTACCGCCATCACCCACGCAGCACCCTGCGTATCACCGCCCCTCGTAGCACCACCTCCTCTACCTCGCCGTCGGACTTCGGTACAGGTACTCCCCTACTCCTCCATCTCCCCCTGCATCCTCACACACACCACCTGTACTCTGCTTACACCCCCTCTCCCTTCTTCTTTCTTTCTTTTTCTCTTCCTCTGCTCCTCTTCACTCCCTTTCTTTTTCTCTCTCCTTCCTCTTCTCCATCTTCCGTTCCCTGCCACAGCCCCTGCGCACGCACCAGCTCTTCTTCCTCCTTCTTTCTCTTCCTCTTTCTTTCTTCTTCCTCCCCATCTTCTTCTCCCACCGCACCTCACACCACAACTGTACTGTTAAAAAGAAAATTAATTCAAATAGAATTTCTTCATCCAACGGTCATGTGACTTGGTGTCCTTTTGTTTAGTGGGTTCTTGATTAAGTTAGATTGTTGAAAAAGTCTTGTACACGTTGATGTACACGTTGTGGTCAGTTGAGTAGTAGTACTATTTTATCTCCTTGAGTCAAGTGTACATGGGACACATGTAAGTATTTCATGAGTTTAACAACTCTTTAAATAGGGTATTGTACTTGCGTTTAAATAGGGTATTGTACTTGCGTTCAGTAATGCTGTGTGAAGTAATGCTGTGTGGGGAAAATCCCAAGAGAATCCTGGACAAGGTGCTCCATCCCGGGCCCCCGCATCAGCAAGCCCATCCCGGCAAGTGTGGTCTCGTGCTCCACGCTTCCTATGCTCAACTCCCCTCACCCCGGCAGGATCCACTTCGGCCAAAGCATCCCACTTCGGCTGCCCAGCTCGGCGACAGTACCAGGCCCTTCCACTTCGGCAACAGTGCCATGGCCCTACATCTCCGCCAGGTCTCACCCGGCACGACACTGCATCCCGGCCAAGCGCCTCATATCGATGAAAGTACTGAGCACTGACAGCTGTCCTCCCATGGACGCTCAAGCACGCTATGGCCCGTGCGACAAGACAAGGGGATAGCCCGTATCTCCTGACAGATCACCCTCCACAGCTCCCAAGGCGCCAGGATATGGCCTAACGGGACAAGACAGGCTACGACGGGACCAGACAGGCTACGATGAGATCGCGCCTCCCTAGTACCTGACAAAATGGGCTACGACAAGACAGCCAACTACTCCTTTGCCCCTCTTCCTCTACATAAACGCAGCTACAGCTCCAGAGGAAGGGGGGAACGCCATTACCACTCTGGTATGCCATATTCTTCCCCAAAAATCTCCTCCCTCTGCTTAGTTCATACACTAACTTAGGCATCGGAGAGCCTTGCGCCGCCCAGGCGCAGGCATCGGTGTCCCTAATCTCACTTGGCTAAGTCCTCTAAGGCACCCCCCATTATTGTGGGTCATTATTTTTTGCACCTACAATTGGCGCCGTCTGTGGGGAAGCAATATCCCAGCCTTCCCAACCTTCTCCAAATCTTTCCAAACACCATGCCTCGAAGAACCAGAAAGGGAACGGAACCTATCGCACTGTCGGCCCAGCTGCCGACGGTCCCTCGTCGAGAGAGGTCAGGAGCAAAATCTGGTCCAGCAGGCGACCAGCTTCAGGATATTCGGTCGGGTTCATCCTCCAAGGATTCGACCTCGACTCTACCCTCCGAAAGACGCACCCTGAAGAGCAGGAACAACCGGGCCCATGGCGAAGGCTCGGGTAACGACCGCGACTCCAGAGAGTGGCTCGATCAACGCATAGAGCAAGCAGTACGACAGCACATGGAAATGGCCGACTACGCTCAAGTTCGGATGAACTCTAATGATTTCGGCGCATCTCCTCTCTCCAGAGATCAGAAGCTTCCCCCTTCCCGAAGATTTCAAAGTCCCGAGGTTCGTCATTTACGATGGAACCTCGGACCCAGCAGCACACCTCCGGCACTTCAGTCAGAGGATGTCGATATGGGGCAATGCAGGCCACCTCAACTGCAGAGTCAATGCAGGCCACCTCAACTGCAAAATCTTCTCCTCCAGTTTGGGCGACCTCCCCCTGAAGTGGTTCTGTTCTCTCCCAGAGAAGTCCATTTCGAGTTGGAAGGAGCTCCAGCTCTCCTTCTTGACGAAGTTCCAAGTTTACGAGGTCATCCCCAGGTCAGCCGCCGACCTGATGGCCCTCAGAATGAAGCAGACCGAGAGCATCGCGCAGTTCACCAAAAGGTTCTGGGCTGTCTACAGCCAGATCGAGAATGCCTCAGAGGCAATAGCAGTCCTGTCTTTCCAACAAGACCTCGTACCAGGCAACGAGCTCCGAAGCAACTTGGTCATGTATCCCGTGGTCACTATGGCTGCACTCACGACTAGGGTAAATCAATTCGTCAGGCAAGAGGAGGACGAAGCCCGAGCCCGGGAGCAGTTCAACCTCCGCGACAGCGACCAGATCGCTTCCAGCTCGGCCGAACCTGCCAGCTCGACCGACGCTTCCAGCTCGGCCGACTCTGCCAGTTCGGCGGACGCCTCCAGCCCGGCGGGCGTCTCCAGCTCGCTAGCAGCCCCCCGCTCTGCAGAAATCTCTTCCAACACGGGGAGCAGTTAGGCGAACCTTTTTCTGTCACTTAGCTTCGACCGCCCGTCAGCTTGATCGCACGGTCCTCTACCGCCATCAGTCATCCAGAGCCACCGAGCTCACCCTGGGGCCGTTTTATACACTCAAGCGTGACTCGTGTTCGGTGCCAGAGCAACCAAGTCCTCGGGTAGGCGCGCCCAGGCTCCTTGGCCTCCAAACGACCTCATGCTGGTCCGTCCACGTGCTGGTCTCCACCTCACGCTGGTTTCGGCCTCATGCTGGTCTCGACAGCATTTAACGACCTCATGCTGGTCCGTCCACGTGCTGGTCTCCACCTCACGCTGGTTTCGGCCTCATGCTAGTCTCGACAGCATTTAACGACCTCATGCTGGTCCGTCCACGTGCTGGTTTCCACCTCACGCTGGTTTCGGCCTCATGCTGGTCTCGACAGCATTTAACGACCTCATGCTGGTCCGTCCACGTGCTGGTCTCCACCTCACGCTGGTTTCGGCCTCATGCTGGTCTCGACAGCATTTAACGACCTCATGCTGGTCCGTCCACGTGCTGGTCTCCACCTCACGCTGGTTTCGGCCTCATGCTGGTCTCGACAGCATTTAACGACCTCATTGTCAGAACCCGACCCAGGTTTGAATATTTAATTATGTTTTAACCGTGATTAGTGGATAAGTGGGGTTAGTGGACGATTAGTTTATTTCATTAAGCTAGATTAGGTTGTTTGATTAGCTTTGAGAACCGTTGTTAGCCTTTGATTTAAGTTTGACACGGGCCGGGGCGCCCGTGGATTATGTGTGAGATTGTTGAGTTTGTTCTTGATGCTTGTAAAATCCCCATTTATGTGTATTTCGACTTATTTCATTTAGATCATCAACTTTCATGGTTTGGCCAACTTGATTTTTATGATCAGAAATCGCGTTTTTCGAGAAAAAGGGCAAAACTGACATTTCACACAAAACCTGTACCCAAATTTCGAAAATTCCAGAAATTGCCAAAAATATACTTTTTGGAAAGTAGAAATTTCGCCGATCATTTTTGTCTTCTTCGTCGTTTTCGTTCGGGGCCCGCAAGTACCGTTTCTAGGCTTGTGAAGATCGGGGCCCACAATGGCTTGTCTCTTAAGAAGAGAGCTTTTCTTTCTTCTTCTTCATTTCCATTCCAGCAACTCTTTGTGCTAGGGTTTTTCTCTTCTCCCTTCTCACTCTCTCTCATCTGGAACTCTCACTTGGTGAGGTACTCTTGGAGGATTGATCTCCTCAAACTCTTCCTCCCTCTTCTAGCTTCCCAAAGATACCAATCTTGAGGAGTTTGAGCTAAGAGAAGCCCCTCTTTCAAGCCTCTCTTCTTGGTTTGGGTTCCTCAAGGTTAGCATTGGTTTCCAAAACTCAAGATCCTTGTTTTCCTCTCCATTTGGAGTGCTTTAAATCCATTTGCTAAGGTTTTCATTGAGGATTCACAAATGTTGACATTTTAGGGTTTCTTGGGAAAATTTTTGGGGTTTTTGTAGATTTGGAGCTTGAAGCTCCAAGGCTTGGTTTAAGGAGTGATTTTGAGCTTATCTTGGCTAAAGGCAAGTATATTCCAACATTAATGTGATGCTTTCCCTCATTTGGTTCTATTTCATGAATTTTCTCTTTTTGTGTTAATCTTCTTTAGTTATGGTTTGTTTTGATTTAATGGACCATTGAAATAGCATCTTAATTTTATGTTGTTGTTCTACTATGCATGGGAAGTTTGCTCTATTTTGGTTTCTTGCAAAATTGGTTTCATTGTGTTCAAATGGGTGTTCAAAGAAATGGAAAGGAACTTGGTTTCTTTTAAAAGTGTTAAGTTTGTGTTAATTAGATGATTATGGATGATGGTTTAATAATTTGTGGAGGTTGAGAAGAGGCCCAAAATGTTGGGGAAGTGTGTATGGAAGCAAGGATTGAAAGGGGATTGAAATGATCAAGAAAAAAGAAGAAAAACAAAAAAAAATGGAAGTTCTGCACTCTCGGGCTGGACTGGGCAGGCCCAGTCCGCTCGAGCGACCCACTGGTGTATACAATAGGCGCGGGGCCCTGGGCTCCGCCTATCCCCTGTGGGGGACCAGCTGTACGGACACCACCACGCGGACACCAACACAGTTCGCGTCCCTACAAAAAGGCCGGCCTTTTTGTAAGGGGGTTAGGGGGTTGCCCTCCCCTCACAGAGTGGTAGACCACTCGGGCGCATTTGTGTACACTTTGGGGGGCTTATTTCCCGGAGGGTGCCCTTAATCGTGCGTTTGGCTCCGTAGAGTGGCCTCCCCAGGAATCGAACCCGCGACGTCTCAGTCTCTTATAGTTTTGGGCGTGAAACCTGGTACCACTTGAGCTACAGCTGGTACCAGCTGGTACCAGCTCGACAGAGGCATCTTGTTACAGCTTCACAGTGATGCCAACCTCCAGCTCCGGTCCATTGCCAGCCAGTCATCTCAAAACTATGAGCAGCTCCGAGGCACAAATGTTGTCTTCCATGATACTCACCTTCTAACCTCAAAAGAGCAGCCTATTGAGCTCAGAAGCTGGGGGGCTTTGTGTGGGGAAAATCCCAAGAGAATCCTGGACAAGGTGCTCCATCCCGGGCCCCCGCATCAGCAAGCCCATCCCGGCAAGTGTGGTCTTGTGCTCCACGCTTCCTATGCTCAACTCCCCTCACCCCGGCAGGATCCACTTCGGCCAAAGCATCCCACTTCGGCTGCCCAGCTCGGCGACAGTACCAGGCCCTTCCACTTCGGCAACAGTGCCATGGCCCTACATCTCCGCCAGGTCTCACCCGGCACGACACTGCATCCCGGCCAAGCGCCTCATATCGATGAAAGTACTGAGCACTGACAGCTGTCCTCCCATGGACGCTCAAGCACGCTATGGCCCGTGCGACAAGACAAGGGGATAGCCCGTATCTCCTGACAGATCACCCTCCACAGCTCCCAAGGCGCCAGGATATGGCCTAACGGGACAAGACAGGCTACGACGGGACCAGACAGGCTACGATGAGATCGCGCCTCCCTAGTACCTGACAAAATGGGCTACGACAAGACAGCCAACTACTCATTTGCCTCCTCTTCCTCTACATAAACGCAGCTACAGTTCCAGAGGAAGGGGGAACGCCATTACCACTCTGGTATGCCATATTCTTCCCCAAAAATCTCCTCCCTCTGCTTAGTTCATACACTAACTTAGGCATCGGAGAGCCTTGCGCCGCCCAGGCCAGGGTCCTCTGACCTACGTTTCTCCTTCCTTTTCTCAGGCTCCAGGCGCAGGCATCGGTGTCCCTAATCTCACTTGGGTAAGTCCTCTAAGGCACCCCCCATTATTGTGGGTCATTATTTTTTACACCTACAAATGCAATGAATATGATTGAGAAAATATTAAAAACAAATTCCACTATGAGTGTGTGACTATCTGTGTTCAGTAGACATTAACTATTGTGCTCATTGCTGTGTCGCTCATAGTCTTCAAATCTCAGCCAACTTCCAACAAGTTTTGGTATCAGAGCCTCGTTCGCTCAAAGCTGGACTCTACCCAGGTGTTGCACGTAGAGAAGAAGACTTGAAACAAAAGTTTGAAGATGGCTACCGTGAATGGTATCGGCAGTTCTGTAAGTCATGTTTCTCAACAATTAATTCCTATTTCCAAAGGTGATAATTATCAATTTTGGAGTATCAAAATGAAATCTATATTTCTGTCATATGATTTATGGGATTTGGTTGATAATGGCATGCATGAGTATGATGTAGAAATACTAACTGCAGCACAAAAAAATGAGATGAAAGAGAATAGAAAAAAAAAGATGCAAAAGCCCTATTTTACATCCAACAAGCTTTAGATGAAACAGTGTTCCCAAGGATAATGGGAGCTTCAACCTCAAAAGAAGCATGGGACTGCTTAAAGATGAATATAAAGGGTCAAGTCAAGTTGTAACCTTGAGGTTACAAACTTTGCGCGTGAATTTGAGACTCTAATGATGAAAAATTATGAATATATTCAAGAATTTTTTACAAAAGTCACAACCATTGTGAATCAAATTCGATCGATTGGTGAGGACCTAAAAGAACAAAAAGTTGTTGAAAAAGTTTTAAGAAGTCTCACTCCCAAATTCGATCATGTAGTTGCTGCAATAGAAGAATCCAAAGATCTGACCACTTTGTCAGTAAATCACCTAATGGGTTCTTTCCAAACCCATGAGGTGAGAATAAATAGAGCTGTAGAAAAGCCACTTGAACAAGCCTTACAATCAAAAAATGATTTAAAAAGGGGTTCAAATGAGGGTGCAAGAATTCGTTCATCAGAACAAAAGCCAAGTGGGAATGGCCACTGAAAGAAAGATTTTCAAGGACGAGGGAGAGGAAGAAACAGGTACAATGCAAATGACAGAAATCCCAATGATGGTCATCATGAACTCCCTCAATGTTATAATTGCAAAAAAAGAGGGCACGTTGAAAAAGTTGTTGGTACAAAAATAAGGACTCAAGTGTACCACAATGTTCAAGTTGTAAAATTTGGACATGATGAGAAGGATTGTTGGTACAAAAACAAGAGTCAAGCAAATTTTCATGAAGAAAAGGAAATTGATGAAGCTAGTGAAAATGTGTTTCTCTCATGCTTATCTAGTTCTATTGAAAATGTTTGGTACCTGGATAGTTGTTGCAGTAATCATATGACAGGTGAAAAACATATGTTCATGGAAATGAATGAATCAATGAGGTCTCAAGTCAAGATGGGAGATAACAATCAAGTTCAAGTGAAAGGCAGAGGAGTTGTTTCAGTAAGCACCACGTCAGGTAACAAACTCATCCACAATGTCATGTATGTTCCTGGCTTAGCACAGAATTTAATTAGCTTGGGACAGCTGATGGAGATGGGTTATTATGCCATTTTTTATGAAGACCAGTGAATGATTTTTAACAAGAAGAATATGGAGATGTTAATTACTGTGAAAATGACATCAAACAAAATGTTTCCAATCAAATTTTCTGATCATAGCATCAATGCATTTAATGTTGAGACATGTGATGTTGCATGGCTGTGGCATAAGAGATATGGGCATCTTAACTTTGGTGGCCTAGATTCGCTGCAAAAACAAATTTTGGTTGTTGGTTTACCTATGGTACATAAGATTGAGGATACATGTGAATCATGTGTCTATGGAAAACAACATAGAGTACCTTTTCAAGAAGGTAAATCCTGGAGGGCAAATGAGCCATTAATGCTTGTGCATGCCGACATTTGGGGACCCATACAAACACCCTCACTTGGTGAAAGTAGGTATGTTCTACTATTTGTGGATGATCTTACTAGGATGAGTTGGGTTTACTTTCTTAAACAAAAAACTGAAGTATTCTCATCCTTTGTTCAATTTCGGGCTTATGTTGAAAAACAAAGTGGATATGCCATAAAAATATTGCGCACTGATAGGGGTGGCGAATTCACTTCCAAAGAATTTTTCAAGTTTTGTAGGGATGTAGGTATTCGCCAGGAATTAACAACAAGTTTTACGCCACAATAAAATGGCGTAGCGAAGAGGAAAAATCGGAGTATTGTTGAAACTGCTAGAAGTATACTGAAAGAAAAAGGACTTCCAAAGATTTTTTGGGCTGAAGCCGTGTCTACTTCAATTTACTTGCTTAATCGTTCCCCCACAAAAGCAGTAAATGAAAAAACTCCTTATGAAGCTTGGTTTGGCAGAAAACCCAATGTAAGACTTTTGAAGGTATTTTGGTCTATAGCCTATGCTCATATTCCTTTTCAAAAAGGACAAAAGCGAGATGAAAAAAAGCATCAAATGCATTTTTGTTGGCTATAGTGATGAAATAAAAGGCTATAGGCTTTATAATCCTAAAAATAAAAATTTAATTATCAATCGTGATGTCATATTTAATGAAAATGTTGCTTGGAAGTGCAAAGTTGATGTGGAAAAGTCGCCTCTTATAATTAAAGAAGAAGAGGCATCCTCCTTTGAATTTCCACCTGACACCCCACCAAGCTCGAAGGGATCTCCAAGGTCAGAAACACTTCCTAGAAAGGTAAGAAGCCTCCATGACATTTATCAACATTGTGATTTTGCATTATTTGCTTCAGAACCTACTTGTTTTGAAGATGCAGTTCAAAAGAAAGAGTGGAATGATGCAATGAAAGCAGAAATTAATGCAATTGAGAAAAACAAGAGATGGAGATTGGTGGACTTGCCTCTGGGAAAGGAAGCTATTGGACTAAAATGGATTTACAAGTCCAAGTTCAACTCAGATGGGTCTTTACAAAAACATAAAGCCCGTTTGGTTGCGAAAGGGTATGCTCAAGTGCCAAGTATTGATTTCTTTGAGAAATTTTCTCCTATTGCTAGAATTGACACCATTAGAACTGTCATAGCTATTGCTACACAAAGAGGATGGAAAGTCTTTCAGTTTGATGTCAAGTCAGCTTTTCTAAATGGAGAATTACAGGAGGAAGTGTATGTGGAGCAACCACATGGTTTTGAAATTAAAGGGCTGAAAAACAAAGTGTACAAATTGGAAAAAGCATTGTATGGATTGAAACAAGCTCCAAGAGCTTGGTATGGAAAAATTGATAAATACTTTCTTGACAATGGTGTCCAAAGAAGTGCAAGTGAACCAACCCTTTATATGAAATCCGAAGGTACAGATGAAATTCTGATTGTGTGTCTTTATGTGGATGACATGATTTTTACTGGCAATTCTCTTCCATTGATAAATGATTTCAAAGAAAAAATGATGTCAAAGTTTGAAATGACTCATTTGGGCCTCCTGCACTATTTTTTGGGAATGGAAATTGTCACACCCCGAAATCGGGACCCTGCAGTGATCCAATCTCGGGGTGCGAAATTTTGGAATTAATTAAAGTTTTTGCTTTTCCCAAGATCCGCGTGGATGAGGTTCACACATTTCCACACAATCTGAATATTTCGCGGAAGCTTGTATGGCGTTGCGACCAGGAGCCCGTGGCCATCGGATTCTATGTAGCACTCAACCACTAACATAAAGTCATCAATTAAGCAGACTGGTACAAATCATGAATCATAAAACATTGAGCTGACAGTAACGGGGCATTTTATTTTCCCACATATGTTCAAGTTACAATTTTCAAAGTATTTTCATTACAATCCTAAAGAAAAGGGCTAGTAAAAGCCATTCAAACAAAAACTGACTAAGTAAATCACTACCCCAATTATGTTACGAACTCCGGTGCCATCTTGACATCTAAATGACATCAATGGGCAGCCTCTCACGTCTAGCCAACGGCTCAACCGCCTCCTCACTCAAGCCACCTAAAAAGGTAAAAAGATAAAGAAGACGAGACCTGGCACCAAACAAAAGGGTTCAGACACAACGGTCTGACAAGCAAATAAACAAGTAACATGATGATTAACATTTGTAAAACAATATAAATCAATCTTGATACACTTAAGGTTCAAAACATAAATAACCAGTGGAGTAAAGAGAACACTTTCTAAATCGTTGACAATATGGAGAAATATAACCAAGTGAATAGATCAATGATAAATAAATAAATCAATAGTAATCGAATACATCAGTGGCGATCGAGTAAAAACATTAACTATCAATAAATCCATGACGATCAAATAAATCGATGGCGTTCGATAAAAACATTGGCAACCACATACGCTAAATTCTCCTATTACCGAAGTAACAAGAGCACTCACTCAGAAACATACCTCATCACCGAAGTGACAAGAGTACTCGTACCTATCACCGAAGCTACAAAGGTACTCGTACCTCATTTTCGAAGTAACAAGGTACTCAATCAATTCTAATCCATGCAAAATGGAAGAAAAGATCTAACCGTCACCATGGCCGGAAACACTCGCTCATAAAGAGCTCCAAACTGTAGTTGGCAAACAATATAAGGATCCCAAGCCGGGTGATCAACTCGAAGAGGAACCCAAGCCTAGTGGTGCCGAATGAAAACCAAATCAATACAATCAAGTTATTTCAATACATATTCATCGATAAAAGTAACTACTCTGGGCACTTAACACACGGACAATATCACTCATTCAAACGAGTAGTTTTATTGATATTCAAACGTGGCAAACCACTCAAATACACTTCAAATCACTTATTATAAAATTCATACAACCGATCATTTTGAAACGTGGGAAAACCACTCAAATCAATATTCATTCGATTTGTTGAAAAGATAACAATTTTTGTGGCGAACCACTTAAATACATAGTAGAAAAACATATGAATTTCCGTAATGAATTACTCAAATACATTTCAATACAATTTGTAGAAAACATACGAATCTCCATCTCGAAACAAAGATGTCATTCTAAATCGTGGCGAACCACTCAAGTACATTTCAAATCAATGTAACAAAAGAATACGTATAACTTTTCTAACATGGAATGAAATAATGTATAATAGTTTAATGGTTTACCAACAGTCGTCTCGATGCACACTTAACCCCTCAATATTTATTTATAAAAGAAGAGTTCGATGCCACTAAAGATCTTCAACATTTGAGGTTGCAAAGTGTGCATTAAGACCTATAAAATTCCCCGGATAATTCTATCATCAAGCCCTTTCTCATTTTTCTCACTCAATTTACACCATTCGAAGTATTACAATACTTTATGATCAATTCCGGGCTTCGATGCATCATTAGAAGTCTAATGGGCTTCATATAAGAAGAAAAGAGGGGCAGAAAGAGGGCTGAACCAGGCCCTCACAGAAGCTGAGCTCGCTATAGCGAGCTGGGCTTCTACCTGGACTCACCAGGCAGTAGGCTTGGGCTCGCTATAGCGAGCTGGCCTGTTTTCCAACCCATGTAGGGGAGTATTTCTCCCCTATTTTCTACACCTCTTCCATTCCAATGATTTTTCTTTCATTCCCACTTCTTTTACCTCAAATCTAATACAATTTGGGGCTTCCCCTTGCCACACCAAAACCATTAAAAACATCCATACAATACATCATTCCATCCATTTTCAAGAATCAATTGTAAACTTATTATTTCCATTATCAAAGCTCAAATTTCTGAAATGTAAAGAGCTGATTCAAAGATCGAAGATCAATTCAAGAAACAAAATTTCAGATTTATAATAAAACAATAACTAAGGAAGAATAAGCATAAACCGTTGCTTAAATACCTCAAAGACAAATCCATAGACTTTAAGAAAACATAACATAAACAATGGAAATATCATGAAAATCATTCACGTTGAGCATCAAACACCATATTATCTGAAATATTCACTTGCCTTGACCAAGCTGAAGATCAAATCATTCAAAGATGGCCTCTCTAGGGTCCATAGCCTTCAATCTGCAAAAGCCCCAAAATAAACCAAGAGAAACCCTAAAATTTAATTCTTTTGCAATCCTCAATGAAAACTCTTTGCATGTGAGAGAAAATATTCTAAATGGTTTAGAAAACAAGAATCTCAAGAAAGAATGGCCATTGCTAACCTTCAAGAGCTTGTACTAAGAATAAGAGCTTGGAGAACAAGGTTTCCTTGGCTTCAATCCTTTGAAAAATGCATCCTTGGAAATCTTGAGAGATGGGGAAGAAGTTCTTGAGATCAAATCTCTACTTTTCACTCAAAAAAATGTGATTGCAAGAAGAGAGAGAAAGTGCTGGAAGAGGAACAAACCCTAGGCTCAAAAGTTTGCTGGAAAACAAATGAAGGAAGAAGAAGAAGGAGAGCTCTTTATATAAAGTGGGTATGTGGGTCCCAAAGTTCAAGTAGCTGAAACTATGATTTGTGGGTCCCGAATGAAGACGACGAAGAAGACAAAATCGATCATCGAGATATCTTCTTTCCAAAAAGTATATTTTTGTCAATTTCTGAAACTTTCAAAATTTAGGTACAGATTTTGTGTGACTCGATTCTGCCCTTTTTTCTTGAAAAATGTATTTTCTGAGCCTCAAATCCAAACAGATAAAACATGAAGATTATTAAAAACAATAAAATGAGTCAAAAGGAATAAAAATTGGAATGTTTTAGAAATCGAGAATAAGTTCTCATAAAATACGATTTACAAAGGTCGGGTCAGAACAAAGTCAATGGTTCTTTTAAAATCTCCAAAGTCATGAAAAATCTATTCAAACTCAAAAACAAAGTCTAACCCACTACTAAACTCACTCAAAAATAAAAACCACAACCAAGATAATACTAAACCCGAAAATTAGGGGTCGGGGTCTTACAGAAATCATTCAAGACCCATATGGTATCTTTCTGTGACAAGAAAAATATGCCAAAGATTTGTTAAAGCGGTTTCACATGTCAAATTGCAATCCTGCAAGTACACCAATGAATACAAATGAAAGGCTTATGTTGGATGATGGCATTGAGAAAGCAAATGAAAAAGAATTTCGAAGCATTGTAGGTGGGCTGATTTATCTCACTCATTCAAGGCTTGACATAATGTTTGCAGTAAGCTTGATTTCAAGATTCATGCACAAACCGAGTCGACAGCATATGGGGGCAGCAAAAATAGTTTTGTGCTACATCCACGGAACCTTGAGTTTTGGACTAAGGTATCAAAGAGTAAGCAATTGTAAACTTATTTCCTATACTGACAGCGATTGGACCGGTTGTGCAGATGACAGGAAAAGTACATCAGGCTATGCACATAGCCTTGGATCCGGACTTATATCATGGGCATCGAAAAAGCAACAAACTATTGCACTTTCTTCTTCGGAAGCAAAATACATGGCTGCTACAAGTGCTGCGTGCCAAACGGTATGGCTTCGAAGAATCTTGGCTGATTTGAAGGAAAAGCAAGATGAAGCTACCATCATGTTCTGCGATAACAAGTCTACAATTGTGATGGCAAAGAATCCAGTTTTTCATGGAAGGACCAAGCATATAGAGATTTGTCATCATTTCATTCATGAGCTCGTGGCTAGAAAATAAATCAAGATAGAATTTTGCAACACCGAAAGTCAACTGGCAGACATTTTCACAAAAGCTCTTCCAGTGGCAAGATTTTACGAGTTGTGGTTCTTGCTCGGTGTTAAATGCATTTGAATTATGGGGGAGTGTTAAAAAGAAAATTAATTCAAATAGAATTTCTTCATCCAACGGTCATGTGACTTGGTCTCCTTTTGTTTAGTGGGTTGTTGAATAAGTTAGATGGTTGAAAAAGTCTTGTACACGTGTGGTCAGTTGAGTAGTAGTACTGTTTTATCTCCTTGAGTCAAGTGTACATGGGACACATGTAAGTGTTTCATGAGTTTGCAACTCTTTAAATAAGGTATTGTACTTGTGTTCAGTAATGCAATGAATGTGATTGAGAAAATATTAAAAACAAAATCCACTCTCAGTGTGTGACTATCTGTGTTTAGTAGGCATTAACTGATGTGCTCATTGCTGTGTTGCTCATAGTCTTCAAATCTTAGCCAACTTCCAACATGTACACCCACCCTTGCATTTCATCTCCCTACTATCTCCCTGCTCACCCTTCTTTTGTTTCTTTCTTTTCTTTTCTTTTTATCCCCCACTGCATCACCCTCATAACTCCTGCCTTCACATCGTTACACCCGCACCATCACTTTCTTTCTTTCTTTCCCTTTCCTTGATCTCTCCTCCTTTTCTCTCTTCCCCCTCCTTCCACTGCACACACAACCCGCACCCACTTTGTTCTCTTCCGCCTCCCTCTCTCTTCTTCTTCTTCCCCTTTCTTCCTTCCTTTCCATTCTTTTCTTTCTCTTCCCTCTTTTTCCTCTTCTCCCCCACCTGCACCTGCGCATGAGTACCCTTTTTTTTCTCTTTTCTTTTATTCTTTTTTTCCTTTCCCCTCTTCTCTACTTCCCTTTCTTCCCTGCAGCACCTCCACAACCCCCTCAGTGTACACACGCACACGTCCGCCTGGCAGCACACACTGCACCATCACCTTCTTTCTCTTTCTTTCTTTGTCTTTTCTTCCCTTCTCCCTCCTCTCTCCCTGCACGCCCCACCTTCTTCTTCTTCATCTTCTCCTTTCTCCACCAGCACCCCCCTGAACCCATCTCTTTTTCTTTCTTTTTTCTTTTCTTCTCTTCCTCTTCTTCTCCATCTCCTTCGTGTCCACCCTGCACGTAGCCACACCACACCTGCTGCACCCACTTTACCCACCTCACACCATCTTCACCACGTCCGTTCCTTCCCTTCTCTCTTTTCTGTGCACCCACTAGCACCTACATGCACCCCTGCATGTAGCACCAGGACCGGCCCTGAAGAGGGGCAGTAAGTGCGCCCGCCCTGGGCACATTTTTTAGGGGGGCCCCAAAATCGTATCCACTCCTCAAGGCAAGGAAACGTTTCCACTTCCACTCCTCCAAATCCACTGACCCCCTTCTCAAACCCCTCAACCCTTCATCAATCAAACTCCTTCGAACCCCAGGTCCCCATCACAACCAAACAGTTAGCCCCAAAAAAGAAAAAAAAAACAAAAGGAAGAAGAAGAAGCAGAGACAGATCTGCGCAGCACAGCAGCACCCTCTCCGGTAGTCCGGTGTCGTCATCGCATCAGCACAGCACCGCCACCGGACCGCCATAACCACAGCAGCACAGCCATCGCCATAACCGGCTGGGGCTGGCCCATCATCTTCGTGCTAGCAGTGAAGCACCATCAGGTCCATCCATCTGACTCTCACTGTTCGGACGAAGCACCCAGCAGTAGCCATCAGGTCCATTCATCTAATTCTCTCTGTTCGCCACGCCTCCACCCATCACCCATGACCCACCCCACCCACCGCATCTCTCTGTTCGGATGAAGCAGGAAAGAAAGGCAAAAAGGGGCTTCAAACCCTTTTGTTTTTCCTCCAACACGAATACTGAGGCGGCCCTCTCTTAGTTCAGGTAGAGTTCGGGTCAGGTTGGACTTGGACCTGATCCACTTGCATCAGATTTGTAGACATCAGCTTACAAAAAAAGCCACTTGCATCAGATTTGTAGACATCAGCACATGTGCCCAAAGCCTATAGATCTTCTTTCATAATAGCCATCATCGCTGTCTTGGTATATTGGGGAGATTCTAAAATCCAAAGTGTGGCTTTTTCAGTACAAAATTGGTCGTTGTAGACATCAATTGAAGGCAATTTCTCATGATTTGATATCAAATGAAAAGGAAAATATGATTTTTGTTTGTTTGTTTGTTTGTAGATCTGTGAATTTCACATGAGTTAAACATTCTCTTTGTAGGAATTCTTTTAAGCTCTATTTCACTGCAAATTTGGAAATATCAAGTTTGTTGTTGTTGAGAGGGATTTCTCAAATTCCAGGTTATGTTGTTCTTTGTTTATTCTTTTAAGTATTAAAATTACATTGGTTTTACTTGTACTGTTCTGTTTTCAAGTAGCAATATTCCCTAAGAAACAACCATCTAGAAGTGAAAAAAGAAAAAGAAAAAGAGAGAGAAGAATTAACTAAATCTCAAACTGGAGCTTTAGATAAATTTTTTCTTAATAAAACAAATAGTTCACTTGATAACTCAACTAAAGATTTAGTCAATGAATCTGAACAACAAAATCATGTGGAAGAATTAGTAGGAACTGAGAATGATTTTAATGAACATGTAGGTGACTTAGGTGAAGAAGATGAACATGTTGAGAATGAAGATATTGATCATCTTTGTAATAATGAAAACATTGAACCTGAGGGTGTAGAACCAAGTTTTCCTTCAAACTTTTGTGATCCTAGAATTTGGGATAATCTTGATGAAAAAATGAGAGCTTTACTTGGGAAAAAAGGTCCTACAAGAGATAATAATATCAAATTTCCTAGGGATGAAAACTTCAGACATTTTTCCTCAACGTATTACATGAGAAAGTTACCAAATGGAGAGACTCAAGATAGAAAATGGCTAGTATACTCAAAGGAATTGGATCAGGTATTTTGTTACTGCTGTAAGTTGTTTAAGACAATGTGTAGTAGAAGCCAATTAGCAAATGAAGGACTTAGAGATTGAAAACATCTTAGTGAGAGGCTTAAAACAACATGAAAATAGCACTGAAGACATAACTAACATGAGTTCTTGGATTGAATTACATAACAGATTGAAAAAAAAATGAAACAATTGATAAAGGCATACAGGAACAAATTAGGAGAGAGAATGAACACTGGAAACGTGTTTTGGTAAGAATAATTTCTGTTGTCAAATGTCTTGCTAAAAATAATATTGCATTCCGTGGAACAAAAGAGAGAATTTATGAAGAAAATAATTTTTGGGTATTTTGGAAATGGTTGTAGAATTTGATCCAGTAATGCGTGAACATTTTCAATAAATTCGAAACGACGAGATTCATTATCACTATCTTACCCATAAGGTTCAAAATGAGCTGATATATTTGCTGGCATCAAAAGTCAGAAGTGCAATCATTGAGAAAATCAAACAAGCAAAGTATTTTTCAGTGATACTTGATTGCACTCCTGATTCAAGTCACAAGGAACAAATGACTTTGATAATACGGTGTGTGGATGTGTCAAGGAGTCCAGTTAAATAGAAGAGTACTTTTTTAGAGTTTTTAATTGTGAAAAATACATCAGGATTAGGACTTTTCAGTGAATTTCAATCTGTCCTAGAGTCCCTTGGTCTTAAAATTGATGATGTTAGAGGACAGAGTTATGATAATGGCTCTAATATGAAAAGGAAAAATCAAGGTGTACAAAAAAGATTACTTGAAATAAATCCTAAAGCTTTGTTCATGCCATGTGGTTGTCATTCTCTTAATTTAACACTATGTGATATGGCAAACTATCGTGTGAAAGCAAAATCCTTTTTTGGGGTCGTTCAACGCATTTATTGTGTTTTTGCTAATTCTATAAACCGTTGGAAGATTTTACAGGATCATATAAATGGTTTAACTCTTAAAACATTATCAACTACACGTTGGGAAAGTCGTGTAGAGAGTGTTAAAGCAATAAGATACCAATCTGCCCAAATAAAAGAAACTTCATTTAAAGTAATAGAAACTAGTGAAGATGCTAAAGCAAAAAGTGAAGCAGAAAGTTTATCAACACATGAACTGGAAAATTTTGAGTTTTTATGAGGCATGGTTATTTGGCATGATAGTTTGTTAAAAATTAGCTTAGTCAGCAAAAAATTACAATCTAAAGATATGTGCATTGATGTTGCTTTAAAATATTTAGAGGAGCTCATTTCTTTTTTGAGAATTATAGGGAAAATGGATTTGCATCTGCTATGATTGAAGCTAAAACTATTGCTTGTGATATGGAGATTGAACCCGAATTTCCTAAAAAATGTCAAAGTCATATAAAGAAACAATTTGATGAGAATGCTAAAGAAGAGACAATACAATCAGTTGAAGAATCATTTAGAGTCAATTATTTCATGTGTAGTGGATATGGCTCTCTCTTCTTTAAGAAGTAGATTTGAACAAATGCAAACATATGAAACTATTTTTGGGTTCTTGTTTAATTCAAAGAAGTTAACTTCATTGGGTGACGATGAATTGAAAAATTGTTGTGTGAAGTTTGAAACTACTTTAAGAAATGGTGAGTATTCTGATGTTGAGGCAAGTGATTTGTTTTCAGAGTTACGGGTGCTGCAATATCTTTTACCAGCATAAGTAAACACAACACTTGAAATTGTAGAGTTTGTAAAAGATATGGGTTGTTTTCCAAATGTTTTGATTGTCTATAGAATACTATTGACTGTACCCGTGACTGTAGCATCTGCAGAAAGAAGCTTTTCTAAATTAAAATTATTGAAATCTTACTTGAGGTCTACTGATCGACACTTAAATGTGCAACTTTTAACCGCAAGACTACAGTGTCGTCAAGTAGTAAAGGACTAAAGAGTCCGGATTATCGATCCCACGAAGAGAGGATGGAACAAGCAATGAATCCAATTTGAGTACAATTGAACTAAGATATAGCTAATATAGACAATTGAAGTGAATAATTAAAAACTAATAAACTATGTGATGTAAATAAATATTAACAATCTAAAATATAAAGTTAATTAGATCTAAGCTAATCTTAACAAAGCTACACTAAACTAGTGTGTGAATGGTGGTGGAAATGGAAGATTTAAGGTGAGGAGGGTGTGTGTGAAACGTGTGTGTTTTTAAAACAAGTTGTGTGAAGTGTAGATCTAACAATCTAGAATTGAAAATATCAAATCAAACAAGATTAAAATTAACAAACAATCAAGATAAGAGATTAGGCCAATCTAAAATCCACCAAGTATGTAATTAATTCAAATAATGCATGTTCTAATTCAACTCCCAAGTCTACAATCCAATTAGCAATCTCTTGCCTAATTGGATTGATGATATAACAATGAAGATCAAATAAAAGAAAATCAAATGCCAAGATCTTAGATCATCATCTAGCTACCCTAACAATAAATCATCAAAATCAAGCTACAAAAGATCAAAGATAAGGGCTCTAGAGCATGCTATGTGAGAGAACTTAATCCAACTACAAAGCATTAATTGAGATTATCTGAGCATCAAGTGTAGAGATAGAGCATGAAAAATGAGAGATTAGCACAACTAGAACTAAAATCTACTAATCAATTAAGACACAAGTAGGGAATTTAAACTAAAACATGCATGTAATTGAACTAATCACATTACTTATCTTCAAAAGAAGAGCCTAATCCAAGAGCTTTAGCCACTAAACATCAAGAAAGTGCTCCAAATCTTCATTAATAATCTTTAATTGCACACACTCTCTTTAGATTAGTTACAAAGAAGCTCCTAATTATAATCTAAAAGTATAGAGAAGGTAAAATAAAATTCCTAAAAGACTAACTTGCCAAAAGATCTCCCCTTCTCTACAAAAGCATTCCAATTTATAGAAACTTTGAAGACATTTGATTGGCTTATTTTCATTCACAAGGATTGCTTCCATTTGATTGGTTGCAACTTGAAAGCTTTTGATTGGCTCTTTTACTTTCACATGGATTGCTTCAATTTGATTGGTTGCAACAAACTTTCATTCCAAAAGCATATGTGCTTTTTGCTTTTTGTGGTCCTTCATTTTGGAGGCTTTTGATTGGCTCATATCCTTTCACATGGATTTGAGGCTTTTTATTGGCTCATATCCTTTCACATGGATTTGTGCCATGGCAAGCTTTGATTGGTGGAGAGGTTAGAGTTGGATGAAATATCTTCTATGTAAAAAAATAAAATAAAATGTAATTGTTGGGATTTGAACCCATAACCTATTTCATACCAACCAAAGCACTAACCAATACACCAACCACTCCTTTGTGTTAGAAAATGACTTCTTCTCATCTTATTTTGGAATTCTTCAACACTACTGATGCCTTGGGACATTAGCCGAAAAGTTTGGGTAGTCGCGGTGTCCACCTACACAAGAGAAATTACATAAAACTGCGCTACAAATAATCGGATTTATGCATGATAATCCGATAATCCGTTTAATGTGATAGAATGATAAAATCTCTATGTAAAGCAAATGATATGCATATGAGATGCTGATAAAATCCAAACTAATGAGGGGTAAAATATGCAATATTTAACACTCATCACACCCCCAAACCTACATTTTGCTAGTCCCAAGCAAAAACTATAAAGAAAAACTAAACTATATGCAAGAAAACATGGTAAAGATCCTAACTCACTTTCGCAGGAATCGCGGCTGCACTTAGCTCGTGCAACAAGCCTTTAAACCCCTAGATTCCCCCTAGTGGACGAGTTTTGTCTCGTGAGGCTTTTCAGCGAATAAATCCCACAAAATTCTTTTTATTTTGGAAAGAAAATATTTTTGATGTCCAACAGTCTCTAGCAAGCTAATAAGAATGAGTACTGAGTTAGGAATACTAGCCAACTCTTGAAGATATGTCAATCAATACCTAAGTCTCACTGTGTATGTGTGTGTATTTAGCCAATAATCATGCAATCTTCAAGTCGAAGCTCACACAACCTTAATCCCCTTCGGAATACATTTCGCCTTGACTACAGCCTTATAGGTCATACTCTCAACAATGGAAGCACACAAATTTTGCTGACTAACTCTCAGTATGTGAGTATGAACAAGGCTAAGAACTCACATAATTGATGAAGAACAGAGCTTATATATAGAATGATTGATCTCAAAGAATAAGATATAACCAATAGAAGGTGGAAATGCTCACTAAACTTATCACTCCTTCAGCACCTAACCTTTCCTAGGATCCAATAGGTCTTTCATAGGTTGTAATGGGGTTAGGGTTAATAGGTAGGATAAGGGTTAAATGTGGCTAAGTGTTCTTGAGAAGGTAAGGGTCTTTAAGTCTTCATAGGAAGGTATTCCACTATCTTCACTTCTACCTTTTGCTTTGTGTTCTTTATTCCACTCTAGATCTTTTTGTGCTTGCTTTTCTTTGGTTTCCCATATCTTTTTTTTTCTTTTTGTTTTCCTTTGGTTCTCATTTCTTCTTCTTTTTTCTCTCTTTTTTTTTCTTTTTTTTTTTCAACTTTCAAATTCCTTTGTCATCCCTTTGTAGAACATCTATATTTGGTAGCCCATGTGAAGTCTTCATCACTAATGCTCAAATCCTTCCTTTCTTCATATATCCCTACCCTTCTAAAAAACAATAGGTCAAAAAGGATTATATATATGTGGGTGATGAGGCTTGGGACAATAAAGGAAGGTTTCTTGTAAAATAGGCTCAAGAGGGCTACTAAGGGTATAAAATGTAATAGGTGAGTTCAAAACTTGGCCATGGTTTTTTTTTTTTTTTTAGAATGCCTATCATCTTCCCCTAAGTTCGGAAAAATGCATCATAAGCTACAAGTCAAGGTTTCTTCGTATTTTGATGTCACCTTCATGGTTAGAACAAGGAATAACACTTATGAGATCAGAAGTACTGGACTAAGAAGCTCAAGGAGTAGCTCTTCATTCTACTCAGGAATAGCGCAGAAGAGTCATCACCCAAACGGATATAGATAGGCTCAATCGCTCAATGGGTTTTAATCTCCACTAATGATTCTTTCGGGTCTCTCAGAAGTGATATGCTCTTCTCTTGGACTACATTCATGTGGCCAAATGTGTAAAAAAAATTTCTAGGACTTGTACATATGACAACTCTTCAAGCTAAAATCCATGGACAATTTTTGAAATCTTTTTTCAAATTTTTAGTGATTTTGGAGATTTTTCAAATTTTTAGGATTTTTGGTATAAATGGAAAATAAAATAACTTATGTATATGCAAAATGCAATGCATGAGATGCAGTGCCTCACCCCCAATCCTATCCTAAACATTTTCCCCAATGTTTATGCAGAACATAAATAAAATAGGACAAGGAAGATAAATTGGAATTTCTCACCATGGGGTGCCGACACACGGGTATATTGGGTTGCCTCCCAACAAGCGCTAAGTCTAACGTCTTCAGCCAGACGCAATTAACAGTGTATGAGGCCAATCTATCCTGGGTCCACAAGAAGGACCTTCTCAGCAACATTATCAGGATCCACAAACTTAATATACTCTTTTAATTTGTGCCCGTTCACTTGAAATGTGCTACCATCTCTGGGATTCAAAAGTTCAACTGCACCATGGGATTGGACTGAAGGTTCATATGATGGTTTGGCACCTTCTTCCAGATGAATCTAGTGCGTAACTATAGATGGACGGATTCCTTTAATGTCCGAGATGGTCCAACCTAGGGCACTCTGATGGTCTTTCAGCACATCCAGTAATTTCTTTTCCTGCTCTTCCTCAAGGTCTGAGGCAATAATTACTGGGTTGCTAGTAGAGAGCCCCAAGTAGGCATATTTTAAATTCTCGGTTAATGGTTTCAATTCTAACTTGGGTGGCTCAATAATAACTGATTCTTCTGCGACCATAGATTCAGAGGTGGATGTAGATATAGGCTCAATTTTCTGCTTCCATTGGCCAACATCCATCGGCTAGGCCGAATCCAATAATGCATTAACTTCGCATATTGACCCGTCAATGTCTATGTCGGCATTGAAGTGAGCCAGACATTCCTCCAATGGATCTGTGAAACATGACGATTGAACTGTTTGATCAACTAATGTATCAATCATGTTCACTTCCTCATCATCATCTAGGTCCGATGTTTGGAGTCCGTTACGAAAAACATTCAACTCCAACTTCATGTTCCCGAAACTAAGTGTCACAACCCCATTCCTGCATCTAATCACTGCATCTGATGTTGCAAGGAACGGTCGACCAAGAATGACAGGAATATGTCAGTCAGGGGCTGCCACTGGTTCGGTATCCAAAACCACAAAATCAACTGGAAAATAAAAATCCTTAACTTTGACGATCACATCTTCAACCACACCTTTTGGATACTTGACTGACCTATCAGCAAGACAAAGGGTAATATTAGTCTTCTTCAGTCCTCCCAGGCCCAACTGCGCGTACACGGAGTACGGCAGTAAATTCACACTTGCCCCAAGATCAAGGAGACACCTCTCTATGATAGAGTCTCCTATCTGAATGGTAATGGTAGGGCAACTAGGGTCTTTGTATTTGGGTGCAATGGTCTGTTGGATCAAGCCTGATACTTGGGCTGCCATCACAGCGGTTCTGGGTACTGATGTTTTCCGCTTGACGGTGGTCAGGTCTTTCAAAAACTTGGAGTAGGAAGGGATTTGCTTTATGGAATCAAGGAGGGGTATGTTTATCTGGACATTTTTGAAAACTTCTAAGATCCCCTCAGAGTGATCCTTCTTCCTAGTCTCCTTCAATCGGCGTGGGAATGGTGCTCTAGGTACCACTTCTAAACATAGTGGTTCAACTACAATGGGCTTCTGAATCTTCTCTCTCTGTGGTTCTTCTCTTGGTATGGGTTCTTCTCTCTCTTTCTCCTTTTCTCTTTCTGCATTCTCTTTCAAATCTTTCTTTAAATTCTCTCTCGGGTTCGACAACTTTCTTCGAACTCTCTGGTTTTCCGAAAAAAATCTTCTCTCTTTTATCCTCTTCATGTATCTCAACTCTATTGTTAACAGTCTTTCCTGATCTCATAGTATGGATTGCATGCACATGCTCATTACTCTCTACCGAACACTGGCCTCTAGGCTGATTGGGCTGTCCTTTTGGATTAGGAATGGTTTGGCTCGGGAAATGGCCCTTTTCTCTTTCAGACAACTGTAAGGTGAGCTGACCTAATTGGGCCTCTAGTTTTGTAATGGACTGGTTCTGGGCCTGGTTAGTCTGCTCTTGGATTTGAATGAATTTGGATAACAGGTTCTCCAGATGAGAGGATTGCTGAGGGGCTTGTGCTGGTGCAGAGTAGTTAGGCATCTGATCTGGGACTAGTGCCCTACATTGGTTCTGTGATTGGAACTGATTCTGCTGTATGGATTGCTGAGGATAAGGAACCATAGGATGATTGGTTTGAGCAGGTTGCTGGAATTGCTGCCTAGGATACTACGGCTGGAATCCTGGTTGACCTCCCTGAGACTGAATAGGCTCGGCTTATGGTACAAAAAATTGGGGTGGAACCTATTGTCTGGGTGGTAGGTCTGACTAAAAGTGTTAACAGTTGGTTTCCGGAAGTTTCCATAGGAATTCAGTGCGTTGGCTTGCTCGACCTTGACAAACGGCAGACTAGGGCAACTCTCAACTGTGTGCTCACAACTATCGCATAAAACACGAATATGATGCGGTTCACTCATACTTCTCAAGGTGGGCTCATGTCGCTGAAGGGTGGGTTGGCATGACATCACAGACATAGATCCTATCTTTTTGCTTAAATTTTCCACTCCTTGAACTAAACTGGTCATCACATTTTTCAACTCAGGGTCCTGTTTGATGTTATACATTCCAGGTTTCTGGATCCCTATCTCATCTCTCTCCAAATCTTTCCTATTACTGCTCCAATTTTGTGAATTTTCTGCAAGCTTGACAAGGAATTCGTATGCTTGATCGACAGTCTGATTCATGAATTCTCCTTTGTGCATTGATTCAATCAAGATACGCTGGGGGCTCGTAAGACCTCTATAAAAGAAATGTATCAACTCTCCTTTGTCAATCCCGTGATGTGGGCATTTGATCAATAGGTCATGGAATCTCTCTCAGGTTTCGGCAAACTCTTCCTCTAGTCGTCCCCTAAAGTTCTTGATGGCACTCCTAAACTGCTCAGTTTTGCTCACTGGGAAAATTTTGGACATAAACTTTTTGACGAGCTCATCCCAGGTGGTAATGGAGTTTGGAGTCAAGGAATTCAGCCAGGCGGCTGCATGATCTTCTAGTGAGAGGGGAAACAACCTAAGCTTCACGGCTTCACTATTCAAATTTTGATTTCTAAACGTGTGGCAGATGGTCAGGAATTTGTTCAAATGGATATAGGGCTGCTCACACTCAGATCCATGAAATTTCGGTAACATGTTGATGGTGGCAGGCCGGATCTCAAATTGGTCCGCGTTATTTTCTGGCAAAACTATACAATTATGTGAAGTTGATGAAAATGGTGCAAATAATTCATTGAGGGTCCTTTGCTGAGGGTTTTGGGCAGCCATTGTGGGTACTATGGGTGGGGCAGGTAAAGCAAGGTAATCAGTCCTCACTAATTGGCCTTGATCACGTATCCACACTCGCATACCACTGCAACTAACCTAGCAAAGCAATGGTCCGCTCAATGAAATGAATGCAACATAACAAAGAAATTTGAAATGAAATGAAAAGCTAATCTAAACTAAGGTTACCTAAAAGAATTCTAGACAGCTCCTAACTGTGAAGAGGACACTTTGGCCTCCAACCTGGACCTATGAAACGGAAATTCTAGCCAGTTAACCCCAAGGTAGATGGTGGGATCTCGACGCGCTAGGCAAAGGCTCCTCTTAAAAACCAACTCCTCAAACAACAAAGTTGTCTCCCTATTTGGCAAGATGGTAGCCAAGGGACAAGGTTTGCTTAGGCACCAGAAAATCTGCCAAGGCACACAATTGGCACAACCGCGGTGGTCTTCCCTAGTGAACTCGTAACCTAAGGTCACGTTTCTACTCAATTTTATTATGGTTTATTGGTTCTAAACTAAGTGAGAATTAAGATGAAATCCTAAGGGCAAGGAAACGATGATGAAATCCGAATCCTTATCTTGTTGGGGTAATTTGCCCTTTTACTAGTAGTGCACCAAATTACAAGTGTATTTGAAAAAATTACACTATAAAACAAGGATCAACCAACAAAGTAAACCCGGTTGCAAGGGATTCGCGGGGGTTAAGAAATGCAAACCTCCCGATTTATTTCGAGGGAAGAATTGGTTGTCGTCGACTCACACCACGGACACCAATTTCTGTGTACGAATGTGAGGGGCCGCGACAGTATAGTCCAACCATCCTCCTTCCCTATAAGGAAATTATTGCAATTCTACTAAAGAACTAACTACTTAAAGTAAGTAAAGTGTGTAAAGTAAAGTAAATGGATCACGGGCCGACCCGCAACCAAAATTATTACAACTTTGATGATAAATACCTAATACAACCGACTAAGAAAGAAAAAAAATGTCTAAACTAATCTTAAACTATGAAAGCAAGTAAAATCTTCAAGTTCTCCAATGCACTTTTCCACTTTCCTTTGCTCCAAGCGAGAAATAATGTGTAGAATCCGCAAGGAAAATAAAGGAAAGATAAAAAGTACACTAAGCTAAAAATGAGTTCAACTCTATGGAATTCAAAACTTTTCGATGCCTTTCCCCGGCAACGGTGCCAAGAACTTGATCGACACTTAAATGTGCAACTTTTAACCGCAAGACTACGGTGTCGTCAAGTAGTAAAGGACTAAAGTGTCCGGATTATCGATCCCACGAAGAGAGGATGGAACAAGCAATGAATCCAATTTGAGTACAATTGAACTAAGATATAGCTAATATAGACAATTGAAGTGAATAATTAAAACTAATAAACTATGTGATGTAAATAAATAATTAACAATCTAAAATATAAAGTTAATTAGATCTAAGCTAATCTAACAAGCTACACTAAACTAGTGTGTGAATGGTGGTGGAAATGGAAGATTTAAGGTGAGGAAGTGGTGTGAAACGTGTGTGATTTTAAAACAAGTGGTGTGAAGTGTAGATCTAACAATCTAGAATTGAAAATAACAAATCAAACAAAGATTAAAATTAACAACAATCAAGATAAGAGATTAGGCAATCTAAAATCCACCAAGTATGTAATTAATTCAAACAATGCATGTTCTAATTCAACTCCCAAGTCTACAATCCAATTAGCAATCTCTTGCCTAATTGGATTGGATGATATAACAATGAAGATCAAAATAAAAGAAAATCAAATGCCAAGATCTTAGATCATCATCTAGCTACCCTAACAATAAATCATCAAAATCAAGCTACAAAAGATCAAAGATAAGGGCTCTAGAGCATGCTATGTGAGAGAACTTAATCCAACTACAAAGCATCAATTGAGGTTATCCGAGCATCAAGTGTAGAGATAGAGCATGAAAAATGAGAGATTAGCACAACTAGATCTAAAATCTACTAATCAATTAAGGCACAAGTAGGGAATTTAAACTAAAACATGCATGTAATTGAACTAATCACATTACTTAGCTTCAAAAGAAGAGCCTAATCCAAGAGCTTTAGCCACTAAACATCAAGAAAGTGCTCCAAATCTTCATTAATAATCTTCAATTGCACACACTCTCTTTAGATTAATTACAAAGAAGCTCCTAATTACAATCTAAAAGTATAGAGAAGGTAAAATAAAATTCCTAAAAGACTAACTGGCCAAAAGATCTCCCGTTCTCTACAAAAGCATTCCAATTTATAGAAACTTTGAAGTCATTTGATTGGCTCATTTTCATTCACAAGGATTGCTTCCATTTGATTGGTTGCAACTTGAAGGCTTTTGATTTTCACATGGATTTGTGCCATGGCAAGCTTTGATTGGTGGAGAGGTTAGAATTGGATAAAAAATAAAATAAAATGTAATTGTTGGGATTTGAACCCATAACCTATTTCATACCAACCAAAGCTCTAACCAATACACCAACCACTCCTTTGTGTTAGAAAATGACTTCTTCTCATCTTATTTTGGAATTCTTCAACACTACTGATGCCTTGGGACATTAGCCGAAAAGTTTGGGTAGTCGCGGGGTCCACCTACACAAGAGGAATTACATAAAAATGCGCTACAAATAATCGAATTTATGCATGATAATCCGATAATCCGTTTAATGTGATAGAATGATAAAATCTCTGTGTAAAGCAAATGATATGCATATGAGATGCTGATAAAATCCAAACTAATGAGGGGTAAAATATGGAATATTTAACGCTCATCATCTACCATGTCACAAGAAAGGCTAAATGGGCTAACAATCTTATCCATTGAAAAGGAGATGTTAGAAAATCTTGAATTTGAAAGCATAATTGAGGATTTTGCTTCTCGAAATGCAAGAAGAAAATCATTTCAATAATACTTTTTAAGTTGTGATTTTGTTTTTCACCTTATCTTGTAGATGGTGATGCTGTTGTTTTGCTTTGACCATTCATGATGCAAAGAGATTTCAAGTAGGTTGATCTTCTTTGCTTTGGCTATTGAGGATGTAAAGAAATTTTTATTTTGTTGGTTGCTTATTGCTATATGAAAAAGAACTATTGAATTGTTACAACTTACAAGTATTTGTCTTGTTTATATATTATAACATTTTATTTAGTTAATTTTGATAGGTTAGATATTGGTTGAAAAATGAATGAGGGCATCACTAAGTTTATCTATATAGGCATAATTTTTACTCTTGCCCTGGGCCTTGAAAAATTCAGAACCGGTTCCGCGTAGCACCCACCTGCACACAGTCCCTGCACCCTGCATCATTCCACCTCTTCTTTCTTCTTCTCCCTATCGCTGCATTCATCCTTGCACTCCTTCCCCTGCATCTCACTCCATTGCACTTCTTCTTCCTTCCTTCCTTTCTTTCTTTCTTCTTCCCTTCTCCCTCCTTCTTCACTACTGCACTCTCCTTGCACCATACACACACACCCCAGCGCCCTTTGTACACCCACCTGCTGTCACGATTACCCACCCATCTCTATTGTCACCATTGTTCACCCACTGCACCTTGCACAAGCCTAACATGTCACATCTATCCAACCCGACCCACCTGGCTAGCCCATTCATCTAAACCGAGTCCATGCATGCATAGATCCCTGCCATTTCCATTTTCTTGGGCTGAAATTTGATTCTCTAGTCATTAATTTTATATAGGTTTCACACATTTGATGCATCTAATATGCTCATGCACCTAGGTAAATTTTCCATTTTACCGTTTATTCCAACTTGCTCAAACATGCTCATGCATTAAGATTTTCCCATGCATTATAATCATGTTGCATCTTACTTCTCTATTTTGTTCTCTTTATAAAAGTTAGGACTGCGTTTTTCTTATCTCTTCATCTTGTTTTCTTTATAAAAATCAGAATTGCATAATAAATAATAATAATAAAAACAAAAAGAATAAAAAATAGAATCCTAAGTATTAGATTAATTAAAACAATTAGGTTAGGTTTAATAATTAAGCACCTTTTCCTCCTCCCCTTTCATTAGGATTAAGGAGTTTAATTAGGAAATTCTAAATCAGTTAAGTTAATTATTAAATAAAAATTAGCAATTTATTCCTTCTCCTCCTCCCCTTTCATTAGGATTAGAAAAATTAGTTTAGGAGATTTTAGGCTTTATAAATAAAACCAAAAACAAAATAAAAATAATGAAAACCCAAAAGACCAAAAACAAAGTAAAAAATATCAAAAATCTAAAAATAATATAATAAAGTTAGAAATTAAATAGTGGTTTAGGCTGACCAGGTCAAACCTAAGACCCAAATCTAGGTCTCCCCCTAGCCAGGTTAGACTACCTTTAGTTTCTATCATTTTAATAATTTAGGTCCCACTCTCTCTCCGGGCCCCTCTAAGGGATCGGGAGAGCGGATGAGGGCGGTCAGGACCCTAGGATAGGGTAGAGATCCATTAGGGAAATGGATTAGTTAAGTTAAATCCAAATAGGAAGATCCCCTAGTTAGGGCCCTTCTAGCCCCAATTATTAAAACCCCAAAAAACCATAAGACCAACAAATCAAACCCAAAAAAAAAATATTTTCTTCTCTTTTCCTCCACGTCCGGTGCTAAATATTCATTTGAACTCAAAGATTAAAGGAAATGGAGGCTGATTCAGAGAATCTGAATTCATGAGAATAATGAGACAAGACGAGTGATTTCACACACCACAATATCAGTTTATTTGCGTTCGGCCCATCATTGGCCTCTTTTAATCAATTTCGGCCCATTATCGGCCACTTTTAGTTTATCTAGGCTTATTATCGACCACTCACTTTTATCACTTGTGTATTGCACATAAACTCACAGAAATCACAACTCGAAGTCTCGCCTGCATCGTTATTTTCGATTCGAAGAATCAGCCTTTCAAACCCTACATTGTCAAAGGACACCGAGGGGGGTACCCGAGAACGGGGCCGATCCCCTTCTAAATATTTGGCAACTTCTCCCCTTATTTTCCTGATTTATTTCTATTTTATCTCACTTATTTTTTTAGAATAGTTGGAATTAATTTCAATTAGCCCGTAGGCCCATAAATATTGATTTCCCTTGCCTAGCATACATGACCCTATTATTCAACCCAAATTTGACTTAAATTGAAAGACCCAAATTAAGTGACAAGACAATTGTCGTGTGTTTCCTGAAGCACATTAGACGAGAGGAAGAACCCATCTCATTTTCTCCCGCTTTCTTTCGGCTTTCGTCGAAGGATGGAGTTACGGCCGTATCCGTAGCTGGCGATCGTGATCTGTCGATTTTGAAAGTAGTCAGAGTCCTCATTTTCGATGTAAATTGTTTTTTATCTCATATAAATGAATGGCGGTTTCCCTCCCCGGGGGGGAATCAAAATTCACATCCGACTAAGAGGAGATCAAGTAAGGAGGATGGTGCACGGTCGAAGTTGTGCAAGAACAACTATAGTCCTTAGGTCAAGGTACAGACTAAGGTAAAGGAGCTATGAGTATATCTTGTAATTATTCGAAAGTTCTTGATTTCTATATCGCGAATTTTCTCCCTGGAAGGTTTCCACGTTAAATTTGTATATGCCTTCTTGTGGTGTGTGATTGATACATTTATTTGCTAGTTCTATCTTGTTTGATTGGTTACATCCGCTGCATTGATTTGATTAATTAGACTAGCATCCATTCTAGTGGGTCCTGCAAGATCTTTACTCTACAACCAAGAGTTTGATCCCAATCTAACTCATTCGCAACACACCATTAGGCATGATCTGGCGTGGGTCCCATGGCAGTCGGGCCAAATAATATTCCAATGATATCCCACTTGGAACAATAGGCCATGTATATCAAACACATTTGAGTCTCATGCACTTTACATGCCTCGCAAATACCTCTATTTGGGTGGTCTTTTTGCCCAATACATATTTATTCTTGCAAATACCTCGAATCTCGACTTCAACCACTACTTGATTTCATTGATGGCACATGAATCATAACCAATAATTACGATGTCATTCACATATAAAGACATGTATGAATGATTACTCTCACTGCATTTAACATAGAAACATGTATCAACACTATTGGGGAAAATCCAATTTTACTTATGGCCTGGTGAAATTTCTTGTACCACTGCCTCGATGATTGTTTTAAGTCCATAAAGTGTCTTTTGTGATCTGTACACTATGTCCTTATGACTTTGTAACAAAATCCCTCAGGTTATTTCATGTAAATCTATTTATCCAAGTCGCCATTCAAGATGAAATCCCAAGTCATGATAAGCCATAATCATCATGAGGGTTCTTATAGATTGGAGTTTTATGACTAGGGAAAGAGTTTTGCCATAACCTACTCCCTTAACTTGCATGAAAACCTTATCACCAACCGTACTTTATCTTTATCCAAAGATCCATCTGAATTAAACTTCTTCTTAAGAACTCATTTGCAACTAATGGCCTTTCGACCTTTGGGTAGACCAACTAGCTGTCACACCTAGTTCTTATAAATAGACTTTATTTCTTCTCTCATAGCATTCATCCAGTTTTCAGCATCATGCCCGTTGATTGCTGGAGAGTGGAAGATGGATCCAAATCCTCCACGGTTTTCATGAAACTCCAATTATCATCTAGGTATGCTAGATGTTTTCTTATCTGAACTTGTCTACATGGTTCGGGTTGTTCATCATCAAGTGGGGCCTAGCTAGGATTTGCATTTCTAATGTCATCCATGTCAGATCCCCCACTTGAACACATTTATCCTTAGAGATCTCACAGAGTTCCACCACCCGTGGTCTATCTCTAGGATTAACCGTTGGATCTTCAAGTTAACACACATCCTGACATTGCACGATTATTTTATTATCGTGATCATATATACTATATCCATTGGAGTGACTTGGGTAGCCAACTGTTAAGTCCGTGTTTATGCATCATTAAAGCATCATTTTAGGAATAATTATGCACTTGATTAAATTAAATGCATTAATCTTTAAATAATTTTATCATTTTATGTTATTTCACTCTGAGCTCGAGAATAATTCAAGCATTTCACACACATTTTTTGTATTATTTTAATACTTTATGAGATTCTCCAGTTTTTCGAAGAATCCTATTTGGATTAGGACTCATTCTGGAAGACTCACACTTTAATTAGGGATATTTAGTATTTCATTGCTTAAATAAGATTTTACAGAAAATGAAATTTGAAGGATCCACTAAACCTTCAAGAAAATTTTGTGAAGAGTCCTAGTTGCATCAAGACTCTAACACGGGACCCACGTTGCTAAATTGAAGAATTCACTAAGAGGACCCCACATACACACATGTGAAACAAAACCAGAGGGGGCCTACATATCACGTCTGTTGTGACCCCAAACCGGGTCAGCGCCTAATCCGGGATCGGGCGACGTTATAAATTAATAATGCTACCAAGTGCATTTGTTTATTTGGCTGCTACGTACACGGATGACGAAGAGAGACAACATCCATGCACGTGATTTCCCACAGGTTTTCGCAATGAGGATTTCACGTACACACATGTCATTCACTGTCACGATGCGGAAGCGTGTAGCAAACCAATGTCTGTAAGTCCATTCCATATATTACAAGACTGATAATCACACATATATAAAAAAAAAAACATGATGTCAGAGTGAGCAATGATCATTTGGCATTCCCAAAATATAAAGTTAAATGTTTATACAAAATATGAGTCAGTTTATCATTCCCCAAAAATAAAGGCCAATAAGGGCAGTACAACCAAAAGAATTTCCAAAATGTGTCAGTCATTATTCCCAAAATGTTTCGTATCTCAAGGCTTGGCCGAATGTCTAAACGACATCGCCGGCCTGCCATTCTCCTACTCGTTGCGGCTCTTCGGCCGCCTCCTCTGGCTCCTCGGGGTACCCGACATCTAGACCTGAGTACCAAAAGAGTGGATTAGACACGACGGTCTGGCAGGTGGGTGAAAAGATATAACAATAAAATAAATTTAAAGGTGACCTTGGAAAACAATTAAAACTGTTGAAGCAATAATTTTCATGAAATAAGATGCATGCATCATTTATCCGAAAACACATGTGAAGTATAAAACATGTAAAGGTACCAATAAACAGGAAACTGGCAAGATGGCAACCACATTGAGCTAAATCCTCCATCACTAATGTGATGAGAGCACACTAGAGGCATTGGTTTCAGACACGCGAAGTGACGAGAACCAACTAAATATATATACATATAGCTAGACAAGACCACGGTCGCGGAACTGGGTAATGGGACAGGCAGGATCCAGACCGCAACTGACGGGAGCAAGAGGGGGACCCCATATCGGTGGATCAAGCCGACAAGGTTGTCCAAGCTTAGTGGTGCCGACTTGTAGGTCACATGAAGGAAATCGGGACATATACATATATCTATATAGGTGTATAACTCCCAAGCAGGCAGGACAGGGTGCTCATGGGCACATAAATCACATCGGGATCTTGTCATGCATATACAGGGCTAGCAGAACGTTCAAAGTACATGTATGAATAGTTTAAAGCAAAACTAGTAATGACACATGAAACGGAGAAGAACATATGTGATTCGAGTAAAATGGGACACAAATGGATTTCCATATCATTCCAGACCATACATTGAAGATTCAAGATTTAAATCAATGTGTATGAGGGTCCCTATACATATTGACAAGTCAAAATCCTCATTAAATCTCCGTGATGGGGTTTCTTTCTCAATCAGGCTCCATTCATCACTTCCTAAGTCTTACTATTGCATTGGGGCTCCAAACAGACCTCCCTAAGTCTTAAAACACTCTTTTTAATGATTACAGGGTAGACCCAGGCCATCAGCACAGTTGGCTCGAGCGGACCAGAAGTTCACTCGAGCCACTGGCTCTCTAGGAAGGGTTTGCTTGAGCTGACTTGGCTCTAGACTAGTTGGCTCGAGCAACCAGAAGGTTGGCTTGAGCCAACTGGTCTCTAGAAGTGGTTCGCTCGAGTGAACTGCTTCAGAACATGGGTTTTGTGCAGTTTCAGGCTCCTCCTTCCTTCCTCTTTCAAATCTCCTTTTAGCCACCACTTTCTCACAAAATAAGGGTTTCCTATCATTCTCAAAAAACCCATCCATTCCTCCATCAACCATTCCACCAAATATAATAAATCATCTCCTTTTTCATCCACATTCATCATAAGAGAAAACCCATCATATATGAAATCCATATGCAAGCATAAAGCAAGCTTTAACGAAATAAATACATACATTTCTATGAGATTAAGCAAGAAAGAGAGAGACCTATCAATATGCATATTTCAAAATCAATGGAAATCGTGGAAAGGAGCATAAACGAACAAGTAATAAAATCACCCAGAGTAAATAATGGAAATCCACATTTCTCATAAAATATGAAAACACTGTAACATCCATTCATCCACTTGCCTTGGTTTCCAAAATAGCAAAACAAGCTCCTAACACCTCTCTCAAAGCCAACCTACAAGCATACCAAAAACCCCCAAAACACAACCCATTAGAACCCTAAATGGTGAAAACCAAGAATGAGGAAGAGAAAGCTTGCAATAAGAGAGAAGAAATTTCCCTAGGGTTAGGAAAACACATATCTAAAAGATGGAAGAGGTAGCTTACTTGGATGACCTTCAAATGGCAAGAGTTAGCTCAAAGAGAGCCGTCGAATGGCTCGATTCCTCCACAAATGGTATTAATAGGAAGCTTTCATGGAGACGAAGAAAAAGATGAAGCTCATTTCTCCATTTGGCAAGAGCTTATAGTTGATTGGAGGAGAAAAAACAAGAAGAAGAAAAAGGGAAGAAAAACCCTAGAATGGACTGGAGTTGTTCCTTCCACAAAGAGCATGAGAAAAAGGGAATAAGGGGAATGAGCTCACTATTTATACAAAGTAGAGGTGGGTCCCACAACTTAAAAAAGCTTGTTGGGATAAAAACATAGGTTTTTGGGCCTCGAATGAGTTCGATGAAGAAGGAAAAAATGTTGGTCGAAAAATCTAGTTTCTAAAAAGTATATATTTCGAGGGTTTTGGAGACATTGAAATTTGTGTCCAAATTTTGTGTAAAAAGATTATTTTGCCCTCAAAGTTGGAAAAGTCGTGTTTCGAGGTCTCGAACGGGGACGGACTAAACATGAAAGTTGTAGAAGTTAATGAGATAAGTCAAACGGAGTTAAAACACGAATTTTCGTATCACGGCTAATCCCCCCCACACTTACGAAAAGTCATAAAAGACCCTCAAGGAGTCTCATTAAATCAAAAAGGCACTCAAAACTCCCCAAAACTATTTAAAAACTATTTTAATCCCAAACTTAAACAAAATCTACTAATCTCACTTTGAGCTAACTCGCGACTTAATTAGTGCTAATCGCGGTCCCTCGGGTCGGGGTCTTACATCCTCTCCACCCCTTAGGGAATTTGGTCTTTCAAATGCAAAAACAACTAACCTCAAGTAGTAGATGAGGATACTCCTTCTGGACTTGATCCCGTAGTTACCACGTTGCTTCCTCGGGTCCATGATTCTCCCAAAGCACTTTGATCCAGTAAATTGTCCGTATCCTCAGTTCTTATTCCTTGGTATCAATTATTCGAACAAGCTTCTCCACATCGGTAGCATCTTATCGGATTTCCAAGGGTTCATGATGGAGTACATGCAGTGGATCGTGGACATACTTCTTCAACATTGACACATGAAAGACATTGTATACGACGGAGAGTTCGGGTGGTAAAGCTAATCTATATGCCACATCACCAATCTTGCTCACAATATCATAAGGTCCAATGTACCTTCTGTATAGCTTGCCCTTCTGCCCAAATCTCAATGTTCCCCTAGTCAGTGACACCTTCAAGAAAACATTATCTCCTTCTTTGAATTGTAAGTCCCTTCTATGAGAGCCTGCATAGCTTTTATGTCTGTTTCGGGCTACCTTCAGACGTTCTTGGATCAACTTGACTTTGTCACTAGTCTCACTCATTATAGCCAGTCCATGGAAACTGCGAACACCTACTTCCTCCCAACATGCAGATGTCTTACACCTTCGTGCAACAAACCTAGAACACCCAAAGTACCCAAAGGTTTATCTCTAACTACACTAACCAAAGGAGGTTGTTTTAGTCAATTGGCCAAACCCAAAATATATAAATAAACCCAAGCCCCATATCCCATGCCATTTCATCTCTCACTCTCTCATTTCATTTCCCTCTATTCTCCAATTCAAATTCCCTCCCTTCTCCAATTCAAATTCCCTCCAATTCTCTTTTCTCTCTCCTCCAAGCAAAAGAATTCTACCTAGATCTAGGGTTTCTTCATCAAAGAACAAGAGAACATGAATCAAGCTCTAGTCCTCTACAAGCTAGAAGACTCATCTCGTTCTCTAGAGCTCCTTCTCTTCATATCAAGGTAACTGTCCTCACTTAGCTCCATTTCCTTGTAGAATTACCCTTCTTCTCTTAGAATCCTCCTTCCTCATGCATTTTCTCCATGTGGTTTAGGTGTTGGAGGTCTAGATCTTGATAGATCTGTGATTTGAGGGACTATTGAGTTGATTGGAGACCTTAGAGCTTGGATGTAGGAGTGTTTGGCTTGGATGTTGAAGATCAAGTTGAAGGCCCTTATTGGAGACCAAAGGCAAGTATAATATACTTCTAGCATAGATGCATGCTCTCTTTCATTGAATTCTACTATGGATGAATGATTTGATGATAGATTTGTAGATTTTTCTTCCTCTAAGCTTTATTTTGTTATTTTTGGCCATTGACGGATGGGAATATCCCATTTGAAAAATTAATGGCCCATTGATGATGATTGATGGGGTTTTCATGTATGGAGATGGTTTTGTATTGATTTGGGACGTAATTGATGGATTATGGATGGAAATCGGATGAAAAGAAAAGGATGCAGAAATCAGAAATCTCAAAACATGTTTGTACCCAGTCGACCAGTGACACTGCAGGTTTCTCCTATCTGAGGGTTGTGTTAATCAACCTATTAAAGTGACAACAATGTAGTCGGTCGACAGGGTCCTTTATGGTCGACCGAGTACGTACACTACATAACTGAGCCACCGGACTTATAGAATCCCAAGCAACACGGTGTAGTCGGTCGACTAGGGTCCCCTGTGGTCGACTGTGTACACTCTACAACTAGGAAAAAATGACAAACAGGTTCCTAGGAGTTCCAATGTTCCCGGTCGATCGACCGGCCACTCATCATGTGGTCGACCATGTACACTTAGGACTGTGTTTTCTAGAATTCGTTTATTTTATAATTTAATCTAATTGGACTCCATTGACCCTCCATTTGGACTGAGATGAGTGGACCAAATATGAGTCAAGGGTTAGGCTTAACCTTAACCCGTGTGGCCACCTAAAATAGGGTCTAGGGTTGATAAATGGAACCTAACAGGTGCTTAGAAAGGGCCTTGAGTGCACTCACGTTTAGATCACCAAATTATCTATCTATTAAGCATCTGAACCCCTTTTCTACCACTGTTTGGTAAAGTGGGACCCTACACCTGAATGTGTGGCCTTGGCCTAGGTTAGATCACTTCTGTTTACCCTTTATTGATTGGTTTAGATGTCATCTGGTTATTAATTCTCCACTGATTAATGTCACTTATATTGGTGTTAACCCTGATTAATAAATGGAAGTGAGGACCTTGACCTAGGGTTGACTTAGAGGTGACCTTAGATGTGTATGGTGAACATTTGAAGCGTGTTTGTGGCTAGGCAAGCTATTCTATGGTCCAATGGATGGATGGATGTGATACCATGGAGTAGATGGATTATGTGAATGGATTAGATACCCTATTTGTGGATGGATTGTATTCCGAATTTTAATGTATTGGCATGATGATGGACTGTAGTATGGTTATATGGACAGCATGATGGATGTATGGCTTATATGGATTATAATACAGATTGGATTACGATACTGGACCGTGTATGGACCTAATTATGTGGTTCCTATGAGTCAGGACGAACATCCACTCAGTTGAAGAGCCTAGCCTTAGCACTGATCACCCTTGATATATGTAAGGTCATCATGATGAGCTGGTAAGATGGACGTACGCCACTGGGGTATCACACGACACTGCACAATACCAATATATGGACGTCAGACTCTGGTGATATGATTTCGGCTGAGCTATGATCGCGTGTGTTTCCCCGCCGCAACTCATGAATAGTACAGGAGGGCAGCGTCATGATTCACATGGTACTAGCCTGTGTGGATATACCATATTGATTAGATGGATGGTTTAGCATGTTTCCTTTATACTATGTTATTTTGGTATACTATGATGTCAAATCCAATGGGATCTGACCCATTTATTTGGTGATTGGGTATCATTACCGACCTCATTGCCCTGGAGGGTGAGGCGGTCCTCAAGGCGCCTCTAGCAGATGAGTACAGGTGGGGTCCGGGCAATGTTGTTGTATTGCCCGAGGATGGAGAGCCTATCCCGGGGATTGAGTATTTTTTGTTTTGAGTTTTGACTGTCATTTGTGTGAGGATGGGTTGTTCTTTGCTTATGGTCTCTATAAAACACTCGTATCCATACATTGAGATTTAGTTTGGATTTGCACTAATTCCATTTGACATATGCAGCTGATATCATTGGATTGTTGTGACATTACTTCCGCTTATATTTCTCATATTGCTTCCGCATTTAAATGTTTCTTATTAATATGTTTCAAAAGCTTTAAATGTGACCTCACTGCGGATCTAAGATCCTGGGTTCCCGATGCATTTGGATATAGCGAAAATAATAATAATATTAATGCGTGTGGCTTCACAATTAAGATCCAAATTCTGAAATCGAATAAGGTCAACTTGAATTGCATTCATATGTCATATGGAACAGTACCTGTGAGCTCAGGCATCGCCCAATCCCAAGTTGCACCTGCTATTGCGAATTGATGGACAAGGGTTTGATCCATTAGTTTGTCTTCACTAGCGTGATTGTGAATGCATTGGCATTGTATTGAAACTTCAAACTATACAAATATCCATCAACCATTGACATTTCTCTGTGGATTTTCCAAGCTTAAGCTGCAATTTTTCAATCATATCCTGAGTCTTAACTCTCAACATGCAATAAAATAAAATAAAAAGCTTCACTTTCTTCAAATAACACTCTCAAAGACGTGCAAGCTGTTGAATCTTCGTATCGGGAGGAAAGCATTGAGAAGGTGTTTGCCAGAAGCAAGCACCGGCCATTAAAGAATTTGTAACTTCTGTTGGGTGGTAAGAATCCCAATAAATATGTTTGCCTCGATCTGGACATGGCTGCTGTTCTGGCTTGCATGGCAATATGCCATCACCATAAGTTGGGCAACATGGAACATTTGTAAAGGCTAACCCTGAACAAGTAGACAGGTAAGCTCCATTATTATGGGATCATTTGAATGTAGAAAAGGAAAATGGAGAATAAGTGGAGAAATGAAACCCACCTTTGCTCCTCAACCAAACAGAGCCCTACTGTCAGATGATTAGGTCGTTCTCTAGCACCACTAAGGAGAGACAAAATGACCATTTTTATAGGCAACTCATAGCATGTTGATTGGACCCAACAGATTAAGATCTGGTAGCCAGAAGGTATAGATCCATTGGTCATGTTTCCAGGGCCGGCTCACCATATAGGCAGGTGAAGCAAGTGGTGGGGGCCTCACCATGAGAGGGCCTCATAATTTTGTTGGATTAGTAACATTAACTTGATAAAGCTAAAAGAGAAAATCATGGTACATTTGAAAATCAAAACCAGAGAAGATAGACGAAGAAGAAGCACAATAAAAATAAAAGTATTATAAAATAAGTACGTTTTTAAAGGTATCAAATCTCGCTGGGAACCATCTGAAATGAATTCAAATGAACTCGAGCTAGAAAAGAAAATTGATCACAATTAGACCCGTTTTCTAATGAAACTGAAATCATCGAAAAATTCCATCATTGGAAAATTTTCATAAAATTAGAATTACAAATAAGTCCTTTTTTTATAGAAAATACCCTCTTTTTCATAAAATGGCATTTCAAATCAACCTTGACTCATGGGGTCCACTAATTAGGATACTATTGAGTCTTTTCCAAACTCATATATTGCTTATTGAATACTATTAATAGTACCTGTTACAGTTGCTTCCACCGAAAGAAGTTTTTCGAAATTAAAGTTAATAGAATCTTACCTATGATCAACTATGTCAGAAGAGAGATTAAGCAGGTTAGCCATTTTATCTATTAAGAAGAAAATTTTGGAAAACCTTGAATACAAAAAATTGATCAATAAATTTGCATCACAAAAGGCAAGAAAGGTTAAATTTACTTAAAAAAAATAAATCCCTCAACAAGCTCTAAAAAAAATAAAAATCCAAAAAAAAATCCCAAATTTTTTTTTTAAGTCTGCCAATGTACTACTCATAGTGTACATTGCCGGTCCCAAGTCCGGATTAAGGACGAGGGTTTTCTCATGTCACACATAGAAGCTAGGGGCCTCGTTTATACTTTCGCCTGGGGCCACATATTGTCTTGAGACGGCCCTGCATGTTTCGCACATATATATGTGCAAGAATTTTTTTTGTTTCTTCCTTCTTTTTTCTGGTGAGAACCGTCCAGGCATAATACAGTGCTAACTCACCTATGAGGCCCCACCTAGGACCATGCAAATCATGGGGAGGTGGGGTATGAAAAGATCTCAATGAGACCTAAGCGTGTGCAAAAATATCGACCCCATTATCATCCTAACTTTTGTTATGGGGTCATTAATTTTAATGGTTAAGGCATATGTCTTTTGGGTTTCAATCCAATAGTTACTAACAATTAATTAGATGAGTGCGATACTAGAGCGTGAGGCAATTTATGAATGGTAAAGTGTGTGGGGTATAACATGAACAAACAATAAGTGGGCTAAGTGCTCCCACAAACTAGGATGGACCACAATAAGAACCTTGAAGATGAGCCTCATAGATTAAAGAATTAGGATGATCTAATGGGTTGATATTTTGCATATCCCGACATCTAATTAATTGTGATCTTTCCATCTCCACCTCCTCCATAAATGGCATGACCTTAAATGAGCCCCACAAACGAGTTTGCACAGCACACTGTGCCCACGATCTCACCAAAGTGGAACTCCAAACAATGGTAGCAGCTAGTTAATTATGGACATTGTATTTCATCTTCATATTCTTCCTCGGTCTTTGAAAACTCAAGACTAGAAAGGTCACTAAGTTATGCTAGCAAAGCAAATCTGACCAGAAACTGAATCAGACTCTCATGAGTTACTAAACTCAATGATCTTACGAGCCACATTTGAGAGTCCAAAAGTTTTGACCAATACTCTATTTATCAAATGACATTTAGGCTTACTTAAAGAGAATAAAAAGTTTACCATAACTTGGAGCATTCTTGTATATGTTTTGACTAATTGGATAAGTTAGTCCCGGGACAAAATTTGATCCCTGCAGGGTAGCGTTCAGTCGCTGTACCAAGGGGAAAAATCTGTTGTTGAATTCCACCACTAAGTTGTTTATCTCTTCCACACATTGCCCCTTCATAGGTGTTGTATTTGTGTTGTTTGGTATGCACCCGATCGGCCCAATGTCGAACATCACGATTTTCCTAGCCCCAAGGTAATATAGCCTCTGCAAATAAGTGAGCAAATGACTAATGAAGATTCATTTTTATTACATTTGTGTTCCTCGAGTTATAGGAATAAAAAGGTTATAGGAACAAGATATTTCTTATGTTATAAGAGGTTTTCAAGCAACTTCTATTATTATATATTAAGCTATAAGCTTTTTAGATAATTTTGACCATTTAATTTGATTTTGACCGTAATTAAAATATAACTTCTCACTTCTTATAACTACTACTCATTTCTTATAACTACCCATTACCTTTTCTTTTCTTCTTTTAATTTCTACAAAATTACCTTTTTGCTTGCATCTCCTATTCCATTTTTATGTATATTTGTTTTTTTACCTCCCTTCTCATATTCCCTTTCTACACTCCCTCCAGTCATGTTTTTTTTCTTTCTAAAAAATCATTGCTATGCATGAATAGTTTATTTGCATTGTACGAGTGAATACTTAAATTGCATTGTATGGACGTACCCGTGATCAACACGGGTTATTGTGCTAGTTGTCTATTAAAGTCATCTCCGTAGCATAGAATGATGATCTAAAACAATCATGAGTATCATATTATTCTATTTAAAACTCAAACCGAATCTAAATTAGTTGTTTGATAACATTAGATAGATAAAAAGATAAGATAGATATTTCATGAGGAGGTAAGTAGTAAATCATGAATATGTTTTAGAAATGAACGTGAAAGGAAAACGAGCAAATAGATAATATTATGTATTAGGAAAGTTGTGGTTGCTAGATATGTTGGATATATTAGGATATTAATGAAGGACTCATATTAATACCTAATATTTTCACACATAATCTAATATTAGTATCTCCAACTGTTAGACTGTATGACCTCAATCCAGTGGATATATAATACGGATAAATTGATTTATTTCATTAATTAATTTATATTTTCATGCTTTATTCATGAGATGAATCGTATTTTATTCTTTGTTTGCACATGAATAATACAAAATGACATGATGGTTCATGAGATGAACCAGAGTCCACAAGTATATTAGATGTGATCCATGTGTTTGGATGAGATCCACATACAGGAAACATAGATCACAAATCTTTTACTTAAATTGATTCACAGCCAGTGATGAGATTGGGCATCTCATCTGATAAGGTTGCAGCACTGTGATCACTATGAGATTGTGTGATATGTCTCGATCATCAGAGTTTCAGACTCTGGACCATTGTGCTGGTACATTGAATGTACTTAAGGACCATGAGTAGCATCTTATATAAATCTGTCTTTGATTAAAGAACTGCTCTCATAATTCCCAAGCAATAGGCTCTTAATCCTGAGAGATTAATGGACTGAAGTTTCTACTATACATTTACTTTGAGTCATCAATGAGTGAGGCCAATTGTAGGTCAACACCTTGATGTCTTGGGTACATGGTAGTGGGATTGTGGGAACATATAATTCTCAAGATGGAATCTACCCTCATAAATATCTCATTGTGCCAATTAATGAATTTTATCATTAGTGACTCATCTCAATTGAGAGTTAATTGGATAGTACTGATGATTATTGTGATTAATTGGGTCACAAGAATAATGAGAGATGGATTTAATCGGTTTGACAAATTTAATTCCAATAGATCCATGGATATAATTGATGGATGGGCCTATTTGCAGTAATTGAGAAGTTTAGGGTCTCCTTTTAATTATTTCTAAGACTGGAGTGCAATTGCATTTAATTAGTGGACTTATTTACAATTAATTGTGGATCCAGAGTTCACATGAGATGTGAGGTCCAGATTCCTAGTTGGAGCCAGATTCTAAGGAATCCCTAATGGTCCTCATGCTAGCCCTAATAAGAGAAGGTTACTAATCTCATTAGAACTCTTACGATACTTACTAAGAATAGAAGTGAGACTTCTAGTCTTGGTGTAAGAGGATGTGTGCCATAAACTATAAATAAGAGGTGACGGTTAGAGACTATACACAACAATAATCTCTTAAGTTCTTCTCTCTCCTCTGGTTTTCTACTCGATATCTAGGGTTTTCTTCTACTTGGAGATCCCACCATTTTCCTTTAGAAGTTCTCTAAGAGGATCATAGCGTGGAAGAACACAAAGGCAAGGGAGATCAAAGGTTTGCGAAAAGGGTTTTCCTAGAGATCAAGTTCTCGATTAGAGCACAACTAAGCTCCAAAAGTATAGATCTATTATCTATTTGAATTAATAGATCTAATGCATGTTTTGTAGGTCTATTTTTCCCCTCTATTTCTCTAAAATGGATAGAGGTTTGAAAAAAAAAAAAGAGTGTTTGGCACCACCTTTCAGCCTCTACACATTTTAGAGAAGTAGAGGCAATGGCACTACTTTCCACAGCCCCTTGTTGAGGTAGTTGACAAATAGAGGGGAAAAAGAAAAGGCGTAGCTACAGTGTTTTATGCATAATCACGCTCAGTTTGGTCTTTTCATTTTTTTTTCTAATTTGAGAGGCCCAATCAAGATCCAAGCCGTTGAAAATGTTCATGACAAGGTCAAACATGGCCATGTATCCAAATTTGAGCCGTTGAATCATCACCAATCTCTAGATATGTGCCAAAAATCGTGAGCCATTGGATATAATTTGTTATGATCTGTGGGGCCCCAAACACAAGATCAAAACCGTTGGATATGTTTGGGAGGCCAAAAACGGCTATGTGGTCAATTTTGATCGCATAATACCTTGTGAATCTCGGGATATGTACAAAACAAAAATAACTATTGATGTATTATACTCAATATTGCATTTGTCCATGAGTAGTAAACTGTTTCAATTATTATTTTTATTTAGAGGCATGTAAAATAAGATCTAAACTGTTAGTAATGTTTACAATATCAAACATGACCATGAGACCAAATCCCACCCGTTGGATCATCACCAATCTCTAGATATGTGCAAAAAAGTGACTCATTCAATATAATTTTGTGGACTATGTGGGCCCCAAACACTAGATCCAAACCTTGAGATCTCTTTGGAAGGCTGAGCACGTTCATGTGGTCAATTTTCATGGCCTAATACCTTTTGAATCTCAAAAAATATGTGAAAAACTCTCAACCAATGATATAAAAATGTCTATTTAGCATAGACCTTTACATTACCAAACACCTCCTTTTATTTTAGCCTCTTTTTTCTATGGCTCTTTTTTGTATGGGTCTATTTTGAATGGTCTTTAAAAAATAGACTATACCTGCCAAACAAGCCCCTAGTTATGCTTGTTGTTTTTGTATCTATCTTCTTGATGGATGTTTGATCTTAATACATGAGATTAGGGTTTCAGATCTTAGGCTTGGGTTCTTGACCTTATGGATATTTGATCTATGCATCAAGTGGGTCAAAAAGTTTTGAATATCTATCCACAAGGCTCACCTACTTCCAACACCAACTATATCTGACTATCATCACATCCTTCTTAATACTAGGGGTGTTCGTGGCTTGGGTTGTGCCAAGCTGAGGCATATCCAGGTAGGCCCAACTTTAGAAACACAAGCATATATTTGGTCTAAGGCTGCCCATTTGGACTCTTGGCCAGGTTGTGCCAGGCTGAACCGGGCTTTTTATCATTTGTATGGATCTTCTAGCAATTACATGACAAATTATCACTAAATTACAAACTGATCCTTTTCAGGCCAAGCCCAGCCCAAAGCAGGTTGGGCCCAAGTGCCCCGGCCATGAGCACCCTACTTGATATGTAATATTTCCATCAAGTTAGCAGAGATCAATAGAGATGGTATCATATGTGAGACATTGCTTATGAAATCCTCAACAAGTAATTTTGAGTAATAAGACCTACAACCAATGCCAATTTCTCAACACTCCCTTCGAGAACTTCAGTGAACTGGAGAAGATTTAGACCCCATTTGCCCCCAACATCTTCATTCCTCCAAATCCACTTTTCTTCCTACGCCAGAATAGATGTCCAAAGGTTTTTTTTTTTTTTTTTCTCCAAACCCACTTTTCTTCCTACTCCAGATTAAATATCCAATCTTTTTTTCCCCTCCAAACCCTATTTTAACAAAAAAAAAAAAAAAAAAAAAAAACCAACCCACCTTTGCAATTTTTTTTCTGGTAGCTCCCTATATTCCATCAGGGCCACTAAACAAAGTCCAATCAACAACTGACCAATCCATCTGTTATTCAAATGCTACTCTGGACAACCTAGTTTTTCATTTCATTTGACCTATACCTAATCAAAATACTGATATCCCCATGTCTACGCTGAACATAATGTCAACCTTATTGGTTACATATAAGATGGCAACGGACCCTGTTCACTCGACTTTCGAAACATCCAACCTGAAAATATCATGTATGTGGTCTTAATTTGGTCTAGTTTTCAAATAGGCCTAGATTTAGGACCCAGTTATGGACCCTTCTCGTATTCAGGTCGGGTCCAGAAGTAATCAGGTTTATACTGTGTAAATTGTGTCAAGATAGTTGTAGGGTATAATTTCCTTCAAAAACAGAAGGACCAAGTAGGGATCGCAGTGGACCCTTTTGGCCCAATCTGGGTAATTAGGTCAGATATAGGTCTACAAAACCTAAGCAGTTAGGGTTCGGACTCAAAATCGACTCGAAGTCGACCCATTTACATCGCTAGTTATACATATCATGCTTTCTATATCTATAACTATAAAGAAGAAAAATCCATAATCCCCAAACACCACACGAGGAATTAGTTTTGTTGGGTCAAGCACCTCCGGAATATCCACATCATCGCAAAAAAAAAAGAAAAGAAAAAAAAATAGAGTTAAGAGTAGAGTAAAAGTTTATCAGTCATTCACCTGCATATGTCTTTGGAGAGCATCTACAAGGGTTTGAGCAAATGCTTGTGGAGTTGGTCTTCGCCTTCTCGTATAGTAGTAGTCTGGCTGTAGATAGTTGTTGATGTAGTCATTGGAGCCTATGGAAACAAAGAAGATGGATCGGGACAAGTGATCCGAAAGTAGTGGGCCTGGGAACATCTTTGGCAGGTCCCTTCGGACAGTCATACTGAACTTATTGATCTGTTCTCTCAATGTTACACATCGTCCCTACACAAAAGGCCCACTTGAACATAATATAGCATATATGTTAATAGAAAAAGGGCCCACTTCAATGTGTTAGGTAGATTTTGACAATGTTACATAATATATAGCATATATATGTGTTAGGTAAGTTTGAGACTTCTTTTCCAACTTGTATGAAAATTTCAAACATAGCTATAATCGAGCAATGGATTTCTTTTGAGGTGGTCGTCATCATTATAGTATTATCTCATCAATCAATCTAAGATCAGACAAAGGTTTAATGTTGTGATTTTTTCTTGAAAGGAAAAGGTGGAAAAGTAGTAGTGATTATGACCACCATGCATACCAATCTTCTCCCAGTTTTATTAAGAATGCCTGCTGAGCCCGATGCGTAGTTCACACCAGTCCTTGTTTTGGCTTTCTGCTGTCGAGAAAGACTAAAGTATGCAGGAACATATGGCAGCCCCAGTGCCTCAGCTGCAATGAGATCTCAGAGAAATTAGAAGAGAAAGATATAAAAGAATTAATACTGTGGAGGATGTTAGAATCACACATGCTTTAGTCCGGAAATCTTTGGTGTTTAGACTAATCCTAAATCTCTTAACCACATAAATCATTGGCTACTGGGGAGTGGGTCTAATATCGGGGATGAGGTTTTCAGTAAGGGGCAGCAGTGGCGGATCCAGAATTTATATTTGAGTGGGGTACACCCAAATGGTAATTGGATTTTGGAGGCAATCCTTGGATTTTCACCCCGGTTTTTAGGGTGGACCTAAGATTTTCACGTGAGTTTTAGAAGTATAGCCAAAATCTTCATGTGGGTTTTCAAGGTGTTGCGTGTCGGAACATGTGCTTGAATGTAGGTCTGCCTTGGGTGGCAGGTCTTATATTAGGGGACGAAACTTCTATTGCAGGAGCGGGTCTCATCTCCAAGGACAGAGTCCCTAATGGGTCCCAACCCTCTTGGGTAGGGTACCAAAAAATATTGCTTAAAAATTAAAAAACAAAAAAAAAAAAAAATTGGGATCATCTAATTTCAACATTATATTGAAAATTTTCTATCAAACCCATTACCCACCCTAGAAGGTTACCAAAACCGTAAATCTTTACGTCAAATTTGAGTTGAGTTAGGGGTAGCGAAGGAGGGCCAAATAGCAACAATAAACACAAATCCCAACCCAGACCATTTATTAATCAACTTAGAAATGTCAACATCAACAAACCGAAAATTTATATGAAAAAAAAAAATAAAAGCTTGAGTCCAAACCCTGAACCAGCAGGTTAGATTGGGATAGCCCTGTCCGTTTGCATTAAAATGCAAGGGAATTGAAAACATGGTGGTTGAAAATGAAGATCAAAGGTGAATTTTCCAAATATAAGCATCAAAAGCATCTTTTGTTGATTTTATTTTTCTAAAATAAAATGTTATTTGATGATGTTCATTTCTTGAAAACCACTTTTAACATTCATTTTTAATCATCCTATGTATTGAATTCCTATACATTCTTACACAAACAAACAAGGTTAGAAGCAAGAGAATTTTTAACCTGCGAAATCTACAAAAGTCTTCCCATTAGTGAATCTTCCCGTGGTCCCACCAACGAAATCAACACCATAGGGGGGATAATTAGCTCTCGCGGTGGTAAACCGATTATTATTGTTCCCCGAATCAGATAAGGAGTCTCCAAACACATACAAAGCAGCCGCTGCAGGGGGATTTTGTGATTTCACAGGAAATAAGTGAAGGAGAAGAAGTAACATCAGGATAAAGGAGGAGGTAGCCATTCTCTCTTTCTCCCTCAAAAAAATTCAAAAGAACCAATAGATCGAATTTTCTTTTGGTTGAAATGGAGTGCACATTTCTAGTTGTTTAGGTCATCCAGCCACACCCATACATAGGATCTTGTTATCTGAAAGTTTCAAACATGGGGGTCCTCACAAAGAAAATAGAAAATTAAACCTGAGGACAAATGGCTTAAATGACAAGTATGTGGCTGTAATTTGATTAGAGAACAATTAGGGGGAAAATGAAAGACAAGAAAAGGTATGTTGTTGATAGGGACCATTGGACAGGCCATAAAACAAGGATAGGTTGTGCACCCGCTGTCTGCCCTAAATCAATATGGTCCATCCATTTAAATCCATCAGTTGATCCAAAATTCCTGAAATCCACAAGACCGAGTCTTCTTGCTGTCATGTCTCAGTTAGAACCACCTGTCCAAATCCAGAAGATACAGAACACATGTATGCCAGCATATCTGATCTGGGTCCTAGTGAGGTCAGGAGAGAGAGAGGGGGGGGGCTAATGCATAATATGTAAAACATATTAATTATGTATGGGTAATTTTTCAGCTGAGAGCTACCTCTCACCATTTCTACGAAAATGACCCATTACGGTATATGTTAATCATGGTGGTTAATATGATGGAACTATCTCATTGTGAACTAGGTTTTAGGTAAAATAAATATTATCCCAGTTAGCACAACCATTGAGCTAAGGGCCTAAAATTTTTAATCGTTTATTAAATTACATATTTTGTGAAATTCAATTCAAGGGAGTGTAATTTCAATAAATGTCAAATTAGGGTGAGTGGCGATGAATGGAGTTACCCAGGGGAGTTAGATTGATGAACATGTGGCCCAAGAAGTACTAAGAGTTTAAAATATTAATTTCAAAATATCCTATATGTAAAATGGTTGATGAGGCAACAATGCTTTACCTTTTACCTACTTCCTTGAGCGGCCACTTTCACTTTCACTTTCACTTTCTTTTAAAAAAGTAAGATAATTCATTGGAATAATAATATTGGTTGCACTAATTGAATGAGTTTTCAACAAAATTGCAGCGTCACCTCTAACACAAAGCTCAACTCGCGTTTGTAGAGTTTTTCATGCCCATTTCGCGCCAGTAAGTACATTAGAATTTGGACTCACCCTAACTAATTGAATTTGATTGAGACTTTGGTAGGTGATTGTTAGAGCTGTCACTCGCCTCTAGTGGTTGTCCGAAGACATGTTAGTATATTGGGAGTCGAGGATGCGTGTGTTTAGAGTTTTGGATGCCAAACACCTTTAAAAGCATTTAGGATCTCTATCCTCTACATCCGGACCCTAAATAAGCGGAAGGTCGAATCTCAACGCCATAGTATGTCAATGGCAATTTATGACTTAGAATAGTAATTTGCAATGGCTCCTTGACTTATTACTACTGATATCAATCATACATGCATAGTACTCGTCTCTTCACGTGCACGGCACATGCACTTCTATGAGTCCAATCATAATCGTTTTTGCCACCTGATGTCGTACCCAGGGCCGGCCCTGGCAAGGGGCTGGAAGTGCGATCGCCCCGGGCCCTTTTCTCAGGGGGGGCCCAAAAACTCCAGGTTTTCAATTTAAAAAAACCCTAACCCATATCCAATTATCTACCACTTAACGGTAAACAAATTAACCAACCAACGCCAAATCCCAAAAAATGCATTAACCATCTGCAACTGCAACTCTTCGTTCTCCACAACCCACCCTCTATGGCTCTATTTATCTCCTCTACCCAATACCCATTATTTAATTCTCCATAAACTAGCAAACAACAACCCAAAAAAGAAATTGCTCTCTGGTAATAGCCATCACTGTCCCCCAATTCCAGCCCCCCACACCAAATCGAGCTCTTCAGGCCAGTAGATCTGAGAAGCAACAGCCCAGCAGGCCAGCACCGCCGCCGACCTCCAGCCGCTTCTTCAACCTTCAGTTCTTCAATCTTCTCCATCCCCAATCCCCATTCCCCGGACCCCGTCATCGCATCACTCATCAGCACGGGTCCATCATCAATTCATCAATCATCATCATCACGCCTTTGGCATCAGCAGTTCAACACCATCTCGCCGATCTCAGCCGGCCAGCCCCTCTTATCTGATTGAATCAAACAGCAAAAAAAAAAAAAAAAAAAAAGGAAAGAAGAAGAAAAAGCAGCGAGGCGTAAAAGGTACCTGGCACCGGACTGGAGGAGCACATGCTGCCAGGCTGCCAGCTGCCGTCGTCACCAGTCACCACGTCCACAGCCCTTGTCCTGCCGCCTGCGCTCTTCAGTCTTCACTCCCGCCAGGCGCCATCCATTGAGGCATTGAGTCATTGACATCGAAAAAGAAAAGTAAGAAGGGTTTTGAGTTTTGACCCTTTGTTCTGCAATCTGGGCACAGAACACGAGTTACACTTACACGAGCAAGAACTGTGGTCTGTGGGCCTACATCACTTGGACCTTGGACTTGGGCCTAGTTTCTAGATCCGGGCCAGAGGCCAGTTTGGATTGAGTTCAGCTGTTCAGGCAGTCTCTCTCTATCTTTTTTCTCCAAACAACCTTGTCTAGGGCTGCTGTTGAGGGGGATTTCTCAAATTCCAGGTTATGTTGTTCTTTATTTATTCTTTTAAGTATTAAAATTGCATTGGTTTTACTTGTACTGTTTCTGTTTTCAAGTAGCAATGTTCCCTAAGAAACAACCATCTGGAAGTCAAAAAAAAAAAAAAGAGACAGAGAAGAATTAACTAAATCTCAAACTGGAGCTCTAGATAAATTTTTTCTTAATAAAATAAATAGTTCACTTGATAACTCAACTGAAGATTTAGTCATTAATTCTTACACTCAAAATCATGTTGAAGAATTTGTAGGAATTGATAATGATTTAGTCAATGAATCTAAACAACAAAATCATGTGGAAGAATTAGTAGGAACTGAGAATGATTTTAATGAACATGTAGGTGACTTAGGTGAAGAAGATGAACATGTTGAGAATGAAGATATTGATCAACTTTGTAATAATAAAAACATTAAAAATGATGGTGTAGAACCAAGTTTTCCTTCAAACTTTTGTGATCCTAGAATTTGGGATAATCTTGATGAAAAAATGAGAGGTTTACTTGTGGAAAAAGGTCCTACAAGAGATAATAATATCAAATTTCCTAGGGATGAAAACTTTAGACATTTTTTCTCAACATATTACATGAAAAAGTTACCAAATGGAGAGACTCAGGATAGAAAATGGCTAGTATACTCAAAGGAATTGGATAAGGTATTTTGTTTCTGCTGTAAGTTGTTTAAGACAATGTGTAGTAGAAGCCAATTAGCAAATGAAGGACTTAGAGATTGGAAACATCTTAGTGAGAGGCTTAAAACAACATGAAAATAGCACTGAACACGTAACTAACATGAGTTCTTGGATTGAATTACATAACAGATTGAAAAAAAATGAAACAATTGATAAAGGCATACAGGAACAAATTAGGAGAGAGAATGAACACTGGAAACGTGTTTTGGTAAGAATAATTTCTGTTGTCAAATGTCTTGCTAAAAATAATATTGCATTCCGTGGAACAAAAGAGAGAATTTATGAAAAAAATAATGGTAATTTTTTGGGTATATTGGAAATGGTTGCAGAATTTGATCCAGTAATGCGTGAACATTTTCGACGAATTCAAAACGACGAGATTCATTATCACTATCTTAGCCATAAGGTTCAAAATGAGCTTATATATTTGCTGGCATCAAAAGTCAGAAGTGCAATCATTGAGAAAATCAAACAAGTAAAATATTTTTCAGTGATACTTGATTGCACTCCTGATTCAAGTCACAAGGAACAAATGACTTTGATAATATGGTGTGTGGATATGTCAAGGAGTCCAGTTAAAATAGAAGAGTACTTTTTAGAGTTTTTAATTGTGAAAAATACATCAAGATTAGGACTTTTCACTGAATTGCAATCTGTCATAGAGTCCCTTGGTCTTAAAATTGATGATGTGAGAGGACAGGGTTATGATAATGGCTCTAATATGAAAGGGGAAAATCAAGGTGTACAAAAAAGATCACTTGAAATAAATCCTAGAGCTTTGTTCATGCCATGTGGTTGTCATTCTCTTAATTTAACACTATGTGGTATGGCAAAATGTTGTGTGAAAGCGAAATCCTTTTTTGGGGTGGTTCAACGCATTTATTGTGTTTTTGCTAATTCTACAAAGCGTTGAAGATTTTACAGGATCATATAGATGGTTTAACTCTTAAAACATTATCAACTACACGCTGGGAAAGTCGTGTAGAGAGTGTTAAAGAAATAAGATACCAATCTGCCCAAATAAAAGAAGCTTTATTTAAAGTAGTAGAAACTAGTGAAGATGCTAAAGTAAAAAGTGAAGCAGAAAGTTTAGCAACACATGAACTGGAAAATTTTGAGTTTTTATTAGATATGGTTATTTGGCATGATATTTTGTTGAAAATTAACTTAGTCAGCAAAAAATCACAATCTAAAGATATGTGCATTGATGTTGCTTTAAAAAATTTGGAGGGGCTCATTTCTTTTTTTTGAGAATTATAGGAAAAATGGATTTGCATCTGCTATGATTGAAGCTAAAACTAATGCTTGTGATATAGGGATTGAACCCGAATTTCCTAAAAAACGTCAAAGTCATAGAAAGAAACAATTTGATGAGAATGCTAAAGAAGAGACAATACAATCAGTTGAAGAATCATTTAGAGTCAATTATTTCATATGTGTAGTGGATATGGCTCTTTCTTCATTAAGAAGTAGATTTGAACAAATGCAAACATATGAAGGTATTTCTGGGTTCTTGCTTAATTCAAAGAAGTTAACTTCATTGGGTGATGATGAATTGAAAAATTATTGTGTGAAGCTTGAAACTACTTTAAGAAATGGTGAGTCTTCTGATGTTGATGCAAGTGATTTGTTTTCAGAGTTACAGGTGCTGCAATTTCTTTTACCAGCAGAAGTAAACACAACACTTGAAATTATAGAGTTTGTAAAAGATATGGACTGTTTTCCAAATATTTTGATTGCCTATAGAATACTATTTACTGTACCTGTGACTCTAGCATCTGCAGAAAGAAGCTTTTCTAAATTAAAATTATCGAAATCTTACTTGAGGTCTACCATGTCACAAGAAAGGCTAAATGGGCTAGCAATCTTATCCATTGAAAAGGAGATGTTAGAAAATCTTGAATTTGAAAGCATAATTGAGGATTTTGCTTCTCAAAATGCAAGAAGAAAATCATTTCAATACTTTTTTAGTTGTGATTTTGTTTTTCACCTTATCTTGTAGATGGTGATGCTGCTGTTTTGCTTTGACCATTCATGATGCAAAGAGATTTCAAGTAGGTTGATGTTCTTTGCTTTGGCTATTGAGGATGCAAAGACATTTTTGTTTTGCTGGTTGCTAAAGATGCAAGGGGATTTCAAGTAGAATGGGTATGTTTGCTTTGGCTATTGAGGATGCAAAGAAATTTTTATTTTGTTGGTTGCTTATTGCTATATGAAAAAGAACTATTGAATTGTTACAACTTACAAGTATTTGTCTTGTTTATATATTATAGCATTTTATTTTGAATGTTTATATATTGAAGTTTGAATTTATATGCTTTGAATGTTAGAATTTTAGTTAATTTTGATAAGTTAGATATTGGTTGAAAAATAAATAAGGCCATCACTAAGTTTATATATATATAGAGGCCTAATTTTCACTCTTGCCCTGGGCCCTGAAAAATCCAGAACCGGCCCTGGTCGTACCAAACCTTAGTATAGTGTTTTTACTTTCGAGGGCACGCTTTGAGGTTTAGCACGTAGTTACCCTGCTTTTTCCCTTGGGTGACAGGATCCATAATTGTGGTGTGCGCATCCATGCGTTCATTGCTCTACTACTTTTCCAATCACCCGGATCCAACTTATACCTATTTTAGGTTGGACCAATCCATGAAATAATATTTTCCAGTTGTTTAGTGATTTTAGGCTTTGTCCAATCAACGTTTTAACCATGTTTTACCAGTTTTGATTGAAATTGACCATCTTGAGCTAGTTTGCCTATTATTGCTCGTTTATGTGCCCGACATAGCTAATTTAGATTTATTATAGACTACTCGCCTTGATTAACGTGCTTTGCTTACCTTAGCCTTCTTGGGAATAGTTTCCATCTTCTTCTACCATATTTTAGGTAGACTTTTGTTTGTCTTAGTCTTGATCCTTTGAGTCGGCACCACTCAGCTTCGATCACATTGCGGTAGGATATGACTGTCATAAGATTACAGAAAATAAAATAGAGCACCACGAAGAGGAACACCACCATGTTGAGCTGTGCCGTGTACGGGCCTTAGTGTGCCCAGTAAAGACTTTCGAGAATCACTGTGTTCCCATAATTTCACCGTAGGTTCCATTAAATGAAATGACTACATTTATAATCAAATATTGAACTAATCTTCTTATCTTAAAGACAACCTTATCCCAAGGATAAGGATAATCTACTAAATCCTAACAACATTCTGTTTTCTCCAACATCCGGTACCCTAAATGTGCCATGGGCCATAGCCCCTAGCCCAATACGGCCATGTCTAGGACGGGCCAGACCAACTTGGGCCGGTCAAGGTGTCGGGCTGAGCTATGACACGATGACCAGAGTGTCATGCGATGCTGAGCCAGGGCAGCCCTACCCACTTTTCATCTCTAAATGTTAGTAACGACCACTATGGCTTCCTAGGGTTTGGGAGAAGGCAATATGTTCATTGTTACGGAGGGTGGATGACACGACTCGAGCCTGAGATTATCATAAAATCGAGTTAATTTCCATCACATAAAAACTCACAAGGGATATCATACATACATTATGCGGAAAATTAACTTATAAACAAATGTACATTGTTCGTATTTAAAATAAAACTTATTTACAACTTATACAATTATTCACTTGCATATTTACGTATAATGCGAGGATTCAAAAGTATGAAACATTTCTTAAATCCACTCTCATCAAAATTTCAACTTCTTAAATTTATTTCCACCCTACGAGTCCTCCTGGAGGAACCTGACCGGTCTACTAGCTCCTTTGTCGTTGTAGTCTCGAGATAAGTAGAGGCAACTGGGGCAGTAATGTCATCAATAACACAATGTGAATTTAACAATTCAGCAAAATATAAACAGTTCATGATTACATATGTTAATCATATTTTTATATGTCTATTTCAATGTTAGATTAAATTAATAATAATAACAGTAATATTGATATTAACAATATGAGTCTTTATTAAAATTTTGGCAACTAACATAACATTTCCATTCAATACCATCTTTCTAAAAATGAAGGATTACCATCTCCCTAAACAGGAAGGATTACCATCTTCCATACGGAAGGATTACCATCTCCCAAATAAAGTAAGGATTAGTGGGAATTATCAATGACCAGGCCAGGGACTACTGACATCACCACGGAGTTCCGGAACACTCCCAAATAGACTGCTGCAGCCAGTAACAGCTCAATGAGCTTATAGAAATCATCATGTAGTGCCAGACTCAATGTACAATATAATTTCATTTCATTTAATTACAATGAACGGACATAATCTAGTGTACAATCTCAATAAAATAATACCAACCAAATGGGTGTAATCTTCAGATATTTAATGTACTTGTGTCATTCTCAATAGACATCACAATTTATGTACATTAAAGTCCCCTTAATTAACACCTATGGAGGTATAAACAGTGTAAACAACCTTGACTAAATCAGTAGGCTTTAATTTAGAATTTACCCACAAAAATTTCACTTTGTCAGTTTGCTCGTCGGTTGACCTGCGATACATGCTTGTCGGCTGACCGACATGTGCCGGTCAAGGTCGGTTTCAAAACCAGAATTGCGAATTTCTCCTTTCTTATAACGTCGGTCAGCTCTGTCAGTTCCTTGTCGGCTGACAGACACTTTCGGTCAGGTCTCAGTTTAAAAATCAGAGACGAAATTTCCTCCCATTTTGCAACGTCGGTCAGGTTGTCGGTCAGTTTGTCAGCTGACCGACACTGTCCAGAACTTTCTGGAAAATTCATTTCCAAATTATGTTCTTTCCTCTATTTCATTTTCAACCTGCACACGATGTTTGGAACCTCTTATTTTCTTCCTCAACATCATTTAAACATAAATAACACTTCTATTCCATTCCTCCAATCCATTCAATTCCAATCAAAATAAAAATGGTTAATACTCTATTCTAGTATGAAATGAAAGGAACTTGTATCAAATTAACACATGAAACATAGAAAGCATTTATACTTGCCTTTTCCTTGATTCTACTACAAAACCCTTTTGTTTTCCAACCTCTATTTGCTCCTAAACCTTGAATCTTTAGACAAAGAAATCCTCCACAGAACCTTGAAGAAGATGATGGAATAAAACCCTTTTTCCTAAACCCGTTTGCACATATCTCTTCCAAAACTTAATAAAGAGAACAAGAAGAGAAACGAAGAAGAAAGAAACCTAAATTTGCTACAATTTCTGTTGGAATATTTGAGTAAGTGTTGTGCTGGTTCGTTGCATGATGAGTACTCTGCTGGGACATTGCATAGATGACACTTAAGATTACACATTTGCAATTCAATCCCATCCATTTTCATTATTTCAATTTCAAGTCAAATTAAGACCATGTGACTCATCTTAAGTCAAATGAGTTCAAGTGTATTATGAAACTTAATGTGCTCGTCAAAATACACATGATGGTATTAAGTTTCACCACATTCAACGAAGTACACATAAATCTGTAATTACGAAAAAGTCCTCAAAATCACTAATTTAAGTCTAAAACCCAACTTAATTCACTTAATGTCTAATAAATCATCTCACTAAGCTTTAGTCATTCTTTCAAGATTAATTCAACTCATTTTTTATCATTAATCTCATTTAAATCAACTAATCATGCTTAATCCATATTAATCGAGCTTAATTAGAGTAAATCTTGATTAACTCGAGACGATGTGTAACAGCGGATTTGACGGACGCCCACATATTCAGCATTTACCACCCAGCCAAATATTTAGGGCATTCATTATCTTGCAATTACTCATACCAATCTAACATTAGTTTTCATTACAATGTCCAACCATGCATCATTTACTAGTTTTCTATTTAAATAAATATTAGATGCATTAGCCCTTGTTTATGGCTTTAATTAGTAGAGTGTTAGTTATTTAAATGCTTGAGGAATGAAGTTGTAATCATGCTGAGAATTGTTCATAAATAAAAATGAGGACGGAGTCTAATCTTACTCAAAAGGGTCATCTTCCCCATCTTTTCTTTGGACATTTTCTTTCATTTTGCTGAGTATCAACTGATATGATATTGGGATCGTATCAATTGGTATCAGAGCCATCCTACTTGTTCTTATGGCATCTACAGTTTGAGTGTTAGGAATTAAGGTAAATCGGATTAAAGATACTATTGGTGAAATTAGAACCTTCTTGGCAAGATTAGATGACAAAAATCATTGGGTTTTCAAACACTATCAAATCTACTCATTTGAACTGGAAAAAAGAGATCAATGATCTCAAGCCCTATCTGACTGGAAATGGGACGATCTCAAGACCATAGTGTTCATTCCGAGGAAACAGTGGTCATTCGTCCTCGTACTATATGGCTAGACTTTCCACAATTTGAAGGACAAGACCCAGCTGGCTAGGTTCATCAAACTGGACACTTTAAAAGGTTCAATAAATCTCTCGGATGATTAAATGATTGTGATGGCCTCTCTCTATCTCAACGGCAGCAACACTATAGAATGGCATCAAGATATGGAAGATACACTTGGCAATCTGACATGGGGATAGTTTACTCAAGGTTTGGGTCTTTGGACTATGACAACCCTGGAGAAGCGCTCTCAAAATGATCAAGAATTGTAAATCTTGGTTTATGACCCCATCAGAGATTCTTGCATGAGAACCCTTGAGGGCATGTACAAGGGGTGGGGAATGATAGACACCCACATATTCAATATTACCACCCAGCCATATATTTAGGGCATTCATTATGTTGTAATTACTCATACCAACCCAATATTTATTATCATTAGATTGTCCAACCATGCATCATTTACTAGTTTTCCATTTAAATTTCCTCTCAAGTTCTCTCTTTTTATATGATTAGAATTGTACGGACGGGGAACCTGGCCTGACTCCTGAGTGAGATCCTCAAAGCTCCATTTTCTGTGGCTCCTAAAAGCCTTGGAAGCAGTAGTAATATTATGTGGTGACATTTTTTCTTCTTTCGGTGCAGCCAAGGAAATAGGCCTTAATTCCTCTAAACTACTATTTGGTATGACAAGGGACCTTGATGATTGCATTGAATAGCTGTTTGGTGCAACCATATATATAGCTACAATGAAATACAGACTCATCACTCATGCTTAAAGAAGTGATAAAATTATCTATAAATGACATAGACTGAACTAAAACACATCCAGAACAGTTGTTTACATTCATCAAATGATGTGGGCCCATCAAACAATCACAATTGATTAGACATTCATTGTTAATTAGACATTCATATATCATAGATATAACATTGTCCTTTGTATATGCAGCCCCATTTTACATCACAGAGCAATTCATTCAACCTATTCCCATTCAGCTCGTGAGTAAAGTAGGACCTATTGCATGGTCCAACCGACATCAATCAGTCCTATGCAAGTGATATTCGGGGCCATAGTTAAATTTAACAGATTCTTTAGTTACCATTATCAATTATTTGTTGGATTTGGCTCAAAAGGCCCTTATTGGGCCTTATTAGGCAGTTTTCTTGGGGCTCACTTTGTTATGGCAAGTCTCTTATATATTATCTCTTTGGGTTATTTTTGTAAGCAAGTAATTAAGCAAACAAGGGGAACGTAGAGAGAACTTGTAAGGAGAGGTTGTGTAAGTAAGATTAAGATCTATGAAGAGAGAGTACGCTAGCGTACTCATTTAATGTAAATGGTGAAACGCGTCCTAAGATATGGATGAAACGTGTACCCTTCTAAGATTATCTAGACTCCCATCTGCTCTTCAAATTTAATGTAGATGGTGATGCAGAAGAGAAATCAGGCTGAGCTGACATTCAGGGAGCTCTTTTCAGCGATTAGGGAGAGAGCTTAGCAATCTCCCCAAACCGATTAACATCAAGGAATCTAATGAAGCAGAGTTATGAACTATTATGGAGGCACTATAGTTTTTCTCGAACATCATTAACGGATCATATAATTAATCAAGCCCTTGATTATTTGGGTCGATTGATTGATAAAATAACCTTTTGATCCGTCTCAATCGAGGCCCAAGCAACAAAAAAGGACTCAAAATATGTTTTGGATGGCGAAGATGGATCGAAAATGGGTCACAAATCTAAAGTTGAATATGCTAAATTTTAAGGGGATCCAAATTAGTCGTTTAATGAGTCTGATTGGCCATTAAACCAATCCAATAGGGATCCAATTGATCCTAACAGGCCACCCCAAATTCCAATAATGAATTACGTGTTAGAAGACTTGGGCCCACTTGAACTTCACCCAAAACTGGCCCAAACTGTCGGCAACAAGAACCAAGCTTATCTTCCAAGGCAAGGTGGCAGAACTGGCTGGTCCCCTAGGACCAGATGCACGGGTCCACATTCCCCATAATTGGGAATCTAATTTTGATTGGGGTTTCCAATTTTTAATCCTTCTCTTAATCAGATAAAAACTTGAATAAGGTTCCCTTCAGTTTGCATATGGCTACAAAGACGTTCATATTCCAAGCAAGTGGGACCCACAAGCTCACAAATTTTGGCCTTCCATAAACTGCCGGAAGATTTAAGTTTCTTGCTTCCTCTCCTTATTACTTGACTTAATTACTTCCTCAGTCTGTATCTTAGCAGTCGTGGTACTCATGACTCGGCCAGAAGACAGCACGAAGAAGAAATAACCATTAAGAAGGGCTTGTTTGTTTGCATAGAACACAAAGGAGTTGAATGTAAAGGAATGATTGCCCGAGGTGCTCAAAAATAAATATCAGAGGTAAATATCCAAAAAGTGGACAACAAATGGCCTCCCCTTTATTGGAAATTGAAAACAAAAGATGAGAAATGAATACCCAGCCATCACCCTAGTAATTTAAATCCTAAGAAAATCAATGTCCTATCTACATCACCACCTTATATCCTTCAACCCTCGTCTCTTTAGTGGAGCTCATTGGACCATGAATTCATATGCCCAAAGGTTCATCTCAAGAAATGGTGCAATAGCTTGGTCCACTGCATCAACCGCCTGTTGGATCACCAAACTATGCAGATCGATCAAAAAAAGCTACAGGGCGAGAATAATATAAATGTGCTTCGCCTGGAATTTGAGTTTTTCGCTTCTTATTTCTTTTCGCATCCCACTTCAAATCTTGTACTTCAGGTTAGACTTTTAGGCCCCCTTTTTTGCTCTGTATTAAATTCATAGCAGCTCAATATAAAACGAGGTCCGATGAAGGAGATTAAAATTTGAAAGAGGGAGTGAAGGATAGATGGAGATGCAGACGAGAGAAACATTTTCTTGGAATTTGACTTACTAGGGTTATGGCTGGTTAATCAATTCCCATCAAAGGGAAATACCATCTTATGATCATCTAAATCTTCATCAGGAATCCAATACCCCTAGCAAACAAACGGCCCTTTTAGAAGATACAATAAACTGCACTGTTCTTCGCAAACTGATTATGGTACACCTTCATTATTGAGTAGAGCCAAATTCATGACCCTTTGGATGTTTGGATTTTCATGGAAATGTAAATTAAGATGCCTTTTAGTAGGGGTGTACACAGATCGAATTGGTGTAGAATGGGCCAAATCCGTCACCAATCCGTTGCTGTTAAAATCCAATTCGTGGAGGGCCGGATCGGATCGGATTAATCCGTTCAATTTAATTTTAAAAAAAAATTATGAAATATGTTATAAAAAATTACATTTTGACCTCTTAAATTTTTTTCCTTATTTTAAATTTAGACATTTTAATTTATATTTAGACCCCTTATATTTTTTTATTTATATTTAATGCCAACGGATCGGATCGGATTTAATCCGCGGATTGAGGGTAAAATCCGCCACCGATCCGTTGCTAACGGATTACAAAATTTTCAATTGTCACCAATCCGTTTACATTCGAATCGGATAAAAATCCGCGGATCGGATCGGATTTCCGAATCGATGGATTTTTTGTGCACCCCTACCTTTTAGTCTCATAACTTCCACATAAAAAGGTGAATTTCCATATTACCTTCTTTCTTTCTCCTGCTGTGGAGGAAAAAGATTAAGAAAATAAAGGAGAACAAAAGGAGAGGCAACACTAGGACAGGAAATGTACTAAATATTAAAATAAAGATCCAAACCTTCTAACCCATTTCCATTTTCCAACAATAAGGTATATTTCTATGAAAAGCATCCTACATAAGCACATAAACAGAGCGATGATAAGTAACTAAAATTACGGATAAATCGAGTTCAGTGCAACCAAGTTCCATCATCCCAAATTTTGCCTAATCTCAAACCATTCCACTAAATTAAAACAAACTGCTTTCTAAAGACACCAAATTTCAAAGTACATTACATTACACATGCATTAGCTTATAGCACTAATAAAGTCTCTAGACATCTGTACATAACTTTTCTTCCTCTCCTTTTCTTCTCTCTTCTTGGGACTTATTTTACGCATTATCTTCATACTACATAGAAAAGGATAAAAGAAAGAAGAAAACAAATGCAAATGAAAAAGAAAATACCTTCTTCAAGCAGGCTTCAGTTCTAGAAATATTTACATAATCTCCTACTTTCACTAAAATGCCTCCCTCAGAGGCACACCTGAAACAAAGGCTACTACAGATCCTTCCATGGAACCCAAAACCCCAGATTCTTATTCATTTTTTGTTTTCTTTTTCTCGCTTTTTTTTTTTTTCCCAAACAACGAAACTCATGCAAACAAACTCTTAAAACTGGCAAGAAGTCCCCAGCCTCTGCCTCTGCCAGGCCACTGGCCTGCTGCATTTCCGGCTAGCAAATGCCCCGCACAGTAGATCCTGAAACTTCTCGAGGAACAGCCCCCACTCCTCGTCATTCAAATCGGCCAGCTTCACAAAGCTTGCAACCGCAGGCAGCTGCTCATTCGCACTGCGTCTGTTACCTGCACTACCCAGAAAGCTTAGAGAGTCATACCCTTTCGAGAAGCCCGGATATCGCTGACTCTTCTCAGACAGGCCGATGCCCTTGAGTGACATGGAGAGCTTTGAAACCATTAGGGACCTATCGCAAGCCGAGGGGAGGTGAGAGACACCCCCCATCCCTACTGCAGCACACTCCTCTTCGCACTCACTCTCTCCTTCATCTTCCTCTACACTCTCTTCTAATTTTGAAAGTGGATTCCGACAATTTCCTACTTTAAACCCAAAATGGTATGGTGGGACCTTTTTCGCAAAATCGTCCACCACCTCTGCTTCCTCGCATTCTATAGCAAATTGAAACTCCTCCTCCTCCTCTCCTATGTCAGCAACACTAGGTGACAACAAAACTTCTCTTCCTGCTACCAGCCCCATTGCTTCAATGCACAAAAGTTCGAGTTCGCTCGGTTCCTCCTCCCGTCGCCTGAACTCCCGACTCATCATTTCACCAATCTCTGCTAGGCACAGCCCATAAACCGCGGCTTCCTTGAGGAAGATCGTGCAGAGGACCAAAACACGAAGACATGCTTCTCGGATCATCGGCAACTCCATCCGAAGCATCTCTGAGTCGTTAACTGGATCTAGACTTGCAATGTATTCAAGCTCATCGTCAGAGAAAGGAATTGATGCCTGTGGCCAATGGATCCACTCAAAGTAAGGATCCTCCAAGCTCTCAGGCAAGCAGAGGCCATGATCAATGGGGATGAGCTCCACCTGACCAAACCCTCCAACCCTATCAAGCTTCCTTACCAGAAGGTTGCCAGCATGTCTGTCTGTGTTGAAAATCCTGACATCTAATATTCCTATTCTATGTACAGCAGCCACAGGGAAGCTTGACGTGCCATGGTCGCTTGCATCAAAATCATGGGGAATGAACTGCTGGAATGATGCAATCTTGCTAACCTGTTTCCTGTCATGGGATCTATAACCACTCACCCCATCGTTGATGTTGAACGCAGAGTGAGTTATCTTGACAAGGACTGTGGGAGGCACATTGGCGAAGTGGCCATGATCAAGAAGGTATGCTGCAACTTCTCGATAACCTGTCTCTCCAACTCTCACCGACCGTTTCAGTCCTGGCTGCCCAAGAGCCTTTCCAACAAACCCCTTCGGATTGTTTGGTGCAAATGGCTCTTCATCTGTTGGTTTCACAATGGCAACGCTCTCGCCTCGGCTGTTTCTGAAATAGTAAGCACCTCCAAGGCCACTGTGGACAGGGATTGGATCAACACCACTTTTAATTGCCTTCACAACGTCTTTAACCAGCTGTTTCGTTCTGGAACAGTGACTCGAGCAACCTAATACCTCAATCGGTCCACTCAGATCACCCTGTTGGAGATCTTTGGCAGTAGGTGAAAGACATGGAGTTGACGAGCTTCTATGCATATAGTTCCTCCTGAGAAGCAGCGGGGAATCATTCCGAACAACGCTGAGATCATTCTTCAACACAAGGTCTCCAAATGTCAGCGAGCTCTCCTCAGTTGGAACATTGAGGGCCAGCTGCAATCTCCTCTTCACAGTATGGGCATTGTCACTTCGATCCAGTTCGATGCCCAAGACACTGCCAGTGTCAGTCTGCACAAACACACGCCGCCTCCCAGCAGTCTTTCCTTCCATGCTCTTGTTTCCATGGTATTCGCTGCTGCTGAGGATTCCATTAAGGACTCTGATTGCCATCTGGGTCCGAACAGGGCTTTCCAAGTTAGGAGACATGGAAAGAATAGGAGAACAGAGTGTTTTCGTCAGTGGCAGGAACAGCGAAGAAGATCCCCTTCTCTCTCGAGCAGGTGCCAAACTTAAATGCTGACACTGCTACGCAGAGAGAGAGTTCGACTGCCCAAACAATCATGAATTGACTGCAAGAAAATTTAAATGCCACTCATTCATCACATCAATAAACACATGAAGAAATGGCAGAGATGTACTGAACTCGCTACATTGAGGAAGCCATCGGATACCTAAAAATGATGAACCAAAAGCAGTTAGAGGTACAAATTATGAAGAATGGAGCAGAAAAATGAGTTAAGTTTTTTCCGATCTAAAAAACTGAAAAAGGATACGATATATTTCTATTTCAATCAATTTTGAATCAAGAACTAATGATGAAATAATGAAAATATATCATCGATACACATATAATTCAGACAAGTTGAAACAAATAAAAGTTGTAGGTATAAATTCTCCTGGCTTGAGGGTGCCATATTTAAGATGGGGATGAAAACTGTTTGATCTCCAAAGAATGAAAGGAAGGTGAAGGATTTATAATAGGGTCCAAAAGAGCTTTTGTTTTTGGGAAGATTAAAGGGACCAGGATGAGTCACAAAGTCAAGTTCTCTGCTAAGAGTCTCCTTTTTTTACGTCTTAATTTTCAGGGACATCTAAAGAGAATATTTTACGCAATTCTCAGACTAATGTTTATGTAATGAAACAAAAGGGGAAATTCTAAGTTAACAGCTAATTTCAGGGGAACAAATTATCTTAAGTGGTCCCAATCAGCTAAAATTACACTTGCCGGGAAAAGAAAGCTTGAGTATGTTAATAGGAGAGTCAAACCACCATAAGAAAATGACCTATCATATGGTGATTGGAAAGCTGAATATAGTTCATTTATCTTATGGCTTCTTCAATCCAGACAGCCATCCATTTTCCGCACTTATATGTTTCTAAAATCACCAAGGACATTTGGAATGGTGTAGCAACTTCATATTCTTAAAGGAAATTTTAGGCAAGAACCTATGAACTGCAAATGGAGATCAGAAATTTCAATAAGGTGACCATACCATTTGGAATTATTTTTCTGCTTTGAAAGGCATGTGAGAAGAATTGAGCCACTGCCAGCCTTTTTCACTTCTAAAGAGCAGACAGAGTATGTTAAACATCAATAAAAAAAAATTAACCCTCGATCCACTGGTTCAGACTATTTGGATCAGTGCAAACCCATGGGATCGGGGTCAATTGGTGTTGGGTTTTTCTTTTTTTTTTTGGTTGGAGGAGAGGGGTGAGGGTGTTTCCATTCTGACAGGTCATAAGGTGGCCCACTTGGTGGTATTTACCAGATCATTTGCTATATATATATATATATAATATCTTCTTAGAGGCCAGAATCAGAATATGAGTCTCTTACAGCTAACATTCTAGCCTCAGAAATTTTACCTTCTATTGGAAATGTTCACTTTGCAAGCATGAAAAAAGGTCATTGTAGAATTATAAAAGCATCATATTCTGGGTGATTTTGTTTCTGGATATTCTAATGGAGGTAAAAGAAAACAAAAGACAGCTTACTCCAAAAGAAAAGGACAAACTTGTTTGAATACATTATGGGAAAACAAGGCATACAAAGCAGATGTCTAGGGACTTAATTGGTCAACTGAAAAAATCTCAGAAGCAACAAAAACAAAGCAACTTGGAAAATCATTTAATACAGTTGCAACTAATTTGGAAGGTAAAACCCACCTTAACATTGCTGATTTGGAAGAAGCTGTTAGTGCCCTTAAAAAGAGGCTAGAAGTTCTTCATGGTCATTCTCTCAATGAGGAATCTTTATCTTCTGCTAAGCTTCACTTAGCACTGTCATAGTGTCATGTATTCGTGCATCAGCTAATGTTCCCTCCTCTACTTTGTTGCCATTGGTCATTGGTTCTAGTGCCACTAAACGTATGACTGGTATAGAAAATATTTCTGATTCAGAGAATTTTCTCCTATGGGAACATCCGCATGCAGACATTCCCCATCCTATGGATTGATGCAGTGAAAATTAGGGGTTCTAGATTTTTAGGATGGGGCCCTGCCGATTAACATTCAAATCAGGACGCCCACAAGGAGAATATTTTGCTCCTACTTCATGTTCTAAACCGAAGTCTATTAAATCACTTAAAACACCTGACAGGTCTCTCTCTTTTAAAGGGCAAGGTCATATGTCAGCTACTCCAACTGTTCATTGCATTTTACTATGCATGTCCCAAGAATGCTTGTTAATTTTATTATCTATTAGTCATTTAACTGTCTCTAAATTTTTTTTTTTTTTCAACGAAACTCTGAGGAAGTTCCTTGGATGTGGTCACAAAAATGAAGGGTTGTAGCTATTGGAACCGACACAAGTCTAAAGCAAATTCTTTTCAGTTAATTTGGTTAACAGATGAAGTTACATCTCTAGCATGCCCGTCAACAGTCATGCACCTTTGCCAGTTTTGAGTTAGCTTTTCAAATGTGTTCAGGTTAGTATAGTCATTTCAGTTAGAGTGAAATTTATCAATTAGCAAAGCATTGTAGACATTCTTTTCAACCAGTGATAATTAAAGTGATATTCCTTTTTCAATAATATGTTCTCATGACAACAAGGGTTTGCTCAGTCGGTTGGCAATCCCGCATGTCACCCAAAGCTACTCACAGATCGATCCCTGGGTATGCCACTTCTCCCACGTGTCTGGGTTATCCTTGCCACTTTGTGGGCTTCCTCTTCCCACTTGTGTGGGCTCTCCTCCTAACAATGTCGGCTTCTTCTTCCCACTTTTGTGGACTCTCGTGGATCTCAGATTCATGTTTCGGTTGTGACAGAATTTTACACTAGCTATCAACCTACCTTACGCAGCCCTCTTTTACTCGGGTTAGAGAAACCCATTTGAGATGGTTTGGGCATGTCCAACGTAGGCTTGCAACCGCGTCGGTAAGGAAAATCTCGGCTATGCAAGTTGATGGCCCACCAAGGGGAACGGGTAGGCCGAAGAGGACATGGATGGAAGTAGTAAAAATAGATCTGGATAATTACAATTTATCTGAGGATTTAGCTTAGGATAGATCAGAATGGAGAAACGCAATTCATGTAGCCGACCCCCAACGTGGTTGTGACAAGGCATTGATGATATATATACATATATATAAAGAGAGGAGCGCTACATAATGATGCGCATTTTGCCAGGGTTGATTGACGAATGAGGGCATCTCTTACTCTTGTTGAATTTAACTTGTCATGAATGAAAGCAAAAGAATCTACCGGTGCTTACATGGCTCCTTACACGACTCTCTCTCTCTCTCTCTCTCTCTCTCTCTCTCTCTCTCTCTCTCTCTCTCTCTCTCTCTCTCTCCCTCCTTGCTTCTTTATCTTCTTAATTACGCGGCTCCTCACGCACTCCTTTTTTTCTCTCTAACTAATGTCATTTACTTCCTCCTTTTTAGGGCATTTCATGAATCCATCTCAAGACTTTTAAAGCTCTATGCGTGTGTCCAACTTTTGCTACGATTTCTTGATTAACTTGGGGATCAATTTACTCAAGATGGGGGCCAAATCAATAATGAAAAAGAAAAGAAATTCATGATGCTCTTCAATGGCCCCACTTATGAAAATCAAACATATTACAACTACACATTGATAGATTGATTACTATATAAAAATTTGATATTTTTATAATTTCACAGTGGGCCCTCTAATTTTATTTGAAAAATTTTTAGGCCAAAATAATTGGATTAAATTTCTAATTGGCTACATATGGGAATCTCCATCTATTTATGTGGGTTGTTTTTGTTGGGAGGCACCCGCCATGAACCCTAGATATTGCGTACAGATTAATGCGGAAATAATGATGATTAAGGATCATACCTGTGAGATCTCTCTGATTTGATCTCAGTATTACAGCAACTCGAAAATCTCAAGATCTTCTACCGTATTCCTCTATGCTCGAATCCGCACCAAGGTATGGGCCTCTTCTGCGAATTCTCTCTGCTCTCAAAAACGAGCTTTCTCTTGTATATTTAACCTAGAGAGCAATAATGCATATTTATAGGCTACAGTAGGGACCCTAAGAAGTAAATAAGGGATAGGCTTCTAATGGAAGTAGGAAACCCTAATTCGACACAAATTAGAATCATAGTTCCATAAATTATAATTCAGTCCACTAGAGAATTATAATTGCACTCCTGTCCTTTATTCTCAAAATAATATTTCAAGCTTCTTGTTATTAAATACTTATTAATCTCCCCACTTTAAGATTTCAGATATCCACCAATTAAATAATTACTGACATCTATATTTAATCGATATCTTTATAACTCCTTGAGACCTTACGCTTAACTTATTTGATATGCCGGACACAAAGTCCACCTGCAAGGTTTGACATTATCAAAACTTAAAAGCTTCATCAAGGGGATATCATCAATCCCTATTACGGGATGTGGATTCCGTCAATAAACTAATATGCACCATACATGTAATGTAGTCATCCAATTTACTGAGATTATTGACCCATAAAAGATCTCTCCTTTGTAAATCAAAATGTGAAACACTAAATGTATGTGTCTATTATTTATATCAGGATTAAGAGCACAAGCACTCATAATAACCATTGGGATGTTAATCGTCTTATATAGTCAGTGTAAAGACAATAAACCCAAAAGTGATCATGTTCAATACACACAAAGCATACTAGCATAATGAGTTAAAACTATTCCGTTTCCCATAGCCAAGACAAGCCTTCTGAAACATCATGCTACAATCGTACCGATGGTGTGTCCAAATCCATCTAGATTGTGAACAATTTATATTCAATAAGAACCGACAAACAAGTCTTCCATGTATAAGCTGAACTCTACACACCAACTTGTCTACTTTATAGAATAAAAGACACACTCATGCATAATACTAAACAATGCAACCATTTGCCCATATAAATTCTCATAAAGATGAAAGACCAATATGTACTAATAAATAAATCAGTCAAAGACAAATACATAAAGGGAAATATTCAAGTGAGAACTAGTTCTCACCATGCTTCCGTGAGAACTATTGGTGGGGCCCACTTAGAAACCAATCCAAACCGTGCATAAACAGTGACCTCCCTTGATAGTTACTAATCCTGAGGTTTGACACCCATCCAAATGGATTGGGCCGTTGGATGGATGATTAAATTTTTGCTTAATATGAAGCCATTAAACTCGCGGGCAATGGATGAAGGTGTTCGAGGCATGAGATTAGGGTCAAACTTGATACTTGGGGTGATCTCACATAGATTTTTCCATCCCCTCTGGTCCCATCCCTAAATGGGACCCATAAATGCGTCCCATAAAAAGTTCTCACGGTGACTATGTGAGAACTGTTCCCACTAGAACAAAGCCCATACATAAAAGTATGCTTTTAGTATAAATTTCTATAAGTGCTATAACTCATTAAATGCCCAGCTACTTTTAAGCTGTATTCATTACTAAATTGAGTGCATTAAAAATAATAATAAATATGGCTGATTTTTATAGGATGTTTGTAAAGGGGCAGAAATGCCTCATTTTGGAAGGGGCATTTTGTAGAATTCCATTTCCTCATATATGATAATATATATATTCTAATAAGTGGGGGGGCTTGAATGTGAAAAATCTTTTTTCGGGTATAGATATCCGGTCACTTTCATTGATGAGTGCACTAGAATGACTAGACTTTATCAGATAAAAATAAGAAATGAGGTTTCAAATATGAGGACCCAACCCTAGAAATTAGTTTAAATTATCATTTTTAATGATTTTATATTCATTTTATCAATTTGAAAAGTAATTTATTCAATAAATCGATAGAAATTGCGGGACCCACATGGGTACACTGTGTACCTCAAAAATGAAATATTTCAATAAATCCCAAAAACTATCCAATCAGTTTTTATAAATCATGTGGATCATAACTATGCAGAAATTATTCCAAATTTCAAAATATGGGAGTTTTGGCAGATTTTCCAAAGTAAATAAGTACAATTAAATTATTGAAAAAATAAATAAAATTGTTCGACTAACTTTGGAACTTATCCAATTAATGTTTTTAGGTAATATCAGTTACGCGTGTGAAAGAATCACTCAGAAATTTGAGCCACAGAAAATTTGGCAAAGCTTTTAAATTTTGGATAATACAAATAAAATATCAAATAATTAAATAATGGGACCAAAATTGGTGTGGACCCACAAGGATTCCCACGTGTCATGTACAGTCCTCACATGGCCATATGATTCCCACCTTCGCCGTTGGGATATAGATGGAATTCTCCAATTTGTTTAGGGGCATTTTGGGAAATTAGAATTTTGGGCACTTAAAATTAAGGAAATTAATTGTTAGCTAATTTTAACTAATTTAGAAGTTAGTTGGGACCCACTTAAGGTTAGTTTCCTAATTTAACTAGACTCCAACCATATTAGGAAGCTTGTTTAAGAAGGGAGTCAATTTAGAAAAGTTTCCAACCAGCCAAGATTCCTAATTTGAATCAACCGTCACAAGGGGAACACCAGCAGTTGCACACCCAATATTGGTCTGGTTTTGTGACTAAAATCAAGAGAATCAAGTGTATTAAGGAAAGAACACATTGCTAGAGACTCCAAACTAGGAAAGAACACAAGACCCCTCATTCCCCTCAAGCTTCAAACTCACCCATCCCGTTCTCGCTCAAACCAATAGAATTCATGAGAGAGAGAGAGAGAGAGAGAGAGAGAGAGAGAGAGAGGTGGAGCGGCACTTTAAGAGATATTGTGTGGTTTTTCATCTTCTCCAATTTGTTTTAATCACTTTTGAACTTTTAGGCATCTATGCTTTTAAAACGATTCTTCCTTCAATTCCATGTTAGATTGATTGAATAGATCTTTCTATCTAGTTTTCTTTGTGTGAATCTTTATCAAACGAAGTGCAACAAAGGTCTTGATCTCAAATCCTTATTCAAAGAGGTCCTTGGTTAAATTGATTGGAAAAACAAGGATTTAATCTAGATTGCTTTGGTGTTCGCATTGTAGAGAACTCCACATCGATTTGTAAATCCAAGCCATATCATATATTTATCTTGAAATTCTGAATCTAAGAGTATGTTCGGCCATGCTAGATTGATTAGAGATCATGCTCTGATTTGATTTTAAGTTCGGATCGTCTATTGAATGTATGATGCAACATGATAGATGATGTTCTACTGAGTATGTTAATTTTGATTTTCAATGATTAGATCTTAGTGTGGAATTATGGTATTTGCTAAATATGATGGATCACAAGTTTTTAAATAATTACACATCTGATTTGAGTGTTTAATCTCAAATTTAACATGTTAGATTTAAAAAACAAGAAGTTGGGACCCCACGTTTTGTGATTTCTGAAATCCAGAATCTGTCTCGTAAACCTGTACTGAAAAACAACGTATGTTGTATAGTAGATGATTCCGAAAATTAAAAAAAAATATGGGTTAAATTCTTTGGCTCATTCCAACCAAAATCCACATAAACTGGGTTTCATAAGTCATTGTATTAAAGGAGTTATGCCCTGTACAATTGGAGTGTCAAAACAATCCATTTCAGAATACTGTTTTTCCGAGCCAAACCTATAAGGAATCTGAATTTGACAAATGCAAGAAAGTTGTAGCCCTTCGAGTTAATTTCCAACTCAAAAGGAATCACTCGATTCTAAATTTTTTACAATTTTTAGCAAACTTTCTACTGAAACTGGTCCAAACAAGATTTTGTACAGAAAAGGATTTTGGTCCCAAATACGCTGTCTTTATAAATTCATTTAAAAATTCAAAGATTGAATTAGGGCTTCATCTTTTGAGGGTATTTTCTCCAATAAACAAAGATTCACTAAAAAAAAAGTTTGGTACCCTCAGGTTTTCTGAAAACAGAGAGAAATATTTTGCTACAGATTTCAAAAACCGACTATTGTACTGCAGAATTTTCCAGCATGTGTAAAACTGAATTTGAACACTTAATCCGACTGTTTGATGACTGAATTTGATTGAGATAAAATTTAGGGATACTCCCCTATGTGTTAATAGCATGTGATTCAAATATCTAGCTAATTTGACATTCCGTATATCAGCAATAAATTCTGCTTCATCTATGGTTTGTTATTACAAGTAGGGTCTGTTAAGAAGATTGGTTTTGCGATACCTAAAAGCTTAAGATTTTGAGATGTATTGGTTAGTCGGACTTGATATGGTATTAGAGCCAATGCTAGGTCGCGAGTTCGTTAACGGAATTAACCAGACAAATATTGATGCCCAGGTAGACATGCTCTCGGCCAAGTGGCCTCAAGCACAACTTGTATTCAGAGACTTGATGGTTCATAAGATTCTGCAGTTCACACCAAGTATCATATTTCACTACATTCTTCATCGATGTGAGAGCCGAGATATCCGTTGCCAAGATATACGTTATTGGATTTACGATTTGTCTGATTAATTCTTTTAACAAACTCGCGACCCAACATTGGCTCTGATACCATGTCAAGTCCAACTAGCCAATACATCCCAAAAAGCTAAGCTTTTAGGAAGTGGAAAACCAATCTACTTAACAGGGTCCTAACATAATAAGTTTTATTCCAACATGCGATGCTAAGTCTTGACATGACATGATAAATTTTGATATGCCTTGGTAAGTCTTACATGATATGATGATATGTTTTGTCCTGATATGTTATTCCTAATATACATTGAGTCGACACTGATTAACCAGGTGACTCAATGTTATCTTGGCGAGTTAGCAACCACGACAGGGAGACTTGTAACTTAGATGCATGTATTTTATACACACACTGCAGGAAGCTTTAATTATGTTGGTACCAATACCTGAGAAGCTCTGCACGAGCCTAACTAGGACATAAGTGATAAACTCTGCTATGAATCTAAACTAGCACATCAGCCTCTAGCCCCACTATGAGAATAACTATCCTAATGCACTATTATGAGAATAACTAGTATATCCAATGTTTACATAATAAACTCTACTATGAGTCTAACTAGTAAGCCTTACAATTGGTGGTGTAGCTAGCCCGCAAGGACTGATAGTGAGACATCTTACCTCATATGTTTTCGATTTACTATTTTGATTATTTATTGATCCTAGCTATAAAATGAATTTTGTACATTGAACAATTATGATTGAAATGCACCATTCAATCATAATATTCTACGTTTATATTTGAATTTTACTTGGCATAATTGTAATGTATGCATGTCATAATCTTATTGTACTCACTCCAATAAATGGACCCATCTAGGTAACAAACAAGGAAATGAATCGGACTACAATAATGATGTCGTACTCGAGGATGGGCCTCAAGGAGATGATGCTGAGTGGAATGCGGATGATATCCCCGACTACCATAACCATTTAATAGTTTTAAATTAGTTGATTAGTGTTTGATTTCAATTTTATTAAAGGATTTGTAATAAGACCATTGTTGGTCATTTTAGTTGATATTTTTAATTATAGATTATTATTAGTTTTTTAAATTAATTGATGGTTAGACTTTAAGTTATTGATGTTTGTGCTATGATCCTGTCATCTAATTGACGATCGTAGAAAATTAGTTGATTAGTGTTTGATTTCAATTTTATTAAAGGATTTGTAATAAGACCATTGTTGGTCATTATAGTTGATATTTTTAATTATAGATTATTATTAGTTTTTTAAATTAATTGATGGTTAGACTTTAAGTTATTGATGCTTGTGCTATGATCCGGTATGTAATTGATGATTTGATATTTCACTATGATTTGACCAATCTCACATGATTGATTGAATTGATAAATCTCATGACTTGAATTTTTGGATACCTTAATTGTTTTTAAATATATACATGGTTCGGAAATTCGGGTCATTACATCATGTGTTCAAATTATTTCACCCAAATGTCAAAAAGTCTGCATAATGCAAAAATTAGAATCATACATGATGACAATGGAGGTGAATATACTTCAAAAAAGAACGTGAAGCTATCTGTATAAGGAAGCTATTGAGTTTCAAACCTCTTACTCTTGTACACCTCAGCAGAATCGAATAGCTGAAAGAAAGAAAAGGCATCTCCTTGAGGTCTCTACGATTCTCTTGTTTGGTAAAATGTTTTAAGTAAATATTGGATTTGATAATTACAACAGGCCTACTTGGGTTCAGTTGTACAAAGTGGCAGACACTCTGCTGGAATTGAATCTAGTCCTTATGCTATAGAAGGAGAACTGTTTCAAATGTGAAGCGATATCAACGAGGAACACTTTTCTATCTTACTATTTCCAAACCTTCATGTGGTCATGCACTCACCTCAAAAACCTTATTTAGATGCAGTTCACAGGATTTTGAGATGTATGAAGTCAAAACCCTATATAGGACTGCCCCTTTATACTAAGCATGATAATTTGGAGGTGATACTTGATAGATTTTTAAATGCTGGATTGGGCAGGTTGCAAAATTGACAGAAGGAAACCTAGTTGTGTAGAAAAGTGAAAAACAACATGTTGTTGCAAGGAAAAGTGCAGAGCCCAAGTATAGAGCTGTGGTTCATGGTACTCATGAAGTTTCATGGCTAAAATCACTTTTGACAGGTCTTCGTATTAAAGTTAAGTATCGATGTGTTTATATGGTGATAATCAAGAAGCTCTAAATATTTGTGAAAATCCAGTGTTTCAGTGAAGGATAAAGCATATTGAGGATGGATTGCCATTTCATTTGTGAAAAGGTGCCTTCAAACATCATCATTGAAGAATTTGTGAAATCAGAAGATCATTTAGCAGACGTCTTCAACGAGTCACTTGAGAGGAAAGTTTTCATGTAATATTCTTAGCAAGATGGGAACTATTAATATTTTTTGTCCAGGAAGTATTGGGAAATCTGATGTCAATGATCTCAGTTTGGTTTGAATGTAATTATGTAGAGGACAATAGAGTATTTTTGTCTATGGCATCATTTTATATGACAAGAGTATTTTTTCCATGGCATCATAGGGGCAATATTGTGTTTTTTGGGTTTGCAGTTTAATTTAAGAGGGCATTTGTGCGCATAACTCACTACACATGAATCCCCATCTTGGAGAGTCCAAAATTTCTTTTCTTAGATCAACTTCTCTCTCTTCATCTTCTTCTCCTAAATCCTAATTCTTCTATATCTTGCTCTCTCCTTATTTTCTATTCTTTTCTTCTCTTTTCACATCATCCAAGTTGTGGGTTTTTAATATCTTGTACTCCCACTTTATTCAAGTTTAGAGGAAACATTCTTGTGTAGGCTTCAAGCCTAACAAGCATTTCTGGAGTGGGTAAGTGATCTTATCTCTCCGTCACTTGTTGGGTTTTACCCAACTCTTGCTCTTATATACCAAGATCAAATGACAAAGGTAATGCAATGGGACAAAGTATTTCAAGTTAAATTGTAAGTGTGCTAATTTGAAATCTTCATTGATTTGTACTTGAATTTGGTACCATTGCTGATTAACATTGTGCTGACTGCTGAGTTGTCAAATCTTGTTGCTTTTGATTCGGTTGGGAATTTATTGAGTGTGGATTTAATTATGTTTTCTTAGGAGGTACTATAGCGGCTGAATTAATAATAATTAAAGTTTGTTTCAGACTATCGTACCTTCAATATCCACTCAAACTGTCAAACATGACAATAGCAAGAATAACTTAGATAACAGAACGGTCAATATGCAAAAATTGTAAAGTCAACCCAGGAGTCTTACAACCATTGGCGCACCCAATATTCACGATCGAGACGATAGATCAATCTCCCGAAGGATTGATCAAATTAAAGGGAGATTCCGGCCACTAGGGCACAAACAAAACCATAAAACCAAGGATAGAACTCACGATAAACTCAGAAATCTTATTATCAATTGAAATTAAGCATGTCTACTACAATGAAGGGCTCCTCTATATATAGTGCATTGGGGTCTAGGGTTTCGGATGGCTGGAAGGGAGTTGGGTTACGATTTCGGTGCAGTGGGAAGGGGCCGGCTGGGATGGAGCTAGGTGATGTGGCTGGTTGGATAAATGGAGTTGGGTTAGAGAATCGGTTTTGGGCGACAAGAATTGGGGTGGGTTGGTTGTGAGTGGGGTTTAGAGGTTGGTTGTGAGTGGGCTTTAGAGGTTTGATGTGAGTTCTGTGAGTTCGTGTAGGGCAAGGAAAGGGATTCGGTGTTTTGGGATTTGGGATTTGGGACAGGGGATTGGGGTTTCGATTGGGATTTTTATGGGTTTGGATAGGGCTCTGTCAAAGGTTTGATGGATGATGATGATGACGGGTGGTGATGATAATGAATAATCAGAAAATAATTTGAAAGGATGGCGGGATACCTCGGATCGGCAATCGAAATGGCAATCTTAGATGGATCTTCGCTCTAATACCAACTGACACGGCACAGGGAAGGAGAATAGCCAACGGGCTAATCTCCAAGACAAAGTCTTAGGGATAGGATCCATGTGATCCAAAACGTCTTGGTCTCACACCAAGGACAAATAATTGAGAGAAAACTCAAGCATGAATTTTATTAATCACCGAACTTGTCCCTAGGGAGGGATTACAATCCTTTATATAGACTTATACTCTTAACATATTCTTGGAAACAAATCTAATTAAAATAATCTCTCAAACAAAAGAAGATAAAACCTTCAAACTAATCTCATAAGTATCCCTAAAATTCAGATACCACTAAAATAAAAACTTTTGCACGATTTGAAAGTTTTCTTTTATGGGCTTGGGCCCAATGCGCCGGCCAATCATGGATCTGGCCTGGATCAGGTAGGGTTTGCACAACCCCAGGCCAGCCGTTTGATAGACCTAGGTAGAGGTTACTAGCATGTAGGGAGCTTATTGATAAGTGCTTTTAAGAAAAGTGTGTAGTAGATTTTGACCTTTTCTTCTTATGAAGTGTATCTTTATGTCTAGGGTTCTTATATTCATTTCCTCATAGCCGCCAATTACTTTTGTGCGTATGGTGCATACATGCATATGCACAAAAATATATATATATATAGAGAGAGAGAGAGTCGTCTTAGGAAAAATATTAAAATATAAGATGACAATTTTTCTAAAGCCCAAATCCTAAAAGAATGGATAAGGCTAAGAAGATGTTGGTAATGATGGTTTGTGCCACCTGCACTCCAATTTGAAAGAATATTCAGCCAAAAGTATCGCTTCATGCAGCTATGGGAAGGCTAGCAAAATTGATAGTTTCAAGTGAAGAATTTTAAAAAGGTCAGTTTATTGAATATGACATGCAACTAGGAGGCAGTAATGTGTGAAATCATGACAATATGAAATGAAAAAAAGGAATCCTCCACTACAAGTCATTCAAAATTTCAAATGAATGGCAAAGTAAAGTAAAAAGCATGGAGTTTGCCAAGAGTAGGAGAGGGAGAGGGAGACCCAAGAGAAGTTGGAAAGAAACTATTAAACATGATCTTGCTTACATGGATTTAACGGAGGACATGGCCCTAAACAGATTTGATTGGCGTCGTCAAATCCATATAGCCGACCCCACCTAGTGGGAAAAGGCTTGGTTTGGTTTGGTTTGGTTTGGTTTGGTAAACCAAGGAAGGTAGGAATCAAAAGAGTTCTTCGCCATCATGATTAAGTTGTCTTAAAGCACTTTCAGTGTTGGTGTGTATCATTATTAGCCTTTGAGTTTTAAAGAGAATTATGGCTTTTCACAAAGAATTTCTAGGAATCTTATCATAAAGGGAGATTCCATAAATCACTTGGGATGAGCACATACACGCTGCGCGTGCATGCACATACACACACGAAGAGAGAGAGAGAGAGAGAGAGAGTTGAGTCATGAACCATGTGATTTCCATTTATAGCAAATAAGTTTGTGGAGTTATGTATAAAAGAACAGGGAGATTGATGAGCAAAAATAAATATATAGGTTCCATTTTTCCATCCTAGGACAAGGGCCATGATTTCTTCTTCAACGACTAGGATTATTTTTCTACATGCATCTTTTGCTTATGTACTGTTTATATCTCTTATACTATGTACTTTTTTTAAAACTAGCTGTATAACTAAATAAAATTTCACCAGTGATTGAAAAGGGCGCTCCACAGTTATACGGCAACCCAGTGAAGGGATGTCAAATCAATAAGAAAGAGATCAGTCAGTCCCCAAGACTACAGTACACACAGAGTCACAAACCTAAGGTCACTCTAGGATCTTTGTGTCTCTCAACAAAACAAAATCCAAAGGTGCATTGATTCCACTTTCCCTGGCAAAGATTCATACGTTAGCTCACTTATTTTTATGTCCATCTCAACATTCTCTCTCATTTTCTATTGGAAACTCTCGCTATTGTCTTGACACTTGCTTGAGAACGAAGATCTCATTAGGCTTTCCTTTTTAATTCTTCACCACCAACATCCTAGGCCTGTAAGTAAAACATTAGTGCCACGTTGTTCATTGTTCACCTGCTCAATACTGAAAAAGCTCAGTCATAAAGGGAGATATTGAAGTAAGGCGGGTTAAGGTGGGAATCTTCCCCATCTTCCACAGTTTTACCTCCAAAATCATCTCCCATAGGTAAGTTGAGGAATCCAAAGAAACTCAGATTCCATGAAAAAGAAATGTAACATCTACTCATAAAAAGTGTGGAAATTACCATCAAAATACTCAAATGAAAAAAAAAAAAAAAAAAGTCAATCACGCATCTCCATCCACTCTAAAACAGTGGAAATTACAGCCAATTCTTCACAAAGGTAAGCAGTTATAAATCTAATACATATCGAGATTCAGAGAGAGAGAGAGTGATCATATGAAAAGCTGTTTACTTTTCATATCAAGCAAACAAACACTATGATCTCCCAATGCCGCGAGAAAAGAAAAACAAAAAGTGTTTGTAGTCATTGGTTAGAACATGAATAGCAAAGGGAAAAAATCAAAATCACAAAGCTCAATTAAATTTGTTGTTCTGTATAATCACTTTACCGATTTCGATGTCAATTACCAACAAAATTTCATATCAAACATCAGGAATCCAACCAAATCCCAACATTTTGTAGCGATCGAGTCTTAAATTAAAAGAGCCCATAGCATTTCAATCAGACCTTCAAAAAAATGCTAGAAATTTACACAGATCTACGAAATCGACCAAAATCCACTAAACGAAATCACATGCGAGCAGAATTACCAAGAGAGGTCTCAAGTAAAACCGCATCAGGAAATTCGATTGCTACATGAAAGTAATTAAGATTGAGGAGATGAACTCACTCGGCGAACGTCATCTGATGGAGAGAAGGAATGGAGAAGATAATATGGCCGTTGCTTCGGATCTGAAGTGGGACAGAGATCGTGATGAGCGGCTGTGATGTGAGATGTAGAAGCATCAACGGTCGAGAATCCAGCGATTCTGAAATCCCCTCCGCCACGCCAAAAAACAAACCCTCGCTCTCTCTCTCTCTTCTTTTTCTCCCTCCCTCTCTCTCTTCCGCTTCGTATGAGACTTTGAGTATGCATTTCTGAACTCCCACTCAAGCGGGGTTAAAAACTAACCACGGTTAGACGACCTGGTTTTCTCATTCTCATCCGGAAAATCCCACGCTAACGATTTTCCGTAACGACGTTTTACAGTTGGCAATTTTGTGGGCTCACTAGTCCCACTATTTAAGCGAGGGTCTTTATTTAGATTATTAGTTTTTTTTTTAATAATAAAAAATATTTTCCTACAAACAGCCGTATGTAGAAGTTTTCATCACAACCTTTCATAAGACAAGACCCCTAAATTAAACTAACGAGCAAAATCATTTTTTTGCATTTCATGGAAACAACTTCCATGAAACATTATGTTCTTCTAAAGGACATGTTTGTTTGCATGGAACTGAAATTTTGTTAGTTCATTGGAAAATGGATTTTGACGAATAATTATTAAGGGCATGCTTGTTTTATATAATTGAATATTGAGGATTGCATTTCTTGTAAGTGGTTAAAAATTCAAAAGTCATAGCATGTAGGTGGATTTCCAAAAATGACTATCAAATAACTTCTTTTTAAAAGGGAAGTAAATCAATGAAAGATGAAAATTGAATATGCAGCTATAACCTTAATTTCAATAACTAAGGAAGTCAATGTCTCATTTATATATTTACTTTATGTCTTCACTCTGCACCATATCCTTCACTTCTAGCATTTTAACAATTTATGGTGGAGCTTGAGTTCTTACATCCTAAAGAGCTGAGTGGTGAAGGACATGTGATGGAGATGTAATAAGATCTAAGCATCTACGGAATTTGATTTGTTAAGTTGATTTACTAAATTCATTTTATGAGAGTTATTTATTTTTCAACTTCCTTTACTTCATAAGGTGGACATAACCCTTGTTTCCTCAATTTACTCACCTTTAATGATATCTTTTTTCAGAGTGTTTGAAACTCAATTATCCATGTATTGGTAAGTGATTTTACAAACTTCTGAAATTTTTTTGCACAAAAAATCAATTTCTACAAGGAAAGATTTCCATCCTCCATGATATCAAAGAAAATTGAATCATACATTTGTCATTCTTCCTCCTCGAAATATTCTATTAAATAAGAAAAGTGATGAGTGAGAAAAAATTTCCTAATTGACATCCTTCTTAAAAATTTTAATGCCATCTAAAAGAGCTTTTAAATGATCTAATTTATCCTCCACTTTCATTTCTTTCATTACAAGAAGTTAATTTCCCACCTCTAATACTCTAACCATATCAAATACTTTGACCAGGTGGGCCATACCTCTATATGCATGGCAGATAGCAAGCTATCCGTATAGCACACAAAAAGGAAATCGTCTCCACGACAATTGATTTTGTCTCGTTCTGGTCCACTTCGAGTCAAGGGTCTAGAACCGCATTTATGGCCGTAGGATGTTCGATAAAGATACGATCTAAATCGTTGGATGCCCGCCTCTCACTGGATTGGTAAAGACGACGTGGACTGAGCTGACATGGAGGGATTTTTGGAGTTCATTTGGACTGACACGTCAAACAGGCATTGTCTGCTGGAGCAGGAACCCTGCAGACTTTTGAAATGGCCTTTCTTTTGTATTGTATTATCGAAACTGACCTTTGTATGAGGCCTCCAAGTTTCTTGGAGAGGTACCTGAGAGAGATGAATTAGGATCTTCTGTGGGAGTTGCTCAGAAAGATCTCTGGGTGCAGCCTTTAATATCTACCACTGGACCCCACTTAATAAAGCCAACTGCTCAAAGCAAAGATCTCATGGTCTATCATTTAGTAAACTCTTATTCTAACCTAAAACTAATCCAATAATTCATGCTCAGTACGGTATCTCCATGCAGTGTAAAATAAATAATCACATATCATAGGATAAGTTAGATAAAATAGAAAATAGAGAAATTGGAGCAAAAATGTATAGTTTCATAACAACTAAATATGAATGGTTTGTTGAAAAAATGAGTGGGTAGTTACATGACCAGTTACATAACCGTCTGTCAAAATTATAACTGACGGTCAAAATTGAATCCAAAACCTCATAACTTAATATATTATAATTGGGCCACCATAAACTTATCATGTTTAACCAAGTGATTGGTCCATGTGATTTATAGGTGACCATCCAGCGGTAGGATGTGTTGTGGTTGGAATGAATTTGATAAAGAGGAGAAGTTAGAGCACTTTCTTAGTAGCATTTTAGTTTAAGATGTGGGCCCACACATTGGTTCGGTATGAAGACTTCAATTGGTGTTGTTTGACAAGTCTACTTTTTGTGTCTTTAGTTATTGGAGTAGGGCCTTGTAAATTGTTGTGGCCAACGTTTGAAATTAATACGCTTGAAATTAAGAAAAAAGGGCCTACATTTGATCTTTCATTGAGTCGATTTTCAATCTAATATGAAAATGGCCCATCCTCAAATTGATCATATGTAAAACACATAATTAGGATAAGAGCGTGATCAATCTAAGAGCGATCCTACTTCTATCAAATTAAAATTTCGCACATTAATGGACCAAAGGTGCATTGTTCGTGCAATTTGGATTAATAGGTGGGCTTCATTGATTGATCCACAGGGCTGCCTGCAAAGAGCCATTTAGTTGCACCCGAAAGAGACAACTTGTAGAGTGTGTTTCTTGAAAAATCAGTAGGTTCTTTTTTTTCTTAAAACAATTTTAGCAATCGTGGTTTCCAAAAAAAAGAAATGCAAGATGATATGGAAAGCTACATGCCTAATAAAAAGTAGACGAAAAATTTCGAGTTTTTTTCAATAATAGCACCCTCAAATAAACTAATTCTCATAATAGCACCCATTTGAAAATAATACCCAGAATAGCATCCCGAGCCTACGTGGCATATCCAAGCCTGGCCGCTTAGATATGGTGTTTGCTTATTTTACTCATCATAGAATCGATCGTCTGGTTGGGTCTTGGGATTGAAGTCGTGACTATTTGAGGAAGGTTTTGTAATTGGGAATTTCTATTATTAGCAACTAATGCTGTTGGTTAACTGCTACTAGGTTATACTTGTTGAGGAAACTACCAGTTGTACTATGCAGTCAATGCAGAATATTTCCTCTTCCCTAGAGAAAAGGGAGTCTCCTAGGCCATGGCTACTCTTTGAATTGAAATATGTTTTTTTTTTCAGGATTTAAAAATTCTTTTTTTTTTTTATTATTTGTAATTTTGGAAAGACATTCTCTAAATAATATGATTTTTGAAATAAAATTATTCTCTGTTTTATTTTAAAGAGTTGAATCTCTTGAGATGGTATTGTATGAAATAGACATAATTGCATCCATCTGATTTGTTTAGGAGGATGGAAGGAATATTTGTTAGGACAACTTGTTGGGAGAAATAAAATTATGGGCATCAATTATCACCTGATTAAATGTTTGACTGAGGGTCAGTAATTTTGAATATTGCCTTTAGATTGAAAATTGACATGAATTTCACCTTAATTAGAGGGCCTTGAGTAATTGTCGGTAAAGAGAGTAATGCAGGGTATGAACAAGCTTTTGATCAAATAAAGACGGACCTTACATAATTTAATTCAAGAGGACTAAGTCTTTAATGTGAGATAGTTTCTTATTTATTGCATTCAGGGGTTAATTTTTAGTCTACCTTTTGAATTAAAACATCAATGAAATATTCTATCAAAGTACATTGAATGCCACCAAACTTACTTCAGCATTTCTAGAAAATCTCCTAACGAATTGTTTTAATGAACCCAGATATCTCATATTTTTATTATATAAATCTCTGTCCATTTCAAGCAATCTTAAAAATACACTTCATAAATAAAACAGGTATACAATCCAATTTTGCTGAAGTCTTCTTAAATTCTTTTTTTTTTTGATAACGCAGTCTTTTGGACCAGAATAATCCTTACGGGCCCAGGAGAGAAAGCCAGATAAAATTTTCCTACGGCACTAGTGCAGTTTTAAACCCATAATCTCCGGGTGCAAACCGTAATCTTAGGCCAACTAAGCTAACATGACACTCTCACAAATATCCACAAAGAAAATATAGTGATATTATCGCAACATTTATGTACTATCGTTAAATTGTAAATATAGTGAAAAATAATAGTATAAAAATGCAAAAATGGGAAGAAATACAAAAATAATTATTTTTCAGTAATTAATAATTTTATACACTCATTATATTTAATTATTAGAAATAATTTGTTATCACAATCATTTTTGCCATAATATTCCAAGAAGGCAAGAAACAATCCACACTTCAAACATTTTCCAGGGACTACAAATTCATGATGAGAAATCCGTATTAGCTATATTAGCTATATGTACATCAAGTTTTGAAAAGACATACCGTTCCTTGAAAAGTGGAAAAAATGCGCATGCATCCAGTTTCTCAGCTCCCATTTCCATCGCACCAAACTCCAATAGATGGCCCACACAGAATCATTATCTTTGATGTAGTAGCTGTCAAAATCAACTCAGCGGGCCTCACCTACATGCCACGTGTATAATATCACAACGGTTTGGGACGTTCCACATGAGGATTCCAAACCATGCATTTAAGTGGGGTCCACGTCATTAACATGCATTAGGATTGGATATGCCACGTAGGCTCGGGATGCTATTATGGGTATTATTTTCAAATGGGTGCTATTATGGAAATTAGTTTATTTGAGGGTGCTATTCTGGGAAAAAACTCAAAAATTTCGGCTTATGAAAAGATCAACCTCTAAATTTTGGATGCATTTGTGCAGCTACCTTTCTAAGAAGGGAATTCCTTCTTGAATTGAAAATTGATATCCTCTTTATGAGGAAAAAGAGCGTGTCTTTTGGCCTTTTCAATACTAAAAGCTTCTTGCACTAAACCGCAACGCTTTTTCTATTTATTTTTTATATAACAATTGAGTTTGGCCTTTTCAACAATAAAAGCTTCTTGCACTAAACCGCAACGCTTTTTCTATTTATTTTTCATATAACAATTGAGTTGCACAAACAAGCCAAGGAATTGCAACAATTGAATTTGGTACAATTTGAATCAACCACTTAAAATTGCCTTTGCCCTTGTACTCAACTCAATTAGCTACAGGTTTGTCATTTGCAACACCAAACCTACCATGTCACTAGAAAAGGTCATACTCAAAAATTTTATTTTGAAAATATTATCATTAGGAAATTTGAAAATTTTCTTAATTTTGTATGGGAATGGCTTTGGATCAACAACCCATCAGTTAAACTAGGGATGTCATGGATCAGGCCAGCCCGCTCTAGGCAAGACTTGGTCCTTAGGTTATAGTACTCGAACCAGCAGGGCCGGCCCAAGGGGCAGGCGAGAGAGGTTGCCGCCTTGGGCCCCCAATAATTACAAAAATTTTAGGGCCGCATATTATTTTATGTATTTGTATATATATGTGTAAATATTTAGTTTAATATGTAAATTGAAAGGCCCAAATTAATAACACATGTGTGTAAATATTTAGCCCAATAAATAAATTAAAAGGCCCAAATTTAAAGCCCACCTTATTTAAAATAACCATTATTTAAAAAGCCAAACTTAAGGCCCACCACCATACCACCATAAGATAAGACTTTAAAAGTCAAACATGGCCCACCACCAAAAGATAAGACCACCAAACTTTTCAGCTTTCCTCATTTCTCGTGAGCATAAAAAAACAAGTCTCTAGGGCTTTTTCCTTTGGAATTGTGTGTGATGTGCTACTACACCGGTTCTCCTCTCCATTAAAGTAAATTTTTTTTGTTCTGTTTTTAAACTTAAAAATAGTTATTTGTAAATTGCAAATCTGATATCATAATTTTTAGTTTTTTTATTTTCTTTTTTGCATCGATTCCTTTCTTTTACAGTTTGATTAAAATTTTTTTGTTTTGGTTTCATTAACTAAATTTATTTTTATAAAAAAAATTTGTGTCCTTTTGTTTCTAATTTAGAATTAGTTATATGAAATTTAGAATGTCATTTGTATAGATTTTTAAATAAATTTTTTTCCAAATATGTTGCATCGATTCCTCCCTTTCACATTTTGATTAAAGTTATAATTTTTTTTTGTTTCATTAACTAATATTTTTTTGTAACTTTTTTTTTGTTTCCTTTTGTTTCTAAATCAGAATTAGTTATATGAAATTTAGAATGTAATTTGTATATTTGTTAAATCAAAATTAAATTCTTCTTTTTTTTTTCAAATATGTTCACAATTCACTAACAACACTGATGAAAAAAAATTTTATTTCAGGTTTTATCAATGCATACTTTTTATGGGAAGAGGATCTTTGATTTGTGATATGTGCTTGCTTTGTTTTGCCAATCAGGTTCTTTTGTTCATTAATTGTGTTCAATTTCAGAATCTGTAGATTGATTGGTGAATTGTGCTCTTAGAAAGTATAGCTCTGGACATGAAAAAAGAAAAAAAAAAAGAAAAAATAGAAGAAATGATTCAATCCCAAACAGGAGCTCTTGATAAATTTTTTAGTGGTAATAAAGTGACAAAAGATGATTTGGTATATCAAGAAAATGAGAATGATAATGAAAACTTTTTAAACGATGAACATGAAGATGTGGTACAACAAGAAAATGAGAATGGTAATGAAGAATATTTAAATGAAGAATACAAAGATGTGGTGAATGAACAACCTAATGAAGAATATGGACCCTTAAATATTTATGATCCAGGAAATTGGGACAAAAATGATAAAATTTTGAGAGATTTATTAGTCGAAAGAGGGCTCATAAGAGTTGAGCTTGATTTTCCTAAAGATAGCGATGGTAGGCATTTCTCTTCAATGCACTATAGTCGACTGTGGTTAAATGGAGAGAAGCATGATCGGAGATGGCTAGTATATTCAATTGTTTTGGATATGATATTTTGCCTTTGTTGTAAGATGTTTAAGAAAGATGGAAACAAAAATCCGAATCAATTGGCTACTGAAGGATTTAGAAACTGGAAAAATCCTAGTCAAAGGCTTCAAAGTCATGAATGAAGTAATGACCACACATGTTGCATGAGAAAGAGGCAATTTGATGAGGGTACTAGTGAAGATGCAACACTATTTGGTGAAGAATCGTTTAGAATTGACTACTTTTTTTTTATAATGGATCAAGGTCTTTCTTCACTTAAGAGTAGGTTTGAACAATTTAAAACTTTTGAAGGAGTCTTTGGATTTTTGTTTGATTTGAAAATGCTAAATTCCATAGATAATGAGAGCTTGAAGAGTCATTGTGACACCCTTGAAGATAAACTGAAATATGACAACCTTTATGATATTGATGGGAGAGATTTGTATTTGGAGTTGAAACTTTTGAAAGAATACTTGCCAAAAGAAACCAAGAAAGCAATTGATGTGCTAAATTATTTAAAAAGAATGGATGGTACTTTTCTAAATGCATGGACAGCTTATAGAATTTTGTTGACCATACCGGTTACTCTTGCCTCTGGAGAAAGAAGCTTTTCAAAGTTGAAGTTCATAAAAAATTACCTTCGGTCGACTATGTCACAAGAAAGGTTGAATGGGTTAGCTATGATATCAATTGAAAAAAAATATGGTAGAAAAACTTGATTATACAAGTTTGATTAGTGACTTTGCAGCTAAAAATGCGAGAATATCTTGTTTTCAGTAATACTTTTTTGTTTTTTGTTTTTTTGTTCTAGGTTTATTAGCCTTATTTTTTGGAAGGGAATGTTGGTGTGTGAATTGTAGGCTTTTGGCCAGGGTGGGTAGTTTAAGAGAACTACATTATGCTTGATCCTTGGGATTAAATATAGCCTCCCTCGGTATGTAGGCAGTCCTAAAGTTATCTGGATGCAGCACTTTTTTGTAATAAAAAATATCAATTTTTTGTTAGAAAATTATAATGAATTATTATTTTTTTAAATAATTGTATAAGGGCCCCATTTTTTAGAGGTCGCCTTGGGCCCCCTAAACGTCGGGGCCGGCCCTGCGAACCAGGCTCAATTTTTTTAATTTAAGCCCATTAATAGATGAGCCGGGATTGAATCAGTTGTAGAGAGCCCAAGCCTAGGCTGGCCCGAATATAATAATAGTGGTAGCAAAAATGGTAATGCAAGGATTCAAGCACTCGCAATCTAACACATAAATATATATATATATATATTTATAACAATCTAACACATAAATATATATGACCAAATCAATCAATGAAGCTACCTGTTTTTTAAATTATAGACCTGACTCGGTCTGGGTTTGGACTTCATATTTTCCAAGCAAGCCGGATTTGGGCCAGCTAGTTATGGCTAGGTTCAAGCCTAAACTGGGCTCGGGCATTTACATTAAAAGTCGATCCGGGCCTAGACATTCCTCAACCCAGCCCCTGAGCAATCCTACCTATTAAACTCTTCCAAAAGGCATCATAACATGTGTTACACAATATATATCTAATACAATCAATCCAGTGGAAAGTTTATAGGGGTGTAACAGTTCGGATAACCGTTCATTTTGGGAAAACCGTGAATTACGGTTTTCAGGTTTTAAAAACTATAACCGTAACCGAAAAAGCAGTTTAAAAACCGAACCGCGGTTAACTATATTAGATGATTCGGTTACGATTAATTGTTACTAAAAAAATGTGCTACATTTAGTGATATGCAAATGGAGGTTGGGAGAGGGGATGGTGGGAGAGAGACTGGATGGCCATGTAGGGCCATCCACATGGATGTCTCCATAACAGAACAGACGCATCTCAGACTGTGAAACAACCAACCTTCTAACATATAAGAACTCCATAAACACTTCACTCCATGACCACTTTCACAGGCACAGTTGGTGGGGTCCACCTTCATCTAGTGTGCCCACCAGACAAATTCAGCTCCCACTCTCAACAGCCAACAAATCTTTGATGCGAGACATGTTAGGGGCAAGGCACATATCAAGATAAACCCCACGAGATGCCCCAGACCACCGGGCAGTGGGTCCCACTTTCTTCCACCCCCCTGGTCAACCCTTCCCAAAACTCAACCCATTTTCCCATGTGGACAATCCAACCCAACAAAAACCACAAGCAAAGCTGCAAAGCAGCAAAGCTTCCTTCCTTATTCAAAGAAACCATGCAGCTATTTAAAAAAGAACAGATGATGAACAATAACAACAACAATCACTAGAACCCAAGCTGGTATACTTCATTTCTTCACACACATCTATAAACAGAAGGAAAAAAAATACCTTTCTATTAAGGAAGCTGCTACCTGCACACTGCAACTGACTCAACACACACTGCATTTAAAAAAAAAGTTCCTAAACTAGCCCCCTCCCTCTCCTTCCCCCTCCCTGCTTCTTCCCTCCCCCTCCCCCACCCCTCTCCATCACTCTCCCTGCTTCTTCCCTTGCCGACCCCTTTCCCTGCTCGTCGCCGCCCGCCGCCCGCCCATCCTCTCCCCTTCCTCTCCTTCTCCCTCTCCCTCTTTCCCTCTCCCAGTCTCTGCCTACCCTTCCCTGTCTCGCCAACCTCATTCATCTCTCATTCCTAGTCATTTGTGATTTTTAGGTAATGGACAAGCAAATGGTGGTTTTCGAATATTTCAATAGCGACAAGCAAATGGAGAAGCAAATTAAGAGATGTAAATTTTCATTGAAGATGAACGATTGGTGAATATGATTCGTCCGTCCACACAGGGCCGAACAAACTGAGTTTGTTCGGCCCCGTGTGGCCTAACAAACTCGATTTGTTCGGCCCTGTGTCACCGAACAATCTCGATTTATTTGGCCGCTTGGGCCGAACATGTTGGGGCGAGGGGTAGTTTAGGGATTTTTTATTTTATTTAAAATGCAGTGTGTATAGAGCATTTTGCAGTGTGTAGATAGCCACACTCTTTTATTAATCATCTACTTCAAACTGAAACCCTTACACAATTTTTTAAAAAATAAGAAGAAGAAGGTGGTGAATGATGACAACAACAACAATAGTAACAAAAACCACTACTTATCTGCTTCATTTCTCCACAGATTTCCTTCAAGAAAGGAACCCTTTTTCTTTCTCATCTTCTTCTCCAATCTGAAAGCCCCAATTCAATTTAAAAAGAAAAGATCCTGATTCTAGATAAAGAGAAATGATCGATCAAGCCCTATCTAAATGAACCCAAAGAGAGAAACAGAGAGAACAAAAGGGACAGTCTGAGATGGGACTCCATCTGGAAGAGAGTATTCTCCCTGTGTAGTATTCTAAAGGAGACAAAAAAAAAAAGGAATTTTCACATACAAAGAATTTGGTCATTTTGCTCATTCAAGAAAGCAACGAGTTAGCGTTAAATGTTGGAGACTACAGTCCAGTGCATTCGCAATGAATGTCCACCCCAACCACCCATTCATATATTCTACATTTCATGTATGAAAAAGAACAAATATTCTTACTTGTACATAGCTTTTACGGCATCTACCACAATATGATGAGATTGTTAGACTTCTATCTAGTATTATAATGTCTCCAGAGCCTTAAAACAGAAATTGAGACACATGAATCTTCTTTTTCACAAGCCAAAAATCCATCAATCTTCTCAATATAATAAAAGCACCAAATACGCAAAACATTAAAAAAAAAGAGGGAAAATTAACGTATGGACGGCCTAAGACCCGACAATTACCCCATACCAGATGAAATATTACAATTTACCGGATAGAAGATTGTACAAAAAAAAAGGTCCAAAATGGGACCGAAATACCCTTTTTCCTGCGATATCCTATGGCTGTAGGATATCGCATGATTCAATATCCCAGGAGCTTAGGATATCGCACAGTTCGATATCCTAGACCGGTAGGATATTGCACAGTTACCTACTTCTGTCACATCATGTACCATAATTTTCACCACAAAAGGTCCGTTTTCACTGAGGAGGTCCGTTTCCATCTCCGTTTTCGCTGATTACCATTCCATCTTTTTTCATCCAATTTATACATCTTATTCATCACAGTAGGTATGTGGGACCATAAAATTTCTAAATGCCTTAAAAAGATAGCCCATAAATGTGGTATTGATGTCAAATTTCTCTTTTAGGGTGACAAATGCTGCTCTTTACCCCCAAGAAATCCATTGAAGATGCTACTGGAGTTGACATCATTGGATTTGCTGGTAAATCCCAGACTTCAGTTGTGCCTTTGAGCAGCAAGGACCAGTCATGATGATATCTAGGGTTACACACGAAGCCCGCTAATTTGTAAGCTGAGCTTAGAGCATTGATTCTATAAGGCGATCTTCTCTCTTCTTTTTTTTTGTTAAAATGTATTTTTGAATTTGAATTTTGATTTTTTTTCTTAGCAAATCTCAGTTATTATATTTGGGTTTAGTTGTAATTGGCCTTGTCAATGTGATCAGAGCCTTCCTGTAAGTGCATTGCATGTTTGTAATTTGTATTGTAAGTTGTATATGGGAACTTGGTGTATGCATTGGTGTGAGGAATTACAGCAGTTATATATGGATTTGGAGTCTTTTGTTCTTAAGTAGAGTTTTATGTCTCATTTGGCAGCATGGCATTCTGGTATCCATTTCCCCGCAGAAGTTGTTGGCTATGGCCCTTTCGGGGTTTTGGGTTTGGCAGCTTCTCCTGTCCTCTCAATTTCATTCATTCCTTCCTTCATCTCCAATCTCTAATTTCCTTGAAAAAGAAAATAAAATAAAATAAAATTAGGAGCACAGAGACACAGTCAGAGAGAAGAAATGGAAAAAACAAATATCTTTGCTCGTCTTCATCCTCAATCACATTCATCGCCACAGCCACTTGTTTTCCATGAGAGGAGTCTTGTAGACTTCAACTCCTCATTCTCTCATCTCAACACCCTTTTACTCCCGCATTATCATCAAACTGTTCCCAGCATGGCATTCTTCCTTTGACCGCTATAGTGAGAACAAGTCTCGCTACAGCTCCCTCCATTCTTGGGATGTTCTCGCTATAGCGAGACTATTCTCTGAAAGAGAGGTCATTGTCCTCACTATAGCGAGACCACCGAAAAAAACCATTATCCTCGCTATAGTGAGATCACTCTCTATGGAAAAGGGGGCTCAGTGGGAAGAGAGGGCTTTGGAAAGCTCATTAGAGGCAAGTATAAGCATCAATTAAGAATACATGGTGTTTAATCCCTTGATTGGGTTATTAAATTCTATTTTATTTCAATTCACTATGATTAACCTCTTGGTTATAGCTTAAGAATGAATATGATTTGAAATTTGTGGTTTGGTTTAAAAAATGAAAAACGAGATTGGATGGAATGAGAGGTAAAGTGATGTATGTATCATAGAGATGTTTGTAGCTTTTGGCATGTGTACAGGTGATGTGTCTTCAAATGGGTGGTGAATTGGAAGAAAACCATGAGTTTAATGCATGGAGAAATGTGTTGAAATGGACACCTTGTAGTATTTAATATGGATGGAAACAGATGGAGACCTTCAAACAAAACAAAAGGGGATGGCTGATCCGGACGCAGAACGTGTCCTTGCTATAGCGAGGATGGACCTCACTATAGCGAGACCACCTTCTAGTGTGCTCCCTATAGTAAGCCACAAACCAAAAAAATTTTAAAATTATTTTTAACAAATAAATAGGAAAAAAAAACCTCATGCAGCTCTACAAAAATCTGGTTTCACTTGGTTTCACTCTTCACATAAAACATATGATATTTCTTCCCATCATTTAAAGCGATAAATCTGGTGCTGGGCTCAACTTCCATTGATCTGAATTTTGGCCAGTGCCTTACAATAGGGTGTCATTTCTATAAGCAATTTAGATTTGTAACTGGTCCTCATTGTGGCCTCATGAATTTCTAAGGATTAAAAAATACACAATTCAACTGAAACCAAGTGAATTTGTGTCAAAAATGAACTGTCTTCTGTGTAAGTTCTGGTGGCAACTATAATACTAACATATACAAATTTTTAAGAATCCATCTTTCCCATTGCTGCAAGTTACACAAAAAAGCCCCTGAAAAAAATGAAACTTTATATACATGTATACTATAAATTGAATTGTTCTCTACATTTATTATTTCAGATCTTAAAGCTTATAGAACAAAATCACATTTATTATTTCCGACTATACAAAGTTCTTAATACAATAGAGTCACATTTATTGTTATCGATTACACAGTGTACTACCCGAGACTCAAAACCGCGTATCTTCTGCAGCATCCAAAGCTGCATTTGAATTGATCATGCTTTGTATTGCCCAATTTTGTGTGCTTTCACTGTTTTAGAGCGTTTGATCAATCAATGCTTGCTTGTCAAGAGCTTCAGATTTATCAATCTTGTTGTCGAGAACCAGCAGTGGGATCCCATTTAAGGATGGCTTCATTAGAAGGTCATGCAGCTCGCTTCTAGATACTATGACACTGTTTTTATCAGCAGCATCAACTACATAGCTGCCATGGAAGACTAATAAGAAAAATATTGAACGAAACAGGAATAAAATCAATTCATAAACCTATGATTACCATGAATTCACTTAAACATAAGCTGGAAACAAGGAAATAATCGAAGCCAAACAACCTAAACGAACAATTAAGGGGCATATTCAATTCAAACAATGAAATATAGAACATCCAACAAAATGTTATCTAATCTTCTTAGCTATAGACACCAAAGAGATGAGCCAAATCGAGCGCGATCCACAAACCCACAAACCTAGAAGGAAAAAAAGGGTATACAAACAAGTAAGCAACAAATTCAAATCAAGGAAACATACACGAGTCTGCAAAGCAGGACTTGTATAGCGAGACATGTTCTCGCTATAGCGAATACAAGTCTCGCTATAGTGAGATTATGCGATCAACGGTCAGACGGTCTAGGTACATGTAAGATGACCCACCATCTTTGACAGCCTTCTTTGCCATCTCCCCAAGCTCCCTAGCTCTCCTCCTCCCACTACACCATTTCAGGGCTTTTACAGCGCGTCATTTACGGCGTGCATTGAATGCAAGCCGTAAATGATATAATAGTACGGCGCTCATGGAATGCGAGCCGCAAAAGGGCTTTTTCTTCTCTTTATTAAGGTGTGCATTTTGCGCGCCGTGAGATCTTATCAATTACGGCGTGCATTTAGGACGCCGTAAATTCTTGAGCATTTGCGGTCCACATTCGCAAGCCGTAAAAATATTAGGGTATCACAGCCCACATGTTGCACGCTGTAAAAGGCCAAGCCATTCAAATTAAGTTCACGGCCTGCTTTGAGAAGCTGTAAGATTAATCAGCTTTCACAGCCCACATTTCGTATGCCGTAAAAAAAAGAAACCCGCCAAATTAATATTCCAAAAATATTTCGCACCCTTTTTTTGACACACAAAATTTAACCCGGATAGACGATACCCATTGAGAACCCAAATCTTGACACCAAAAAAATTTCGCACACCTTCTTCTCACGATACCCACCGAGAACCCATTGCTCACACTATAAAAAAAAATGACTTTTAGCGTCGAACTTTTTGCCGCGGCCAGTGTTTTTGTGGCTATTTCTTACTTGTTGCCACCACCAATAGAGTTAGTGGCAACAAATCTCATTTTGCCTCGCTCGTGTCTGCCCGTGACAAAACGTGTCGGAAAATTTTTTTTACCGATGAAGATTAGCGTCGGAAAATTTATCACCGACATTTAATATAAAACATCGATAAAGGTTGGTAGATTTTTTTACTTTTTTTCAATTTTTTTTTTTTAATTTTTACCAATGAAAATTTCTATTTTTTGCGACGAAAAATAATCGTCGGTAAATTTTCCAATTTTTTTCCCTCTCCCACCAACGAAACCCCTCTTTTCACTCTCTCTCTCTTGCGTGCTCTTCTCTCTCTCTCTCCGATAGATGTTATGTTTTACCGGCAAAATATTTGTGTCGCCGGCAAAGGATATATTTTTTGCTGGCGAAATACCTATATCGCCGGCAAATGTCAATTTGCCAAATTTTGATAATTTATTTAACTTGAAAAATTATATTTTCATTATTTTTGTTTTAGAAGAATAAAAGTTAACTCGGGCATTCAAAATCAATTCAGCCACAAAAATAACATTTCACACTATGCCCGCCCCATTTTCCATTTCCCGCGCCCGCCCAACTGCATATCATTTCCAATTCCCTCGCATCTTCTCAATCCCTCATCTCTCTGACCCTCTCTCGCCCAGCAATCCCTCAATCTCTCATCTCTTTGTCAGCCATCCCTCCCCTCACGACCTCAGCCCTCTCCTCCATCTCCCAGGAGACCTGCGCTCCTCCATCTCTCCAGGTGACCTGCGCTCCTCCATCTCCCTCGCACGTAGACCTCGTCCATCTCTCTCACAATGGAACCAAGGCGCAACACCATCACCTCCTCTCCCTCTCGATCTCGGCCCTCTCTCTCTCTCTTCCCATCTCGCAACCCCCTGCACAGACCCATCTCAGAGGCAGCCACCCTCTCCAGTCTCTCTGATCTTCATCTCTTTCACGCCCGCAGACCGTCGCCCCTTCTTCCTCCATGCGCAGACCACACACTACAACAAAAATCATTTTTCGCGACAAATATTCTGCGACGTTTTGAAATTTTGTCACTAAATATTGTTTTTGGCAATGAGAAATTCATTTCGTCGCCTAAAACGAAAAGACAAATTATTTAGCTACGATAATTTTCAATTGTAGCAAAATATTGCCGCGAAAAGTTTGACACCAAAAAATGGAGTTGGCGCCATGAAGAGGTAAAGTTTTTGCGACAAAACTATTTATTTAACGACGATTTGTTTTCGTCGGTAAATCAATTTCACCATATTTTATTAAAGAAATTTCACGACAAAAATATGTCGTCGCAGAATCCATTAAAAATGATCCACGACAAAATTATTTCGTCGTGGAATGCATAAAATTTGGGGCGCGCGTCTGGCTTGGCGGATCAATTTTTAGAACTATTGGGCGACGAAATGAAATAATACAACACCCTCGTCGATCCATCTCTCTCACACTATTGGGCGTAGCACCCACCTCCTCTCCCTCTCGATGTCCGCCCTCTCTCTCTCTCTCTTCATCTCGCAATCCCCTGTGCAGACCCATCCCAGAGGCAGCCCCCCTCTCCAGTCTCTCTGCCCTTCATCTCTCTCACGCCAGCAGACCGTCGCCCCTTCTTCCTCCACTACAAGAAAACTATCTTTTTACGGCAAACTTTTTCTGGCGACTTATATAGTCGCTGTATATATATGTAATTTATTGTGGCGACCCATGGTGTCGCCATACCGTAAGGGTCGTCGTAGATTGTCAACACCTTATACGGCGACGGTAATAATTGCCTTATATGGTCAACACCTTATACGGCGACTAACATGGTCGTCGTATATTTCTTAATATTCTTTTCACCTTTTCCCCTCCCGCCCTCTGCTCTCTTTTTCCCTCCCGCCCTTCTTTTTCACTCACTAAAAAATGCAGCAATACAACCCTTCATCTCTTCCTCTCTTCTCCTCCTCTTAACTCTCATCATCTCCATCTCCATCGCAGATCTCCTCCTCGTCTCTTCAACTTCATCCGATCATCCAAATCCACACTCGGTAAGCAAAACCCTCTCTCTCTCTCTCTCTCTCTCTCTCTCTCTCTCTCTCTCTCTCTCCCAAAAAAATTCTAACTCAATCTCTTCTTTTCTTCGGTTTTTCCCCAAATCAGGTCGAATCCCTAACAGATCCCAGCCGTCCCTTCACTTCCACGGCCCGCCGATCGGTCCTCGCGCTCAGGCCAGATTCGATCAGATCCATAAGCAAGCCAACGATCACAAAAACCTCGTCAATGCCTACGCCGCCTACGCCCAAAAGCTCAAGCTCGAGAACTCGAAGCAGCTCCGGATCTTCGCCGACCTGGCCTGGACTTTCTCCGGTCTCCTCACCCTGCCGGCGTGACTTTGAGCTATTGTATGCATACAATCTTACACAACCCACATCTTTTCTATCTATCATCTATCATTTTTTTTTAACACGCAGAGAAATAGAGAGATTTCTCCTTAAGTTCTAACCCTAGCTAGACATGGAGGAGAAGCTTTTGCAGAGATTGGAGTCGGCCGTTTCCCGCCTCGAAACCCTCTTCGCCGGATCAAATCCCCGATCTCACGAGACTATCCTGCGGATGCTGCCAGGGATCCGGCCATTGCCGCTGTCAATGATCTGATTGAGAATCACGTCTGCAGAGTCTCTGCGGCAGCGGGGAAGATTGGTGGAGAGGTTCTGCAAGTCACTATGATCCTCAAAGTGGCCTTTTCCATGCAGAAGGATCTCCTTGTCACCGTCGAGCAATATCAGGTTGATTTTCCTCTGCTTCGATCTCTCTGTGTATGTGTGTTTTTTTTTTTGGTCTTCTTGTGGTGGAAAAGTGTGGATTTGACGTGGAATCAACAGATTTTAACTTGATTTGTTTGTTTTGTTGTCGAATCAATAGATTTGTTGTTGTTGTTGTTGTTGTTTATTGTTGATTGTTGCTAGGAATTCTAAGACTTTAAAGTGGTTAAAAGTGACGGTGAATTTCCAAAAATTCCCATTTAATAGGCTAAGACATTTCGGTACAGATTTAGGCTTTAGGCAACTGCATCTTAGAGCAGAAGAAATCCCAATTCATTGGTGGATTTCTGGGTCTCAGTTGCATTCAAGATAAGAGACCCATGTTCAAAAATCTAAGTTATTGGATCCCATTTCATTGGAAGGGGTTTGTGTCTTGGAATCGAAGCGATGGGTCCGCATCATCGGCGCCCTGGTCAGATATGGTTTGAGCCCCAAATAGCCCAGTCCCTTGCATTTCACTCTTTAAATTGTTGTTGGATTTCTTGATTTGGAAGGAGTAGTAAACAAGAAAGAGGAAAGGAAAGATGTTGAATGAGGGCTTGGTATACTAGTGATGGAAGCAAAGTGCAAGAGGCCCAAATGAGAATTAAGAGGAAGTCTTAATATTAAAGGGCTTGGTATACTAGTAAATTAGAATTTGAATCGTGAATGTGGATGTTGATATTAAAGGGAATGGTGAATGTGGATGGTAATGAAGACGTTGAATGTGAATAATGGCAATGTAGATGTTAAATTTGAATGGTGAATGTCAATGTTGATATTGATACATATTGGTACAAAAGATATAGGTGATATGAACATCGGTACAGTTGGCTTTCCTAACATATCTTTCATTCTTTAGTTTTAACCACTTTTGATTAACATAGTTTTCTATTTTCTGTTTTATAGGTATTCTCTGTTCACATTTGATCTCTTTATTCAGTATTTTACTACGTTTCTGAAGGAATTTCAAGTTCTTGGATTGAATGAATGCCTAAAAATCAAGTTTATAGGTATTTTACTATATTGGTATGGTCTCTTTCGTCAAAGGGGAATCCAATAACATTATTAACTACATTTTTGGCTGTTTCTGATACTTTTTGGATATGTATAAGATGGAAAAGGCATGAACATGACATTGACCTTTTTTCTTCAATATGTTGGCTGATGACTCATCACCAGGAAATGGTTGGCAATGTAGAAGGTAGTTGAACCTGCTTACGCGTCAATAGCTCAAGCAAAATTCAAGTTTTATTTAAAGCAAAGAAGTTATTTATAGGTTTTACACATTGACACATACCAGGGTATGGCGTTTATAGCATTGGCTAGATTCCCCACCACCAAAAAACGTGTCTAGACTTAGACAATTGATTGCCTGTGTGTATCAATATGATCGGCTATAATGTAGTCAATGTATGCTTTAGAGAGCAAGCACAGTGTGTCACAATTTCTGCCACTGTCGAGAAAATCTGAAGCATCCAAACCATCTATCATAAAACAGAGCAGGAGCGTGGACGCACCTAAAGGCTGTCATACACGCATGGTAGTGAGACAGAGAATCTGCATTGTGGAATATAAAACCTGAAGCAAACTCCATTATTAATCACCATAGATAACTCAGGCTTGAAGATTGGTTCACTGAAGAGAATACGGAAGGTGGTCCATATTTATCTATCAATAGTCCATGAGAGGCTTGTTTAGTATATAGAGTTATAGATGACTTTTGTTTCATTGTCTACTCATTGTCCGTCCCATTAAATGTTCTCGACTGAGATTTGTCCAAGTTACTATATGGAAATCTTAGCCCAAATGCTGTAAATCCCTCCTGTTCATGCATTATCATGGATTTCTGAGTTGGGGTAAATCCTAATGCTCCCCCATAAAAGATTGATGATTGGACTGAACCAGTAATTTTCTGGCTTCTAGTATCACTAATTCTTTTTTGTAACTTTCTCATTCTAAAGAAGATTAGAATTGCTAGGGTTTTTCACTGAAGGTATTTTTATAAGTGGGTTTTAATTTGTTGTTTTTGCTATTTTACTTTGAAAATGGATTGATTTTTACTTTTTTTTTTCTTAGAGATTTTTACTTGGATATCTGATTTCATATCTCTGTTTGTTTTAAAGATGATGAAGGTATTAGCTGGGTCGCCCCAATAGATCCTCTATTATATGACGATCCAAGCAATCAGATATTAGCTCGGTCACCCCAATAAATACTTTATACATTGATCGAGCACGTAGAGAAGAATATCTTAATATGTCTTAATATAATTATGTGTTCCATACACGTGCCTTGCACGTGCCGGGCCAACTAGTTCTTTCTATGTGGAATGGTGTTGTACTTTCCCCTTATTTGATCATTAGCTGTCATTTCTTTCTTTTTTCTTTTTCTTTAAAAGTTAGTTTCAGATGGTATCACGTAAGTCAGTTTCAGATGGCATCACATAGGATTCTGTTTCATTCCATTTTTTATTTTGTTGCTGTAGCTACTGTTGTATGCATGAGAGACATACACATGTCTAATTGGGTAGTACCGGGCTGAGATGTGTAATGCCATGTCGATTAATGATGAATCCAAGAACATAGTAACCAAGCGAATCTACAAGAAATATATAAGATTTTTGTTTTGTCCTTTTTCCCCTTTTCTTTTCTTTTCTTTTCTTTTCTTTTCTTTCCTTTTCTGTTGTGAGAAATGTGTTGAAAGTTCTTATTATTCTTGTCTCTCGCAGAATGGACCTCTTGAAACTGGATATGTTGCTTAGCTGGAAGGGAGTAAGCCATCTAATGAGGTTGTTATTATTCACCACTCCTTGATATTGGTCCTAGGTGTTGGTTTTAATTGCATATTGTGTGTTTTATATGAATGGCATGGGCATGTGCTTCACTTTAATCAAGTGCATGTGTATCTAGTCCAAAGATGCTTGAACAAAAATAGGCCATCACATGATCTACCTCCACAACCAATACAATCACCACCTTTTGATTTTTAAGTGACCATGTCCCAGATGATTGTGCTCAAGTAGGTGCAGACTGTTGGATAGGTTTTCCTCACATTGGGTTGCCAGATGGCTCTTGAATCACTTAGTTTGTATGATCCTACTGGTTCAATGATGGATTTTAATGTGGAATTTTAGCTGTTCTTTTCAATGCCTTCAATCAAATATATAGGATCATCTGATCAGAAATGTTAAGCCATGGTGGTTACACGCGAGTTTTGTACCTCTCAAAGTGCTCTTAGTGTAAGGTACAAACTACTTACCAAGGACAAGTATGATACTAGTTTACTACTGCAATATAATTTGGTGAGGGCCTGGTGCAATAGATCTTTCCTCTTTATGTATATACATTAATTGATTTTGTTTGCATTTCACATTCTGTTTCAGGTTATTGACCAAGTTGTGTAAATACTCTGCCATAAACGTTAAACAACTTGAACATAGGGATGTTATCTTTCTTTCTTGGTATACTAGTCTTGGCAGTGCATGGAAATGCAATGAACATTGTGGTGATTAAGAAAATTGGTGAGAAAATTAATTAAAAACGCTTTTTGTATTATCTTACCTGTGATGTGCACATATACTCCAAGCAAAATGCAGTGGATCAGGAACATGAAATGATGATTTTGTAGTATGTGTATCAGGTGACACTAATAGAAGTAGTATATAAATTAAGTATTTTGAGTGAAATTGCAATCTCATAGGTGGTGCTCATTTATTTAATGAAATTAATTTATTTTTTTCCATGGATTTAAGGACGATTCTTCATTTATTTTATGGAATTCATGCTCTAGATGATAACTTTGAGGTCATTTCTCTTGTTTGTTTTGATTGACAGATGCATAGCAGTTCAATCTTTGACAATGTGAGTAGCAATCTAGTATTTTCTTTCCAATTTCTTGATTTTTTACTGTTTTAAGAAATTATTTCTCTTTTCATATCATTAGGATTCTTTACAGGTGGAGTGCTCAACTAACAACTGAACTTTTGATACTTTACAGGTGGTTTGTGGGAAACGCGCGGGAGCCTTTACATGCTTGCTTGATGAAATGGGAAGATATGACTCCCCTGATGCTTCCATATTTGGTGTAAAACCAGATTTCAAGGTCTCTTCACTTGGAGAAGTGTATTCATTATTGGAAGCAAATTTCGAATTGTCTCCTTAATCCCAAATTTTTTCGACAGTAGTGGACGCTATGATGTTTGAATACTTCAAATAAGCAATATACCATGTCATATTTTTAGGAAGGCAACATATGAATGTTCTTCAAGCTTGATTTATCTTTTCTTGCTCTTTTATATTTGATAAGTAATATATGTGGAAGGGAACAAAGAAGAGGTTGTTTTGATAAGTAATATATGTGGTAGGTACCTTCGCGAATAAATCCCAATGGAAGAAGATGAAAAGTGTGTAAATCTTGTAAATGAACAAACAAGAATTCCCTTATTGTTTTGGTATTGATTTGAATGGATGATCATTTTCATGTATTTTTTTCCCATGGCCTATCTAGCTTGTATAGACTGCAAGTCCAGTGTTTTTGTTTTTAATTGCATGTCAAGTGTTTATTTGCAGGTTCTGTTTACATTGTTTATTTTAATTTATTAATTTGTATTTGTAGCAATAAAAAAATATGGATTTAATTTTTTTAATTAAAAATAATTTATTTTTTTTATAAAAAAAAAACAATTAAGGCTCGTCTTGCAAGCCGTAAATTGAAACTCGCCAATTCTTTAATGGCCTGCATTTGCAAGTTGTAAAAACATATATTTAATTACGGCTTACATTTGGAGCCGTTAATCAGATTGTACACAACCCATTTACAGCCCACAAATACAAGCTGTGTAAAACATTTTTCGTTTTAAGTATTCACGGCTTACTACGTGTGCCATAAACTTAAGAACACCAATGCTTTAACGACACTCATTTTGCGTCGTAAAAGTTTAATATTTGCGGCCTGCTTAGTAGGCCATAAATCTGGTCCAAAAAGTCCTAAGAGCATCATTTTCGGCGTGCATTGATCTTACTTACGGCCTGTATATGCACGCTGTAATTACATCGAACCTTTTACGGCAGGAGCTTTTACGGCACGACCCCCGTGAGCCATAAACTTACATTTACGGCGCGCATTGCACGCTGTAAAAGCCCTGAAATGGTGTAGTGGATCCTCTCATCAGCTTCATCTCCACCGCCCATCAATTGGGCCACTGCCCTCTCGATCTCCTCTCTCCCCATCATGGGTCTAGTCTCCTTTGATCTGGCCCACACCTTGGCCCCCACCTGATCTCACTATAGCGAGAATAAATTTCCACATCTTGAAAGCACCCCTCTTTTTCGGTGTGGGTCCTTCCCTATGTTTTTTGTTAATCCATGGCTCTTTTGAATCCATGGGGTTTGTGAGGTTTAGCACAAGATAAAATCAGGAGAAAAAGAGGGTTGGGGGAGACAAGAGAGTTTCAGAGAGATGAGACTTAATGAAAGTTACGGGGAAGAAAGACCGGAAGAGACAAGGAGGAGCAGAGTTTTTTCATCGTTGAAAAAGTCGAGCTGGAAAATGAAAGCTTTGGGTGGGAGTATGGGAGTAAGTAATTGTTCGATATCCTAAGCTCTTGGGATATCGAAGGATTCGATATCATACAGACTTAGGATATGTTGACACCAAAAATGTCACTTTGCCTCTTCATGATCCAAAGAGCTACATGAAGTCGCAACCTGCCATAAATAGGCAATGCTACTTTCAAAAAATCAAATCTTGTCAGAATCAAACAAAAACTGCAAGATTCTTCAAGACAGCTAAAAGAAGAGTACACAAGAAGTTTCGGGCCATTTCAAAATCATTTGGCCTAACTTCGCTTCTCCGATAGCCAAAAAGGAGCTCTCGGCGGCAAAAGCATCGGAGACACCAAATCTTCGATCAGAGCCGATGGATGGTCTCAAAATACTACCAAAAGGCTCCACGTCAAGTTCCAAGTCAAACCGACAACGTTTGACCCTACATCAACCCTACATCATCTTGGCGACGAGAACCACCGAGGCCATTACTCATCAGATAGAGCACATGGACGGCTTCAAAATGCTTATAAAGGGCTACACGTCAAATTTCAAGTCATTTCGACAACATTTGACCATAGTTTTATGCTCGGAAGCCAAATCAGGCCTCTCGGCGGCAAAGCTCTCCGAGACCGTGGTTTCCAAGATAGAGCCTATGGATCATCTTAAAATGACTCCAATAGGTTCCCTGTCAAATTTCAAGTCAATCGGATATCGGTTGACCGCACATCAAACCGCGACATCTTCATCGCGACAAAAGCAAGTCTACTAGTGATAGGACCCCAAACGGCTTCAAAACTCAAACAAAAGCCTATGGTTGGTCTTATTTATTACTCAGGAGGCTTCACACCAAATTTCAGGTCATTCCGACATCGTTTGACCCAGTTTCAGCTTCTGACGGAAAATCGGCAGCTCTGCGCTACAAAGTCTTCGGCTTTCTCAGGAAATTGGAAACTTTGCAAAATAAAATTCAAGGATTCTCATCAGGTTTCCTACAGGGAAATCAGGCCAATAAATGGTCAAAATGTCAAGAAAAGATACAGAAGAAAAAAGAATCGAAAAACAGCAAAAAACGGACACAAAATGGGACAAAAAAGGGGAAAGCCCCCCAGGGTCGCAGGGGAGCCCGGGGTCGCCGGGAAGGCCCCGGAAACCCTGGTTTTCGCCGTTTTTTCGCGATTCGAAGCGCCCAGCCTCTGGTACTTTCCAAAATTCATGCTTTTGAGACACCAAATCCTCTGACATCCGTCCAAACACGGGTCAATCATCAAGAGTATCGAAAACAATATTGATCGCCACCCGGTCAACCAAAAAAAAAGTGTGTTTTCTACCCGACCGATCGAGAAATCGACAAGACAGATGGCACCGACCCGCTGTTGGCAACAAACACCTGAAATTACATGGTCATCTGATGTCGATCTACATGAAGATCCATCGATGATCATCACCAGAAGAATCCCAAAAGACGCGGCACGGCCCGCGACTCTTCAGATGCTCGACGACCACTTAATGCGATTAATTGACTAGCTTTATTACAGTCATTAATCCATTTCTTTGGACGGACCAATCAGAAGCAAGCATCCGGGAGTTACAAGTCAAGAGATTCATGGCATTTAACCCATGAAACTCCTCCCATCATGGCGATTAAAGGCGATTAAATGCCCTCAATCTCCTCCGGCCAATCAGAAGCCAAGAAAAAGGAGTTACAAAATAAAGAATTCAATTTTGTAACTCCTCCCTTTATGTAGCTTTATGACAATCAAGGCTCATAAACCCTCCTAAATGGCCACCTAAAAGCCTATAAATAGGAGAGCTCTCCAAGAAGAAAGGATCATCACAAAAAAGCACAAACACACAGACAGACAAAGCACAGAAATCTAGAGAAAGAAAAAAGAGAGAAAACTCTGCGGAAGTTCTACACCGACCACCGCAACAAGGTGACAAAAGTCCCTTGGGGGGTACTCCCCCCCAAGGTCCTTGCCTTCTCCTTCTGCCGCCAATGGCTTAGACATGGCTTTTCAAGCCCGTCTACTCGGCTTTTTATTGGACATAGGACCTTCTTTTGGTCTTTGTTCTCTAAAAACCTGAGGTTATAGCCAAGCCAAGCGAATCAATAGCATCCTCTGTTCTCATCTGCATGGATGATGGCGAAGCCCACATATGGCCTGCGACCGTCAATCTAAACGGGTCCCCCACAATCTCCTGAGAAGTTAGATCCTCCTTTTCTTGCTTTTCATTGTAGTTTGTATTTTTTCAAAAGAGACAAAAATTACAACTCTTGTCTTTCATTATTGATAAGGATTGTAAATCGGCTATAAACGCCAAAATCGGCTATAAACGCCAAAAATCGGCTATAAACGCCAAAATCGGCTATAAATGCCAAAAAAATCGCCTTTCACGGCAAACCAAGAAAATGTCTCTTTTCTTAAATATATGTGCAATGGAAAACTTGAAAGAAGTTGATTTCCTTTTTACTTGCGAAGGTTGATCTCCAGATCACCACTTGCAATTCCAAGTAAAATAGAAAATCTAGCACACCCACACAAAAAAAGAAATGTTGATGCACGCCCTTGCCCCCCGGTTACGAAAGGGTTAGACCCGACGGACTCCCACGTCCGCCGACCTCGGTAGAACCGAGCAGGAGCGCGGTCCATCAGGCTGGCACACCCGGTGGGACTCGTTTATTTGAGAACACGATGCTAGAAATGAAATATTTGCATATCATACATTTTGCTCTATGCTTATATTTCTTTTCTCGATTCCTTGGCTACTTTATAATTGGTGGCCTAAGTTGGATTCCGCATCTAAAAAAAAATGAGATGAGATTTTTTGGAAATTTTTAATTCTTTGAATTTATTTCCACTATTTCTCTTTTCAAAAAAAAAACAAAAAAAACAAAAAAAAAATCATATTTTTCAGTTTGGATTCAAAATTGAGAAACCTTGATCCGTTCCTATCGTTCATCGCGCTTGCAGAAATGTTGAGCCTGTTCGACTAAGGTTTTGGGCCATCGTTTCTCTTCGATGAGTTCATTAAAGATCTAAAAAAAAAAATGAAATGAGATTTTTTGTTTGGAAATTTTTAATTCTTTGAATTTATTTCCACTCTTTCTCTTTTCAAAAAAAAAAAAAAACAAAAAATCAGATTTTTCAGTTTGGGTTCAAAATTGAGAAACCTTGATCCGTTCCTATCGTTCATCGCGCTTGCAGAAATGTTGAGCCTGTTCGACTAAGGTTTTGGGCCATCGTTTCTCTTCGATGAGTTCATTAAAAATAAAAAATATATATATATATATATATAAAATAAAAAAAAAGACATAGGCCACTAAGGTTAAACCAACTGTGTTCTTTGATCATGGTTGATTCAAAGAAAAGCCTTGTCCAAAGTGTGGAGACAACTTGACTGTTTTAGGCAAGGGTCCTCCAAAAGGGTTCATTAAGTAATCCTACCCTTACCTGGGGGCAATTCTATCAATCAAGATTTCATAAGACCGGGTTAGGAGGCCTATGTGTACTCTCTCGTCTTTTAAATAAATTTTTTAAAAAAAAAATAATTTTTTTTTTAAAAAAATAAAAATTTTAAAATAAAAAAATAAAAAATAAAAAAATTTTTCAAAAAAAATTCTTAAAATAAAAAAAATATAAAAAAAAATAATAATAAAAAAAATATTTTTTTTTTAAAAAAAATCTTCAAAATCTTCAAAAAAAAAAACTTCCGTCATTTTGGGTTTAGATTGGAGAAATCTTGGTCTTATCCTTTCTGAGCACTGGCGCTCGCGGAAATCGCTGAGCCCGTGTTCAAATTGGAGTGCCTTTTGCTCTCTTTGATGAACCCGATATTGGCATTTCAAAAAAAAAAACTCGTCATTTTTAGATTCAGATCCGAGAAATTATGGTTCATTTCTTTCTGAGCACTGGCGTTCGCGGAAATCGCTGAGCCCGTGTTCAGATCGGAAAACCATCTGTTCTCTTTGATGAATCCAATCTTGACCTGTCAAAACAGAGAATCTCATCTCATAGATGCGGTCTCAAAACACTTGTGTCTAGCGGTACTAGTACGCCCTTTCAGGGTCTACTGTATTGCGACCGGCACATCTGTAACTCCAACTTTATATTCTTCTTACCTCGAGCAAGCTCTGCTTCTCGATAAGTCGAATTTAAGTTCACAATTGCTTCTAGCAGTCACTGGGATGCTCATTCTGGGCTTACCATACCTGCGATCAGAACAATTGTACCCTCTATGGCGTTTTGCCTTCTTCATGTTGCTTGGGTCATTTTCCTCTAGCAATTTGAAAAGACGAAACCATAAGAACTTCCCATTTATGATCATTATATTCTTGTGATTACTAATGGATGTGGTCTTGTTTCAGAAATTTTCGAAAACTAATAATGGCAGCTTCATTAACCATTACTTTCGATGAAAACAAGCACCAACTCATGCTTCAACAGAAGCAAACCACGCGCACCTACAAGCGCCCCATCAGCTGCCGAAGCGTCAACTCCCTCGGCGATTCTCTGAACTCCGGGTCGACCTCGACTCCCCGGATTATCATCTTTGGGACGCTGGGACCATTCCCACTTCCTGAGGAACAAACTGCTCCTTCCAAGAAGCAGAAAATCGCCTCTCAACGTGTCACTACCGTGACACCAAAGGCGAGCACCAGCAGGCCTGAAGCCCGTGGCAGCCCCACGAAGCCTCGACCTGCAAACAACCAGGTCTATCCCAAGACTTGGTCCCCAAGACCTTCACCAAAACAAAGAAGGTCCCAAACATCCACTAAGCCAGCATTCCTGGCCCCACTCAAGGAGAACCAGTTCTACCCTCTTGCTTACATAAAAGAGGAGAGACCCATCTCCAACCTGACTTCCAAGTCATCCCAGCATGAACCGGCTTGTTCCTACAAGCCCAAAATCAACTCATGCATCACAAGGCCTCTACAAGCACCTGCTAAGGCCTACAAACCTGCAGTTCGACCCTTCATCTCTACAGGGGCTGAACTCAAAAAATTCAAAGCTTCGCTGTAACAGGCGAAGGACAGGGTTCGCATCCTGTACTTGCCCAGCTGCAAAGAAGACAGGCTCGGCTGCTGCGCCCGAGGGAGCGCATCCTTCATCGTCAAAGCCCAGCCAGAGCTGACCGAAGCTCAAAATTGCCCGTCGCATACGCCGCCGCGCGTCATACCGGCAAAAGAGACTAGAGAAGCAAAGGACCCAGCCTCCTACACTCCAAGTCTCTCCCAAATGGGTCGAAAAAGAAAGACCCAACCAAGTTGCTGCCGTCCATATGGTTGGAAAAACCAGAAGGCGCCAAAAATCAGCAACAAAAATCGATGTCCGACGTCCGATGACCCGCAGCGTCTCAAGGACAAGAAGACATTCAGAAGAATCCCCTGCTCCTTCAAGCAAAGGACAGCAGAGTGATCCTTCCTCAAGCTCTTCTTCAAAAAGAATGAGCCCCAGCTCAGTCACCAGGACAGTTTCTTCGTTCGAATCACGAAGGATGAATGTCTTGGCTACAAATTCTGAGCCACCACCCCGCAATCCACCTCCAGAAGATGTGATCACCTGCATCCAGCAGTTGGAACAGGGCCAGCAGAGGATTGAAACTCTGATGGAAAACCTTCTCCTCGCCTTCCAAAATCAGGCGAATAATGAACCTCCTCTGAATCATCAAAATGACGAGGTAAATGGAGAAGAAAATGAGTCACGCGCCCTTACCAAAAAGGACGTAGACAGTATCCTCGCCAAAGCAAAAGAAGAGGATATACTCAAGGAGCATGGGATCAAGCCACCATATCCCTTATGGATGGACTCGGTCCCGTTCCCCACCAAATTCAAGCATCCTACTCTCCAAGCATATACGGGGAAAGGATCAGCCAGATAGCACGTCATCCACTTCAAGATCCTGACGGGAGCTATCGCGGATCAAGATGCACTCAAGATCCGCCTCTTTGCAAGTACCCTAAAAGGTACGGCCTTCGATTGGTACTCCACTCTGCCGGAGGACTCAATCCAAAACTGAGCCATGCTAGAGACACGCTTCCTGACTCACTTCAAAGGTGAGGATCATCCCGCTACTATGGCTCTGCTGTGCAGCCTAGGGGGAGAATGAATCAACATATGACTTCATTCACAAGTGGAAAGCAATGGCATACAAATGCTCTGATGTAATGCCACAAGCGTCGCTAGTTGACATTTGCCGAAACAACATGAGAGCCAGAATCCGCTCCATGATCATCGGCAACAAATCAAAAAAACTTGGAGAACTCCTAGAAGCTTCCATGGAGGCTGAAACGGTGATTAAAGACCTCAACAGTCAGAAATCATCAAGAAAAGAGCCGACCGCCATTGCAACCTCTAAACCAAAGAAAAAAGAGGTCCTCAATGTGCAGACCAAGTCATCTCCTCAGCCACCAAAGAAAGCTGAAAATAAAGTTGCTGGTAAGAGACCTGAACTCTCAGATGCCTTCAAAGAACGAGTAGAGAAGAAATACCCGTTTGATGAAGATGTTGATGAAATCTTCGGGGCTCTTGTGGCAAACGGCAAGCTCACCTTGCCTGAACCAAAAAGACCTGGTGATGTTGGCAAAACCAACGATCCTCGGTACTGTTCATACCACCAGATGATCTCGCATCCTCTCAATCAATGCTTCGTTGTGAGAGAGAAAATAAATGAGATGTGGAAAAACGGAGTCATCACCTTTGACAAAAACTATGGGTCTGCCTCCGTCAACATGGTGACATGTGGACAAACATCAAAATCACCGAAGAAGAAGATCACTACTTCCTTCAAGGTGATAAACTCAATCCAAGCGTCCGAGGAACTGGTTCCTTACCCGACACCAGACGGACAACCGATATGGGTACATCCCGATCTCCTGGAAGATGAAAATTGGGAGGTCGTTAAAAAAGCAGCCAGTGCAACCATTGCCTTCACAAAGGACGACCTCCTACTTGGCGAAACCAGGCATAACCGACCCCTGTACTTCACAGGGTATATCAAGGAAATGCCTATGCACAGAGTTCAGATCGACCCAGGTTCTGCACTCAACCTCATCTCCACATCGGCTCTTGAAGAGTTGGGCATAGCAAGCTGAGCCACACATCTGTATCTATCTTTGGATACGATGGGAGTACTCAAAGGCCTATCAGCAAAATCAAGTTCAAGTTGCAGATCGGTGATCTTATCTCTGAGGTCACAGTGTATGCAATAAAAACCCCTTCATGCTACAACATCCTCCTCGGACGCCCTTGGATTCACGAGAATGGTGTTGTCCCTTCAACTCTACATCAATACATCAAGTTTGTTGGCAACGACGGCATGATACATCGAGTCTTTGCGGACAGAAAACCCTTCAAAGGTAAAGAAGTCCACTTCGCAGACTCACAGATGTATGAAGGTGAAAAAGAAGAAGAGGAGAAGCACACAGCATCCTTTGCCGAAAATCTCCAGAAAGATAAAGGCAAAGCTCCTCAACAATCACCGGAAGAAAACAAACCATCCGGTAAATCTGAAGAGAGCATTCAAACTCCCTTCATCATCTCCCTCAAACCTTCAAAGCCTTTGGTCATCACAACTAAAGTGAAGAAGGCAAAGCAAAAGCCTGGGGGCAAATTTGTTGTCTCTTTCGTGTCTATCATGCAAGACACGGACTCGGATTCAGAGCCAGAAGACGACACATCGTCAAGCTAAGCTGACACTCAGCAAGTTCAGCCTGCTCTCACTCCAATGGAGACAACTTCTGACATAGAAGATCCTACGTCAACTTCCTTCGTTGTTCCAGCAACTTCAGCAAAGGAAAAACCGATCTTCTTCCATAGATCGGATGCTTATTCATCAAACTCCATGCTTGAACCTTTCCAAAATAAAGGAATGCCTCAACTATCCTTATACAATTCTGTGGCACAAGCTATTATGAAGAATATGGGCTATGACGCTCAAAACCCAGTCAGTTTGGGAGAAGGACGCGGTATTCTCACGCCATTGGGGCCCGTCTTGACCAAAAGCCAGCTGGAAGATTGGAGACTCTATGGCTATGTAGAAAAGTCTTCACACGGGTTAGGGTATGATCCCAACACTCCCTTGAGACAGTTGACACAAAAGCTTAAAAGTCGATATACTGACCAAGCCTCAACTTCTCAAGTCCATGAAGACATCGATCTCCCTGGATATCTCTTTGATGAGTTACCTGACAAAGATCCAGGAAGCTCATCCAATTGGCATGATTTCTCCGAAAATGAAGAGGAGTTGTCCGATGGCACAGACGTGTGGTCTTCTGACCCAGAAGAACCCTCATCTCCAAAAGAAGTAGCCTACTTCGACCCGGTTTCAACAGGCGATTGGGATCATCTCATAGCAAGCCTTGGGAAAATTACCGATCAAGAAGACCCGTGGAAAGGAACAAAACCTTGGTCTGGAAATGCCTTTGAAACCCCAGAAGGTTTCGTTGAGCTGGAAGCCTCCGAAAATATTGTGGAGGAACCACCTACGAACCTTCCAACAGAAGATCCTATTCAAAAGATAGACTTGGGAACGCCAGATAACCCACGTCCTGTATTCATAAGCAAGAATATAAAGGATGATGAGTTACCTGAGTATATCGCTTTTCTTCGTGAGTTCGTTGATTGCTTTGCATGGTCTTACGCTGAAATGCCAGGCTTAGACCCCAAAATAGCGGTTCACAAACTCAATCTTCAAGAAGACATCAAGCCTGTCAAGCAAGGCAAAAGAAGATTCCGTCCAGATGTGATGGATAAAATTGAACAAGAAGTTCAAAAACTCAAAAGCGTCGGCTTCATCTGTGAGGAACAACATCCCAAATGGTTGGCCAACATTGTCCCCGTGACAAAGAAAAATGGGCAGATCAGGGTCTGTATTGACTATAGAGACCTGAATGGCGCATGCCCAAAAGATGAATTTCCGCTCCCCATACCAGAGGTAATGATTGATAATACCTCTGGATTCGAGCGAATGACATTCATGGATGGTCTCTCTGGCTACAATCAGATAAAGATGCATCCTGAAGATGAAAAACATACATCTTTTCGGACCCCATTTGGCGTGTATTGCTACACTGTCATGCCATTTGGTCTGAAAAATGCTGGTGCCACATATCAGAGGGCTATGATGAAAATATTCCAAGATATGCAGCATAAGACGGTTGAATGTTACGTTGATGACCTCGCCGTCAAAAGCAAAAGAAAAGAAGATCATCTCAAAGACCTTCGAGAAGTCTTCCTCCGGCTTCGCAAACACAAACTGCGAATGAATCCTTTGAAATGCTTTTTCGGCGTCTCGTCGGGTAAGTTCCTCGGATTCTTAGTTCGGAAAGCTGGAATAGAGCTTGACCCCATAAAAGTCAAAGCCATTCTAGAAATGCCCTCTCCAAGAACCTTGAGAGAACTCAAAGGGCTTCAAGGGAGATTGGCCTACATCAGACGGTTCATCTCCATTCTTTCGGGGAAATGCCGTCCATTCTCCCGGTTGATGAAAAAAGGTGTAAACTTTGTCTGGGATACTGACTGTGAAGCTGCTTTCCAAGACATCAAGTCATACCTGACAAAACCTCCAGTGTTAGCTGCTCCTACCACTGGAAAACCATTCATCTTGTACACAAGAGCCCTTGATCACTCTTTGGGAGCTCTGCTTGCGCAAGAAAATGATCAAAGAAAAGAAGCTGCTCTATATTACCTCAGCCGCATGCTAGTAGGTGCAGAGCATCGCTACTCTCCAGTCGAAAAAGAATGTCTTGCAGTGATGTTCGACGTACAAAAGCTGCGTCACTACTTGCTTTCCAACACAGTATACCTGGTCTCGAGGGTCAACCTCTTGAAGGTCCTTGTCACAAAGGCAGGTTCTCTCAATGCTCGACTGGCAAAATGGTCCATCCTTCTGTCACAATTTGATATTAGGTATGTACCACAAAAAGCAATCAAAGGGCAAGCTCTAGCGGACTTCCTCGCAGAGCATCCATTGCCTAAAGATTCTCCGCTCAGAGATGATCTCCCAGACGAACCAGTCTACAATGTGGAGACTTTCTCAGAAAGTGCCTCCTGGGACATGTACTTTGACGGTGCAACCAGGACAAATGAAAAAAGACAGCTGGTCTCGGGAGTTGGCATCCTCTTTGTTAGCCCCGACAAATACATGATTCCACACGCTTTCTCGCTACTGGAACCATGCACAAATAATGCAGTTGAATATCAAGCTCTGATCTTAGGACTGGAACGCGCCATCGAATCCGGTATCACCATGCTGGAAGTCTTTGGAGACTCTCAACTGATCGTCAACCAGATGAATCAGAAATTTGAAGTCAAGAAGCCAGATTTGCTGCCTTACTACAACAAGGCACAATCACTTCTACAAAAGTTTGACATCTGTCACATCACCCACATTCGTAGAGGTGAAAACATACGTGCAGATGCCCTAGCTGGACTTGCCGCATCCATGGCAATCCAGGAATGGGAAAACATGCAAATCACAGTGTGCGAAAGAAGAATCCTTCCTCCTCTTAACACACACCAAGCAGTTGCTGAATGCCACCAAGTGGTCGGAAGTCGGATTTCAATCCTTCAAACATCAATCGGCGACTGGAGGGATCCGTTCATTGATTACATTATGTTCGGAATCCTACATGAAGATCCAAAAGAACGGGTAAGCATCCAAAGGCGAACCCCAAGCTTTCATTTGGATATTCCTTCAAAAATCCTTTACAGGAAATCCTTCAACGGAGTACTTCTATGCTGCTTGTCACAACAAGAGGCTGAAGAAAACACTCAAAGAAGTTCATGCTGGTCTTTGCGGAGCTCATCAGGCTGGACCTAAGCTCTATGATCAGATAAAAAGGTTAGGATATTACTGGCCTACCATGGTAGCTGACGCAATGCAATTTGCTAAGCGCTGCCAACAATGCCAAGTTCATGGAGATTACATTCACATGCCTCCAGAATGGCTGCATCCTACAACGATCTCATTGCCTTTCGAAGCCTGGGGTATGGACATCATAGGTCCTATTTCTCCCCCTTCGAGCAAAGGTCATAGCTTCATCTTCGCCGCTACGGATTATTTCTCCAAGTGGTCAGAAGCATTTGCGTTCAACGAAATGAAGACCTCATCAGTCCTTCAGTTCCTGCGCACCAACATCATTTGTCGTTTCGGCATACCCAAAAGATTCGTCCATGATAACGGACCACAATTCCGGGATCATCGATTCCACAGGTTCTGCGACAAATACAAAATCCAAAGCTGTCCTTCGACTCCATACAATCCGGCAGCAAACGGGTTAGCAGAAGCTTTCAATAAGACACTCTGCAAAATCCTCAAAAAAATGGTCTCTAGTCACAAAAGAGACTAGAGGGACAAAATGTCTGAAGCTTTGTGGGCCTATCGAACCACCGTTCGAGGACCAACCCATAGCACACCATTCTCCTTGGTCTATGGATGCGAAGCTATCGTACCCTTGGAAGTACAAATTCCTTCCTTGAGGGTATCCTTGCAAAATGACATGACTCAAGAAAGAAATGTCAAATTGCGACTCCATGAGCTGGACAATCTCGATGAGAGACGGCTCGAAGCTCAACAAAGCATTGAACTTTACCAAGCACGCATGGCAGGATCTTTCGATAAAAAGGTCAGGCAACGCGCCTACAAAAAGAGTGACTTGGTTCTTGCGGTAAAAAGACCAATGGTCTTCGCTCACAAGTCCAAAGGCAAATTTGAGCCAAAATGGGAGGGACCCTAGTCATCGACAAGGTTTTCTCCAACGGCGCATACGCACTTCTAAACATGGAAGGTGACAGATGTATGCTGCCCATCAACGGCAAGTTCTTAAAGCGGTACTACCCTTGAAGACTTACCCAACTGGGTAAGAGCAATGCCTGTACGGCCAAAACCGGTTTCCAGGTACACGCTCGCTAAACCCACCCTTTTTTAGAATTTTCATATCAAATGTTGAAGTTTCTAGAAATTTAAAACAATGCTTACTTTCATCGTTTCATTGTTCAAAAAAAAATATATCCAAGTTTAGGAACCTTTCCCTAACTTGACCAAAATTTTCAACCCTTGAACCCAAAATTCATGGTTTGAAACAAAATCCGGATTCAGGGATTTCCACCCTAGTCCACCCTGCCTTTTACCGCCAAAATGGTTTTAGGTCAAAACTTGTGACCCTCGTGTCTTTAAACAAAAAAAAAATGGTTTTTCAAAAAACTGCGAGGAAGCGACGCTTAGTCGATACTCGCACAAATCGGAAGCATACGAACCACGTTCGACACTTCCAAAATTGCAGGGAAGCGACATTTCGTCGATACTTGCAAAATTCAAAACTGTGGAGACGCAACATTTCAGTTGATATCCACAACCAAATCTCAAAGGTACGAAAAAACCTAAAAAACCATGGAGACGCAACATTTCAGTTGATATCCATAACTCAAAGGTTCGAGAAAACCATAAATTTCAAAAATCGTGGGGAAACGACATCAAGTCAGTACCTGCAAAACCAGAATTTTTGAAAAGCAAGGATGCGACATTCCATCGATACTTGCACCCAAATCCGAGAGGATGCGACATTTCATCGATACTCGCAACCGAATGAGCAAGGATGCGACATTCCATCGATACTTGCAAGAACATTCAGCAGGGAGGCGACTTTTAGTCGATACTTGCATTTTTGAAAACCAAACCGGCTATAAATGCCATCAAAACAGGCTATAAATGCCACAAACCGGCTATCAATGCCACCAAAACAAAACAGGCTATAAATGCCACAAACCGGCTATCAATGCCACCAAAACAAAACCGGCTATCAATGCCACAAACAAAAACTTGGATTTCAAAAAACCGGCTATCAATGCCACCAAAACAAAACAGGCTATCAATGCCACCAAAAACCGGCTATCAATGCCACAAACCGGCTATCAATGCCACCAAAGATGGCTATAGATGCCACAAAAAAAAAACTCGGCTATCAATGCCACAAGAAAAGCTGGCTCTCATGCCAAAATTGGCTTCCATGCCACAAACAAAAACCTGGCTTCCATGCCAAAACAATCATTTGACAAAAGATTTTCACAAAATGACAACCTTTTGATCAAATCCCATTTAGCAATTACTTTTATCACAAAAAGATTCAAGGGAGCGTAGGGATAACAAAAAAAGAAGGCATCCCATTTAGCAATTACTTTTATCACAAAAAGATTCAAGTAGGCGTAGGGATAACAAAAAAAAAAGGAGTACCAAAAAAATACATGTGGTACCAAAAAAAAAAGAGAAAGTGTTCACAAGCACTACAAAAAAGTAAGTACCAAAAAAAAATACAAGTGGTACCAAAAAAGAGAGAAGGATGGTTTCAGTAAAAAAATAATAATAATACAGGGGCTCAATCAAAAATGGTCTCTAGCCAAGAGTTCAGCTCCTCAAGCAAACTTTTGGCCTCAGCCGTCAAGGATTCCAGAGCACGATTCTTCAAGAACTTGCCATGAGATGCTGGGGTGGGTTGAAACCCTTCTTTCGCACCAGGAAGATTATCCCGAGCAGTTTGCCATCGTTCGCTATCTTGAGATTTCCTTTCAAAAACTCGATTGGCATCTGCAACCCGGCGAATCAGAGCACTCTCCCTGTCACGAGCCTCTGTTATGGCAGTCCACTTGGCAGCGACTTGTGCCTGCAGATGCTCAAGACGTTTCCTGGCCTCATCGACCTCCCTATCAAGGATGTTAAGGTCATGTGTCAGCCCGATGATGGTTAGCTCTTCTAAGTTCTTCTCTCGGACTGCCTGCTTCCTGCTTTCTTTAGCCTCATCCAGGTTAGACTGAGCCTTATTCGCAGGGTCCAGGAACATCTCCTTGAAGAACTGATCATCAGGAAAACCCATGGTCTCAAACCACCTGTCACCCAGCTCAATGATCCTATCAACGATCGCCTTGGCATCTGTGACATCCAGACCAGCCTCTTCAGCATCACCGAGAATCTCACGCACATGCTGGATCATGCTAAATCCGGCTTCTAAGTGCCCAGAAAAGAGAGTCTCAATCCAAGAGCTCAGAACTTGCACCACCACCTTCTTCGCAAAAAGAAGAGATGGCCCAGCTGAAGATTCGCCCAACTCCGTTGGTCGGCCGCTCATATCATCATCTGTTGGTAGAGTAACAAAAGAACTCTATCCAGTTGAAGCTACTCCGGCTCGGGAAGGAATCTCAGCACGAGGTATCTCCTCAACATTGTCAGAACTGGTCCCAGGAGACTCTACCTCTGGATCAACCTCTGGCATCCCTTGCTCTGGTTCTGAAGGAAGCGATGGACCCTCCTCTGTCACTTCAAAACTTGCCAAAGAAACACAAAAAGGTATGAATATGACCCTGTTTGAAAATCATTATCAGGGTTATAACTACAAAATACCTTCTTCGACGACTGGCGGAACACTTTCCTCCTCCATGAACTCATTGGAAGCATCATCAACATTTGCGTCCATTGAGGGTTCAAAGTCATCGGAATCCTGTGGCAAGTCAGCTGGCAAGAAATGTGTTCGCAAACCAAGTCACAGACAAAAAAAAAGAAGAAAAAAAAAGGAAGTCGTACCAATTGGAGATTCTGGATTCACTCCAGAGTCCCTCGGTTCTTCTTCATGTGCCTCGACAGGATCCGTCACCACCTCATCGACTGGAACCTCAGGCATCGCCAAGTCTTCCTCTGCTAAAAAAAAAAAAGCAGAAACAAGAAGCAAATCAGAACATGGAAAAATCCCATGAAAAGAAATGGAAAGAGAAAAAGGAAGAATCATACCTTCACCGACGGTCTCTTCTTCTCGGCTTCTCTTCTCTGGAGGCTCGTCAGCATCCACTGGCACATCCTCATTGATAGTAAGAGGAACTTCCAAGTCAGGAGAGTCCTCATGCTGCCCCTTGCTGCGATGATGACTCCTCCTCCTCTTACTCCGGCGGGCTCGCTTCTTAGAGGAACCTGCCCCGCTGTCAGAGTCAGGTTTCCCACTTGACTCCTCACTGGATGGTCTACTCTTGCCAGTAGACTCCACGGAAGCTTGCCTCTGAGCCGCTTGTATCCAAGCGCCAAGTTCGGCTTCCTCCTGTTCTAGCTGCTCTAAAGCCTCATCAGGTATTTCTCGAACAGCTTCAGAACCAATGACGACCTGGTCACCGAGAAAGCCTATCTTGTGCTTCTCTCCAGAAAGGAAGGCCCAAACTTCCTCTCGCCGGACGCCATCCGACTTTCCAAGGCCCTTTCCAGATGCCAGCTTCACATCAAGCTCCTTCTTGGAAAGCCCCCGATATGCCGAAAAGCTCTCCGCGAACCACTTCGCAAAGCCGGCAGTCCAGGAAGTCAGCAACACAGGATAAGAAATCATGGCTGTAGTATCTTCAGCACTATAGAAAGCCCATGCGTTTCTCCCGTCCTGTAAGCCTCCAAAGCGCTTCACCATGCTTGAAGGCGCTCCAACAACGCCTTGAGAAAAGCCCAGCTGCAAAGCAAAGCGAGAGGGTACATACGGCTGGATGTCGACGAAAAGATGTCTACGGTACACCATCATGCCGACACGTATGCTGAAAAGCCACTCTCTCTCTGCATTCGTCAAGGAATAATGCCTTCCCGACCCCGCCCTGGTAGAGTCTCGGGAGGCACCAAAATCAAAAGCCTTCTTCCGCAACTCCGGAGAAAGCTTCACTGAAGACTGCCCCATCTCGACGTCCCTGAACCGTCGGATCCTCATGCGGTCAAACAAAAGTGATTCGGACACGGCTTTGCCCTTAGCCAGTCGAATCATCAGAGGATCATCATCCTGTGCAGCACCCAGCCGGTGGAAGCCAGGACAGTGGTATACATACCACGAATAAAAGATGTGGGCTGAAAATACCCTGTTCATGGGAAGCCCAAGCCGAACCAAAAAAGCAGCAGCCTGCAGTTCGGTACACAGGTAGGAGTAAAGAGCTGGCACCAAAGCAAGCTGCTCTCCAAACGCCATCTAACAAGCCGAAAAAATACAATGCGGCCTGATGTGCGTTCCATCTCCTCCAGCAAAAATAGCCTCACCAAGCCAATAAGTGAGGTAAACAGCGAGATCTCTCCGCAGTGCAATGTCAGGACATATGGCGTTTGTACTGGCACAGAAATCTCTCAACTCTTCTTGCATGGCCAAGATCTTCTTTGAACTTGGATCCTGAGCTCCGGCTTCTTGGGTCACGCTATCAGAAGACTCCCTGCTATCAAAAAAGTTAGGGAATGAAGAGCTAGAACTCTTCCAACTGCTGGATCTAACTTTCAAACCCTCCTTCTCCTTCAAAAAATCATAGAAGGCGACGAGCTGAAAGTACAGAAGCCTGAACTCCTCAGACTGCCCCTCAAGGACGCTGTCAATCGGCATAAACTCCTCATAGAGTTTGCCGAGGATGGGCAATCCAGTAATGACACTCAGCTCCTTCAAAGAAAAACCAATCTCACCATTCGTCACAACGAAGGTATTGGTTTGTGGGAGGAATAATTCCAGCATAGCCATGAAGGCCTCGTCGGAAAAGATCACGGTCTCCCTAAAGGCGCGGACCGCATCAAAAATCCCGGCTTCCTTCAAAACGGCGCCTCCAATCAGCAGGACGCGATCAGTCCACGACTTTCACTCGGAGTCAGCATTGAAACGGCCGCGAAGTCGAAAAGGCTTGATCCAATTGCTGCCGTCACCGCTGAAAATACCAAGGCCCACCGGTCTCAAATCGACCGACGGATAATCAGAGCCCTGGTAGCCGCTGGATGGCATCAAAAGGTCCATGTCAACAGGCGACCTCTCCGTATATCCAGGAGAACCGCCAACAAAAACCCCGGTCTTGATTACATTTGTCTTTCTCACCCAGCTTGGAGGATCTTCCCTCTTAGAGCACGTGGGGGCAAGGCTCATGATCGAGACGGTGCGATCAAACGTCGATCGGGTAACAACAGTCTTCTTCTCACCATCTGTTGTGAAAGAAAACTGAAAACACCTCCTCTGTTATGTCATGTCATGAGGGACTGCATCACCAAAGAAGAAGGTAGGCTTGGGCAAAACGCTCTGATCTTCCATCACCCATGGACGACTGCTTACCATGATCTTATAGAATTCCTCTCCCTTGAGAGCGATCAGTCGCTGCCTCATCTCATCCCTGTTGAGGGAGTCGCACTCTTCCAGATTTCTCTTAACATACTGGACCTTCTCAAAGGCCTGCTGAACGGCCGGATTAGAAGATCTAGAAGATCGACGAGGTACGCTTGTAGCAGGCTCTTTACCCTTGTTCGTTCTGGAGGAACCACCTGAAAAGGATGGAAAAGAAAAAGATCAAACATCAAAATGACAGAATCTCGCTAAAAAAAAAAAATCTGGCGAAATTTTGACATGATGACGGGGCAATTCCGAAGAAAATGAGCTATCCCGAAAGAAATAGAAAGCTTGAAGATGGGCTCAACATCGCTGTGAGCTCCAAATTCACAAATTTGCGAAAACTTTCAGGTATGCTATCACATCATGCTACAAATTTAATTTACAATTGAATGCATGCATGAACATCTAGGTTTGCCAAAAAAAAAAGGGGGCATTATCATGATGAGCAAAAGAAAAAAAAAAAAGAAAAGAAACTTTCTCAAAAAAACAAGAGGGGAAAGAAAACAAAAAAAAAAGAAAAGAAACTTGAAAAAAAAGGAGGGAAAGCAAACAAAAAAAAAGAAAAAAAGGGGGATGGCCCACAGGCCACGTGGCCGTACGGCCAGATCTGTACGGCCCACAAAAGAAACAAAAAAAATGCAAAAAAAAGGGCAAAAAGAAAACACGTGTAAAAAAAAAGGGAAAACACGTGGAGAAAAAAAAGAAGAAAAGAAAAGAAAGAAACAAAAAAAAAAGAAAGAAGAACTTTTTATTTTTCCTACAATGGAGTTTTCTTGAAAAAGGGAACTTACTTGAAGCCATTGATGGAGAAGAAGAAGAAAAGTCTTGAAGATCTTGAAGAAGAAGAACTCTTGGTCTTGAAGCCCTCTTGAGATTATTGCAAAAGAAAGTAATAAGAGCAAGAGATCCAACCTCCTCCTTGCTTTTATAGAAGAGAGCAAACCAAAGAAGGAAAGAAGAAAAAGGTAAGTGTTACTAATTAGTAACCTTACCAAAAGAAAGAGATTAGAAAGATTCTTTCCCAAAAGAAAGATATCTTGAGGGATTCTCTCCCAAAAAGAAATCAATGAGAGATTCTCTCCTAAAAGAAAAGATCGATGAAGGATTCTTTCCCAAAAGAAAGATATCTTGAGATATCCTATCCCAAAATAAAGGGAATATGAGAGATTCTCTCCAAGTAAAGATATTCTTAGATATTCTCTATCCAAATGAGATATTTTGGATATTCTTTACAAAAATGACACCATATGAGATCTAAGCCATTTCAAAAGCTTAAGGTCCCAAGGGTTAGCCCATATGAGCTAGGTTTGACCACCTAGGCACTTAAAAAAAAAAATTTGGGCTTTTAGTCAAAGAGAAATCCCTCTTACCAAGAGCATACAAAAATGGTTCCATGCCTCCTTTGAGTTGATTGGACCATACAAAAAGAATTCCAAGCCCCATGAGCTTTCAAAAATCAAACCATCCAGCCTCATCTACCAAATTGAGCCAAAATCTTGAAATTGACATTCCACAAAAATTAAACCAAATCCTGGTCCCCTAACTTGCCACATACAGCTTGTTGGGTCACAAGACCAAAACCAAAAACCAAAACCTGATCCCCTAACTTGCCACATACAGCCTGTTAGGTCACAAGATCAAAACCAAAATTGATCCCCTAACATTCCACATACAGCTTGTTGGGTCACACGATCAAAACCAAACCCGACCCCCTAACCTGCCACATACAGCCTGTTAGGTCACAAGGTCAAAACCCAAATCCACATCCTTGATGTCATCTTCAAAACTTTGCCTCGAGATGGTACGTGATCCCTTTCACTACCATAAAATTCCCTTGGAAGCTCAAAAGGCTACAAATACCAAAAAGAAAGACTGCTCAAAGACTCTCGGTCAAGTCACAGGCTCTCCTTCAAAAATCTCTTCAAGGCACATCGACTACAAAAGTTAAGCAACTCGTCGCTGTACCTCGAGGGGGCATTTGTTGACACCAAAAATGTCACTTTGCCTCTTCAAGATCCAAAGAGCTACATGAAGTCGCAACCTGCCATAAATAGGCAATGCTACTTTCAAAAAATCAAATCTTGTCAGAATCAAACAAAAACTGCAAGATTCTTCAAGACAGCTAAAAGAGGAGTACACAAGAAGTTTCGGGCCATTTCAAAATCATTTGGCCTAACTTCGCTTCTCCGACAGCCGAAAAGGAGCTCTCGGCGGCAAAAGCATCGGAGACATTGATCAGAGCCGATGGATGGTCTCAAAATTACTTCCAAAAGGCTTCACGTCAAGTTCCAAGTCAAACCGACAACGTTTGACCCTACATCAACCATCGAACAACTAAATCAACCCTCTCGGCGGCGAGAACCACCGAGGCCATTACTCATCAGATAGAGCACATGGACGGCTTCAAAATGTTTATAAAGGGCTACACGTCAAATTTCAGGTCATTTCGACAACATTTGACCATAGTTTGACGCTCGGAAGTCAAATCAGGCCTCTCGGCGGCAAAGCTCTCCGGGACCATGGTTTCCAAGACAGAGCCTATGGATCATCTTAAAATGACTCCAATAGGTTACATCTTCATCGCGACAAAAGCAAGTCTACTGGTGATAGGACCCCAAACGGCTTAAAAACTCAAACAAAAGCCTATGGTTGGTCTTATTTATTGGTCAGGAGGCTTCACACCAAATTTCAGGTCATTCCGACATCGTTTGACCCAGTTTCGGCTTCTGACGGAAAATCGGCAGCTCTGCGCTACAAAGTCTTCGGCTTTCTCAGGAAATTGGAAACTTTGCAAAATAAAATGCAAGGATTCTCATCAGGTTTCCTACAGGGAAATCAGGCCAATAAATGGTCAAAATGTCAAGGAAAAATACAGAAGAAAAAAGAATCGAAAAACAGCAAAAAACGGACACAAAACGGGACAAAAAGGGGGAAAACCCCCTAGGGTCGCAAACCCCTGCGACCCTGGCCCAGGGTCGCCGGGAAGGCCCCGGAAACCCCGATTTTCGCCATTTTTTCGCGATTCGAAGCGCCCAGCCTCTGGTACTTTCCAAAATTCATGCTTTTGAGACACCAAATCCTCTGACATCCGTCCAAAACACGGGTCAATCATCAAGAGTATCGAAAACAATATTGATCGCCACCCGGTCAACCAAAAAAAAAGTGTGCTTTCTACCCGACCGATCGAGAAATCGACAAGACAGATGGCACCGACCCGCTGTTGCCAACAAACACCTGAAATTACATGATCATCTGATGTCGATCTACATGAAGATCCATCGATGATCATCACCAGAAGAATCCCAAAAGACGCGGCGCGGCCCGCGACTCTTCAGATGCTCGGCGACCACTTAATGCGATTAATTGACTAGCTTTATTACAGTCATTAATCCATTTCTTTGGCCGGACCAATCAGAAGCAAGCATCCGGGAGTTACAAGTCAAGAGATTCATGGCATTTAACCCATGAAACTCCTCCCATCATGGCGATTAAAGGCGATTAAATGCCCTCAATCTCCTCCGGCCAATCAGAAGCCAAGAAAAAGGAGTTACAAAATAAAGAATTCAATTTTGTAACTCCTCCCTTTATGTAGCTTTATGACAATCAAGGCTCATAAACCCTCCTAAATGGCCACCTAAAAGCCTATAAATAGGAGAGCTCTCCAAGAAGAAAGGATCATCACAAAAAAGCACAAACACACAGACAGACAAAGCACAGAAATCCAGAGAAAGAAAAAAGAGAGAAAACTCTGCGGAAGTTCTACACCGACCACCGCAACAAGGTGACAAAAGTCCCTTGGGGGGTACTCCCCCCCAAGGTCCTTGCCTTCTCCTTCTGCCGCCAATGGCTTAGACATGGCTTTTCAAGCCCGTCTACTCGGCTTTTTATTGGACATAGGACCTTCTTTTGGTCTTTGTTCTCTAAAAACCTGAGGTTATAGCCAAGCCAAGCGAATCAATAGCATCCTCTGTTCTCATCTGCATGGATGATGGCGAAGCCCACATATGGCCTGCGACCGTCAATCTAAACGGGTCCCCCACAATCTCCTGAGAAGTTAGATCCCCCTTTTCTTGCTTTTCATTGTAGTTTGTATTTTTTCAAAAGAGACAAAAATTACAACTCTTGTCTTTCATTATTGATAAGGATTGTAAATCGGCTATAAACGCCAAAATCGGCTATAAACGCCAAAAATCGGCTATAAACGCCAAAATCGGCTATAAATGCCAAAAAAATCGCCTTTCACGGCAAACCAAGAAAATGTCTCTTTTCTTAAATATATGTGCAATGGAAAACTTGAAAGAAGTTGATTTCCTTTTTACTTGCGAAGGTTGATCTCCGGATCACCACTTGCAATTCCCAGTAAAATAGAAAATCTGGCACACCCACACAAAAAAAGAAATGTTGATGCACGCCCTTGTCCCCCGGTTACGAAAGGGTCAGACCCGACGGACTCCCACGTCCGCCGACCTCGGTAGAACCGAGCAGGAGCGCAGTCCATCAGGATATCATACGAAAAGGGTATTTCCGTCCCAATTTGGGCGTCTTTTGTGTACGATCTTCCATCCGGTAACTTTCAATCTTTCGTCTTGTACTTGGTAAATATCGGGTTTTGGGCCGTCCATACGGTAATTTTCCAAAAAAAAAAGAGAAAGGCATTCAATGCATAAAAGAAAAGGTGTATGCCTTACATGAGGATAGCAGAAAATACCCATATACAAAAATTAAAAAAAATATATAATTATATTCGATATTAATAAAAATAACAAAAAGAATCTAGCTCCAAACAAATTCAGATCCATTTCACTTGCAATTATGGTCACATCCAAACGGGTTCCAAAACCCCCAAACACACACAATAAAATACCAAATCCCCCAAAAGAAGTAACTTCATCACAAATCTAGCTCCACCCAGACGACAAATCCATAGCAGTGGCACAATCACATAATCATCAACAGATTCATGGGCAATTAGTCAAAAAAAGAAAACCCTATAGAGAAGAGAATGCGGTGGTTACCTGCTGGTGGTCGGTGTACTCCTTGGCGTCGCGCTGACGCCGTCGTCGGTCTCCCTCAAGGATGGCTGCTTTCCACTGTCACCGCGTCTTCTCCTATTTTTCTTCTTCTTCCTCATTTGGCGCCTGGGAGAGAACTTCCTACTGTCACCGCGTCTTCTTCCTCGTCGTGCGCCCAAGAGCCGAGAGAGAGGCGAGAATGTTTGTTACGGAGTTAGGGTTTCTACTTTGTAAGTGAACGAAAGTTTCAATTTGATTGTGGACTATGTATTACATATTTCATTTAGACTCTATTTTTTTTATTAACTAATGGATAGTTACGTGCATTGCACATAATGTTCATTCCACTGTGATCAAATAGTAAGATGTTTTAGCTATAGTAATATATCATTAGTGTTAAATAATGTATAGGATATGATATACACTCATATACATATAAAGATTGTATTGTATTGTTAAGTTCACTAAGATTTTCCTTGAAGAAGAGGATTTACATGAAATGGGCAAATTGCAAACAGGGCAGATATGAGGATTTTAAGCATCTTGCAATCCAATCTTGCAATTAAAATCAAGAGAAAAAAAAGTAGAGTTCAAGAAATTCAGGTATCCTGTCTCCATATTTGCAAGAGATGAAATTCCAAGAATTTGAAATCCATTACAATAAAATAAGGAAAGTGAAAATCAAAGAAGGAAAAAAAAAAGATGAGATAATCTACAAGAGGACTTACATGTTGAGCTATTTGAGGGAGTATGCGCTATGAATGAGGCAAGATGTGAATCATCATGTATGTTCACATTGGCAAAGCTCAACTCCTGTCTAATATAGGAAAAGGATGAAGTTACCGAGAAATTAAAAAGAGAACAATCTATACACATAGGAAGATGAGGGGATAGAGAGAGAGAGACTGATGTTTTTCAGTCCATAAAAAATAGTAGTGAAGAAACGATATCCAACACAATGTAGTCATGGTTTCTAATGTAAGACCAACAGTCCTTGGGTAATCAATATAAGGGATGTCTATTAAAAAATTAAAACAGAATATGCGTAATAGATATGGAATTCAAAATGGCAATTTCATGAGTGGTTTTGGGCTCATTTTCATGTTATTGTAGAAGAATATCTTAATATCGAGAGAGAGAGAGAGAGAGAGAGAGAGAGAGAGAGAGAGAGAGAGAGAGAGAGAGAATGAATGTATACTTTTTGTGCCTTTTCTCACTCATGTATTATGTTTGTGCAATAGAAAGATGCATGAATGAATTGATTAGAAGAATCACAAAAGCATGTTGAGATGAAATATGAATCGAGATGAACATGGAATTGATAATAATACCATCAGGGAGACAAAATACCTGAGATGTCATGTCTAATATGTAAAAAAAAGGGAACTATCATAAACGAGAGGGAAGAATTGTCATCATGCAAGGAAAGAATATATGATGAAATATAAAGAAGCAATGAAATGGAGATACAAGCTATCTAGTAAATATTCTCTGGTGCATACCTTTTAGAGCTGGATTGCATTCATCACACACTGGTGGGGTTCTTGAGGAGAGAAGAATTATGTATATAAACTAACTAGATTAATTTGTCTTTCATATAGACAAATTGGTGAGCTATAGGAACAGATATTGGTGAATTATAGGTAGTGAAAGACTGAAAGTAAGATTAAAAGTTTTCCATCAGTAAATATGTATGCGGTGATTCTTTACAAAATATAAAGCAAAAGTAATAGATACAAGGATTGTAGAAATTCCATCATTCATAAATTTACATGTTGCTACTGGTTAATTACATCCAACGTACTGGTTAATTACATCCAACCTATTACAAAACGACTATCATAAAAAAAGTGACCAACGTCATCGTTTCAAATTTGCAGTTATGTGGCAATCATTGTCTTCATATGCCATTGGCTTTGATCCTACAAAGGATACAACATTTCAACATTTCAGGAAGGGATTAACAAGTACCAAAGTTATAAACATTACTCTGAGTAATACTTTTAAAGTTAGTGAAAGAATAGGGTTATGAGTCTAATAGCCCTTTCTCTTTTTTTTTTGTCCAATTTGTCATTGGCTATTTCAATTAGGAACTAATTTGACTCAATAATAAGTTAGGCCAAAGTTGTAAAATCATTTAGAGTTTTATAACTATCCTTGGGTAGCTATTTTAATTAGAATGATTGGATATGTAAGAATTGGATAGATAAGAAAATACCGTTTTTGCTACATAAACAAATCTAAAAGCTATTCATTCTTTTGCGATGTAATAATAATGGCCATTTTCTGACCACTCTGATGTTCTTATACTTTGATGCAGAAAAGAAAAATCTTGTCTTAACAATTTTTCATCCATATTTTAACTTGATCATGATTTTCCTGGAAATGAAAATAAAGATAAAAATTAAAGATTATATTTCAAAAAATCTTGAATAGATTATATTTGAGAATTACTAAGGTTATTGAAATAAAATCACCTTCATTTGAGCATTCATAATATATTCTCCTGTACAAGAGAATATTTTTTGTGCTTCATCTTCAAGGAGCATTGCATGAATAGATGTGGTTGAGTCTGTAATTCGACATTGATAACGCATCTATAGTTTGATGAAAGTTAGTATGTGTTTTGATTTATAAATATCAAGTACATAGTTTGTTTCTTATTGTTGGAAGATGGATTTATTAATATCTTGATGGCCTCACCTGATCTGACTCTTGATAAGGCAACGTATAGTTGTCCATGTGAAAAAACAGGTTGAGGTAGATAAATGCCAACATTTTCCAACGTTTGCCCTTGAGATTTATTTATTGTCCTTTCAAAGCTCAAACAAATGGAAAATTATTTTGGCTTTTATGGCAATGGAAGCTTCTCGTCCTGATCTGATTGCAATGGGACTCGTGGTAGAAACACCCTTTTTCTTTCATGATGACCAACAATAATTTCAGCATCAATTACATTTTTTTTTTGAAATTTCTGCAAATTAATCGAGTGCCATTGCAAAGGCAAGAGAAGGGTCGATGTTATGTAATAAGATGACTGGATAATTTTTCTTCAATATCAATTCATGTGGAGGTAATCCACTTGGAGTCAACCCATTTAGAAATTCTTCTGGTAGATTTTGTTATGCCTCATCTATTGCAAAATCAAAGCTGTAGTATTTGATTGAATCTCATGGGAGTTCTTCAATCAAGATTTGGTTCAGCTTGTCAACAAATTCATTTTTTGTTGTCAATATAGATCAGTTTGTCATGAGATGAGCATCATATCAATTCATGATGAGATTTGGAAAGACACAATTGATAATTTTGAACTTTGAGCTAATGTCATATGTGTTAGGAATGAGCATTGTTTTTTGAATTTGAATTCTTTCTTCTGAAATAGCTATTTCAATTCCATTCCCAATACGTAACAGAAATTCACTAAAATGTGGATCTATTTTAACTCTCATATTTTTTGTTAGTTCTATTTTCTGATTTTTTTTTCCATAATTCTGACATCACCAAGCTTGCATCAAGTGTTTTCTTTTTCCCACCAGAATGACAACAGGGGGTATTTGTTGAAAATCTCCTCCAAATACTACTACTTTTCCTCCAAATAATAGTTTGCAATCAATTATATCTTGCAACATAACATTAAATGCTACAATTGCCCGTCTATTTGCCATAGATGCTTCATTCCAAATAATAAGTTTTGCTCTACGCAATAGCTCTGCTAGGCCACTTTATTTTGATATATTACATGTTGATCTATCTTCAAAGTTTAATGGTAATTTGAACCGTGAATGTGCAGTGTGGCCCCTGGCAAAATTGATGTAGCAATGCCAGATGTGGCAGTTGCTAGTGCAATATGTCATTCTGATCTCACAGTTATGAGTAGAGCTCAATATAAATATGTTTTTCCTATTCCTCCTGGACCATTGATAAAGAATACTCCATTACTGCTGCTTCTTATTCTTTTATAATATGATAGTATAAGCTCGTTTTTGTTCAGGATTCGGATTTTCAATTGTGAACAAATCATTTTATGAAATTGGGATGTTTAGTTCTTCATGAATTTCTTTTAGGAGCTTTTCATTTAGACTATCAACAATCATTACTGCTGGTAAAGCATACTCGATAATACTTTTACCCATTGATTCAAGGAAGTAATTGATACTTTGCAATGCTTTTACCTCAGTGTTTCTTACAGACATGATGTTTTTTTTTGCAAAATCTTCAGACATCGCATCTTTATATTTGTCCCATAATGCTGCAGGATTATGCACTCCACAGTAGACCAAAAGTGTAGCAAATAGTCGTCACAATTTAAAGGCATTTGGAACAATGATGTTTCTTTTAAGCATTGATCAATATTGTTATCAGGTTCAAGCAAACCGAATTGCTCTGCTGCTTTACGGAATGTATCAAATTTAATTCCGTTGACAGTTTGTAAACTTTGATATGATATAGCTCCTTTGACATGATTTAATAGTAAACATAGATAATATCTTTCTCCCTCAACTGGGCTTGCAGCAATAAATCTACCAATTGCATTTCGTTGCTTTCTTTGGCTCCAAGATTTTCTATCTTCATTCCAAACATAATATTCAGGGAATTCCTTATAACGAAATCTACAATCATCTTTATCTAACTTAGTCATTTGAAAGTATCCAGTCAACATTGTTTTAGATGCTTGTTAATTATGCAAGATGCTCAATAAGTTCATATCTCCTCGGACAACGGTTTGCATATTTTCTAGATGAACTTGTAAGCTTTTGACTGATGGATATATTTCATTTAAACAGAACTGGTAAATCTTCCACATTGCTTCTGGAGGAGATATCCATCTTGCTTGTTGAAATTGTTGTATCTCATCAATATCTTCAGGAACAGCATTGTTGCCAATATGAAACATGACTCTATTATGTCCTTTATTGATGGACCGCGCTTCTGCTATGTGCTACCAAGGTCGGCGGACGTGGGAGTCCATTTGATCCGACCCTTTCGCGCCCGGGGGGCAAAGGCGTGCATCAACATTTTTTTTTGTGGGTGTGCCAGATTTTTTATTTTACTTGGAATTGCAAGTGGTGATCCGGAAATCGACCTTTATAAGTAAAAAGGAAATCAACTTCTTTCAAGTTTTCCATTGCACATATATTTAAGAAAAGGGGCATTTTCTTGATTTGCCATGAAAGACAGTTTTTTTGGTATTTATAGCCGATTTTTGGCATTTATAGCCGATTTACAATTCTTATCAATAATGAAAGACAAGAGTTGTGATTTTTGTCTCTTTTAGAAAAATACAAACTACAATGAAAAGTAAGAAAATGATGATCTAACTTCTCAGGAGATTGTGGAGGACTCATTCAGATTGACGGTCGCAAGCCATATGTGGACTTCGCCATCATCCATGCAGATGAGAACAGAGGATGCTCTTGATTCGCTTGACTTGGCTATGAACTCAGATTTTTAGAGGACAAAGACCAAGAGAATATCCTATGTATAATAAAAAGCTAAGTAGACGGGCTAAAGAGCCACGTCTAAGCCATTAGAGGCAGAAAGAGAAAGCAAAGACCTTGGGGGGTGCCCCCCCAAGGGACTTTTGTCACCTTGTAGTGGTGGTCAGTGCAGAACTTCACAGAGTTCTCTCTTTCTTTCTTTGTATTTTCCTGTGCTTTTTTCTGATCTGGGATCTATGGAAGTGTTTTTCGATCTGGAATTCTTTGGAATGCTCTCTTATTTATAGGCGTTTGGTAGCCATTTAGGAGAGTTTATGGGCTTTAAAGCCACATAATGGGAGGAGTTACAAGATTTAATTCCTTTATTTCGTAACTCCTGGACCTTGGCTTCTGATTGGCCGATGGAGGATGAGGGCATTTAGTCACCTTTAATCACCATGATGGGAGGAGTTTCATGGGTTAAAAGCCATGAATCAATTGACTTGTAACTCTTGGATGCTTGCTTCTGATTGGGCCGTCCAAAGAAATGAATTAATGACTGCAATAAAGCTAGTCAATTAATCGCATTAAGTGGTCGCCGAGCAATTGAAGAGTCGCGCGCCGTGCCTCGTCTTTTGGAATTCTTCTGGCGATGATCATTGATGGATCTTCATGTAGATCAATATCGGATGACCATGTAACTTCAGGCATTGATGGTCAACAGCGGGTCGGTGCCATATGTCCTGTCGATTTCTCGATTGATCAGGTAGAAAGCACACTTTTTTGGTCGACCGGTTGGCGATCAATATTGATTTTGATACTCTTGAAGACGGACCCATGATTTTGACGGATGCCGAAGGATTTGGTGCCTCAAAAGTATAAATCTTGGAAAATCTCAGGAGTTTGAAACTTGAAAACGCAAAAACCGATGGAAAACGGACCTCTTCGGGGTGAACCCGGCGGTCCGGAGCTCCATGGTCGCCGGCGACCATGCACAGGGTCGCAGGCTGCGACCCTGGGGGGATTTTCCCCCTTTTGTTCCCGTTTCGCGGCCGTTTCGAGGTCTTTTTCATTCTTTTTCTCTCCTATATTTTTCTTGACATTTTTGCACATTTATTGGCCTAATTTCCTTGTAGAAAATTTTATGAGAATCCTTACATTTTGGGGTGCAAAGTTTCCAATTTTCTGGGAAAGTCGAAGACTTTGTCGCGTAGAGCTGCCGATTTTCTGTCAGAAGCTAAAACTGGGTCAAACGATGTCGAATGACCTGAAATTTGAGGTGAAGCCTCCTGAGCAATAAATAAGACAAACCATAGCCTTTTATTTGAGTTTTGAAGCCGTATGAGTCCTGTCACCAGTAGACTTGATTTTGTCGCGAGGAAGATGTCGCAGCTTGATGTGCGGTCAACCAATGTCCAATTGCCTTGAAACTTGACAGGGAACCTATTGGAGTTATTTTAAGATGATCCATAGGCTCTGTCTTGGAAACCATGATCCCGGGGAGCTTCGCCGTCGAGAGGCCTGATTTGGTTTTCGATAGTCAAAGTATGGTCAAATGTTGTCGAAATGACCTGAAACTTGACGTATAGCCATTTGTAAGCATCTTGAAGCCAGCCATGTGCTCTGTCTGATGAGTGATGGCCTCGGTGGTTCTCGCCGCCGAGAGGCTTGATTTAGTTGTTCGATGGTTGATGTAGGGTCAAACGTTGTCGGTTTGACTTGGAACTTGACGTGGAGCCTTTTGGAAGTATTTTGAGACCATCCATAGGCTCTAATCGAAGATTTGGTGTCTTTGATACTGTCGCCGCCGAGAGCTCCTGTTCAGCTATCAAAGAAGCGAAGTTAGGGCAAATGATTTTAAAATGGCCCGAAACTTTTTGTGTACTCCTCTTTTAGCTGTCTTGAAGAATATTATAGTTTTTGTTTGATTCTGACAAGATTTGATTTTTGGAAATAGCATTGCCTATTTATGGCAAGCGGCGACTTCATATAGTTCTCTTGATGTTGAAGAGGCAAAGTGACACATTTTTTTTTGTCAACATTTATAAATATACTTGTACAGATATTTTACTATTTTTTCTGTCGAACAAACTTCAACATTCATGTGGCAATTGAATTTTGCTAATAGATACGGGTTATATGGAACTATGCATCGGTTATTCAGGAAACAACCACGAACTTTGACCTCTTCTCCAGTGTTTTGACTCTTATATAATGGATAAGATTTCTTTGTTTGTGTTGTGACGGAAGAAAATTCCCGAGAATAGTGATTTTTGCATTGTCCATTTCTCATACAAACATTATTTGGATTCAAATTCCCACATGGTCCATGCATCATATGTTGAACAACCATTTTGTATAGATGTGGATAGCTTCTGCCATTGGAAAGTTCAGCGGACACAAATTTGTCATACATCTCTTGGGTTTTAAGTTTTTACTTGTGCCTCAAGATGAGACGGAAATGAGCATGTGGAAGTCCTCTTTTTTTAAATTCAATAACATATACATGCGCTGCAACTGCACCAAAAATATTCTTCTTCATTAAATCGAGTTTAAGCTCTTCTATCTTTGCTTTAAAAACTCTGGCCTGTTTTGTGCTTCTTCATGATGACCAAGTTGATATTTAATTTCTGACCAAGCTGGATTACAAGTGATTGTCAGGAAGATGTCTGGTTTGCCAAACTTTTGAACTAATGCCATTGCATCAAGGTACCGACGATGCATATGTCTTGGACCTCCTATAAATGATGGTGGCAGTACTATTCTTTTTCCGGTCTTCTTTCCAAAAGTTTTCCCAATGCTAATGCTATCCATTATTCCTTGATATAAATATGCTTCGATTGAATTTTGATCATTTTGAAAGTAACCCAACTGAGAAGTTTCAAGTTTTATATACATATCAACAACATACTGTTGTGAAAGACGACCAGAATGTAGTAGGATTGAGCTTTCAGATGGTCGGATTTGTAATTTATAACAATAATATTATCGACATGATATTTTTTCTTTTGCTAAACTTTTTTTCTCTGAAGCTGAAAGGAAAAAAAATATTTTTAGTCTTTAGTGTTCAAGTGATTTTATAATAGTTTATATGAAGATAAGATATACCTCGCTTTTCTTTGTTCAACAAATCATCAATCGAAACAATATCTGGATGACTTAACAACTCATTTATTTGTCTTCATTTGATACCTCTATGCCAAGCGGAATCTCCATAAGGAAATAGTAGTGGATACTCCAATGGATCATAGCAACCAAAATAATGCTTAATTCTGTGATTGTTTCCAGAATGACTATATATGATGATGTTGCGTTTGGCTGATTGGTTGGTATCTGAATTCTCAGTCCAGATTCCTGCAACTTGTGATGTTGAAGGTGCATTGTATACCCTTTGATCAAGTTGAGGATCACATCTTATGAATATTCTTGTATCGTCACTGATGGAGAAGTCTCTTAAAGATAAAAAAAAAATCACAACAAGGTCGGGGTGTTCACGGGTCGAAATTCACGGGTTTCGGGTCAAACCCAACCCGACTCGAGAACTTTTAATGGGGGTGAAAACCCACCCGAACCTGACCCATTTGGGTCACGGGTTGGTTGGGTCAGCGGGTCACGGGTCGGATTCGTTTTTTTTTTTTTTCATTTATAAGACCAAATTATTTATGAAAACAACTTTCGAATAATTGTTAGAGAACTAAAAGTGATTAGATGTAAAAGTAAAAAGTAGTTTCTGTTGTTTGTAAATATTACATCTAAATATTAAATATTAGATGTAAAAGTAAAAAGTAGGCCCTTTTATATCAACCAGGACAGGTGATTTTACATAGTTCTCACAAGATAGCAATGCAATAGTTATTATGTAGTGGATCATTCCTAAGATATATAAGTGGTTTACATGGGGAAGTGTTTTTTTGGTTTGGCTGACTTTACTGGCCTTCTTTTTGTAACTTATATATTGTCAAGGACTTGACTTTATAATTTGTGCAAGTACTTGTAAATATATATGAACTGTAAATTCTCAAGAACAGCCAAACTTGTGAGAACAATCAAGCATATGAGATCAAGCCCCCTTCCTCCATATTATCATCCTGTAAATTTACATGGATCAAATTTGACACTCATCGAAATTGTGCAGGATCATACATAATATAGTATTTGAAGTTGAACAGCTTTAAAACTCTTGGAAATAGTACCTCTTTAGTAGGATGCCTTTTTTTTACTTAGGCTGGAAGTTTAAGCAAGCATAGGTCCATGCCTGGCTAGTTGATTCAGAAATTTACCAAGTACTTGCTTTTGCCTTTTTCATCAGCAGAATTTCAGCCATTTATCTTCGTACAAAAGGAAACAAAAATGTTGCCTAGAGTTTTAAGTGAAGGCCTTTTTGTTTGAGTTTAAGTGTATAGTAGTCCACTGGTTTAAAAAAATTGAAAAAAAATTGAAACTCTTTTTTGAAGATGAAGAGATTTTCCATGCAAAATTCAAATTGTTCGTTGTCCTGCACTGTGGCCTTTTCCTGTTTGGCATCACCCCACAAAGATATGTGGACCAAATTCAATGAGGTTTTTTTTTTTTTTTTGTGTTATGTTAATATTTACAAACAACCGCAACTACTTTTTACTTTTACATCTAATCACTTTTAGTTCTCTAACAATTAGCTAACTTTAGCTCTATTGATAGCACTAGCACCTAATTTTCCTATTATGGTGATTGGATGCTTTGTGTTTGGTATTGGGATTGGATTGGTAATTTCTAGTAGCCCCTTCTTTCTATCAAAATTTTTGTTATCAGGAGTTTCTTAAAAAATATCTTAAGTACGCTTTCTTGATAAATGATGTGCCCTCTCTCTCTCATTCAATTTATGTTGCCTCTCTACGTCTCATCCCATTGTTATAGCATTATTCAAGCATTTTTGTAGTGTTGGCACTAATTGTTGGATATCGCGATCACTGAGAGGGGGGGGGGGGTGAATCAGTGATTTCTAAAAACAGGTCCAATTCAACAACAAAACAAGTCAAACCACACAATGACACCAGATTTAACGTGGTTCACCAAAAGGCTACGTCCACGGATCAAAACCGTCCGAACACCGATCCGGTACAGGTCTGAATATATTTAGTCGCACCAACGACAAAGAGCACCAACCCTTGTGTTTTAGATAGCACCCACTATCTAGGAAGCACCTACTCCTCTTACAATTTATCTGCACCCACAGATAGGATCACCAAACCCCAAACACCAAGCACCAACTTGATGTAAAAACAGAATAGAAGATAAACTCTGTCTACAGCCCTTCCCCTCTACAATTCTCTCTCTCTCAATCCCTTACAAATTGAAATCTAAAGCATAAAGAGAGACACTTAACTCATGGACGAATCACCATCTTCAAGAGCACAATCTCGTCCACAATTGCTGTAGAAAACGTCACCACAACAGCAACAGCACCAGCACTCTCTTCTCTCTTCTCTTCTCTCTTTTCTTCTCTTCTTTCTCTCTCTGGTGTGTATTTAGAACGACCCATACATGCCTTTTTATAGGTTATGTTAACCCTTAATTGTATTCAAAACAGGCTACAATTCGTTTAGAAAGAGTCCCAAACAAATTAGATAAGAGTGCTGAATTTTCGTACAAGACTTCTGTTTCTGCACAACTCTGGTTCCCGTGCTCGGTCGACATCCTTGCTTGCTCGGTCGACATCATACACTGTCTGGAAACAGACAACTATCGCGCTCGGTCGACATCCTGGGGTCCCGGTCGACCGAAGACACACTGTGTCACGAAAATAACTGAGAGGTGCCTGAAACTTTTTCTGCAGGTTTCTCTTTGCTCGGTCGACCGCATGGGGTGCCCGGTCGACCGCATGCTCTGCTTCAGGAATTCTGAATTCCTGACTGTTTCAACTCTTATTCTTCATTTAAGCTCTATCAACACCAGCCTATTAACATCATGTTTGTGACATTGTGTTGACAATAATTCCAACTCAAATCAATACTTGAGATACTATATTCTTCAATTCGTCAAAAGACTTTCAAGTCATCTCAAATTCCAACAATCTCCCCCTTTGGAATTGTTGGCAACACTATTGGAACTTCAACACTCACTTGGAACCAATTCTGAAATTCTGAAATAACAACCATGCACTGTCAACAATCTCCCCCTAGCTTTCATAGCATAACATCTCTCCTTGCTATCATAGCATAACATCTCTCCCCCTTTGACAACAAGTCCAAAGGGACCAAACCGAGGAGCGAATAGGATATTCAATGAATGCATTGCTCCCCCTTTCAAGCACAACTCCTACGGTTTAGGAGAGTGAGTAACTCCTAACTTTTTCCGGAGATACTCGAAGACTTCCTTTGGCAGAGGTTTCGTGAAAATATCAGCCACTTGCTCAGTTGTTGGAACATATTCCAACTTGACCTCTCCATCAGCAACTTTATCTTTAAGAAAATGATAACGAATTGCTACATGCTTTGTTCGAGAGTGCTGAACAGGATTCTTAGATATATGAATTGCACTCGTGTTGTCACATAGGATCGGCGTAGGATCCGTTGTAGGAACTCCTAGATCAGAGAGCATTTGCCGCATCCATAACACTGGCGTACAACAAGTTGCCGCTGCAATATATTCCGCTTCCGCTGTCGAAAGGGATACTGAGTCTTGCTTCTTACTATGCCAAGCAACTAATCTTTCTCCAAGATAAAATGCGTCGCCGCTAGTACTCTTGCGATCATCTACGCATCCAGCCCAATCGGCATCAGCATATGCAACAAGAGTGAAGGATTTGCCTTTGGGATACCAGATACCAAGCTCCATAGTACCTTTCAGATATCGAAAGATTCTTTTCACTGCTGTAAGGTGCGTTTCAGTTGGTGCTGCTTGAAAACGCGCAACCATACATACTGCTTGTAGAAGATCTGGTCTTGTAGCAGTCAAGTAGAGCAAGCTTCCTATCATAGAGCGATAGGTGGTATGATCAACGGACGAGGCCTTATCATCTTTGCTAAGCTTCGTGTTCGTTGACATTGGTGTGCTCACTGGCTTGCTGTCTTCCATATTGAACCGTTTCAGCATTTCCTTAATGTACTTCATTTGTGATATGAAGATGCCATGTTTCAGCTGCTGAACTTGTAAACCAAGAAAGAACTTTAGTTCTCCAAGCATCGACATTTCAAATTCTTTCTTCATCTCTTCTGCAAAATTCCTGCACATCTCCTCATCATTGCCACCAAAGATTATGTCATCAACATAAACAATGACAACCAGCTGTTTGCTTAACTCAGTTTTGACATACAGATTGCTATCAACCATTCCTTTTCCAAAACCGATCTTGCGGAGATAGAGATCCAGCCTTGCATACCATGCCCTTGGCGCTTGTTTCAGTCCATAAAGAGCCTTTTTCAACTTGCACACTAGATCTGAATTTTTGCTGATGAGAAAACCATCAGGTTGCTCAATGTAGACCTCTTCTTCAAGTAAACCATTCAAGAAAGCTGACTTTACGTCCATCTGAAATACCTTGAAGGTTTTGTATGCTGCCAATGCAAGAAACATACGAATAGCTTCCAGACGAGCCACCGGTGCAAAGGTCTCTTCAAAATCTATGCCTTCAACTTGAGCATAGCCTTTACAAACCAACCTTGCTTTGTTTCTAATGACTTGACCATCTTCATTCAGCTTATTCCGAAAGACCCATTTAGTACCAATAACATTCTTATCAGTAGGTCTAGGAACAAGTTCCCATGTGGAGTTCTTCTCAATTTGCTCCAACTCCTCATGCATAGCTTTCAACCATCTTTCATCGAGACTGGCTTCAGCCACAGTCTTGGGTTCAATGGTGGACACAAGTGAGTAATTGCTAACTACACTTTGTCTAGTTTGAACGTCTGCCTTAGGATCTCCAATGATTTGATCCTTAGGGTGTTGCTCTACCCAAGTGCTGTGCTTCTTAGGTGTAGTATCTTCTAAGTCATCCTTTGATTTCTCAGAATCATTAGATTCAGCCATCTCATCATCAATCTCACTCGAGTCCTCATAAACTGGACTGTCATTATGAGTTGCATTCTTTGGTTCAATATTCTCATCTATTCTCACATCAGCACTTTCTATGATTTTTCTGGTTCTTTTGTTAAGACACCTATATGCCTTGCTAGTAGAGGAGTAACCCAGAAATATACCTTCGTCAGCTCTTTCTTCAAATTTGCCCGGATTTTGTTCAAGCCGCTTGATGTAACACTTGCTGCCGAAGACTCTGAAGTGCTTGACTGTTGTTTTTCTTCCAAACCATAGCTCATAGGGAGTTTTGTCTTCATGTGGCCTGATCAAGCATCGATTTTGAATGTATACAGCCGTATGAATTGCCTCTTTCCAATACTTGTCAGCCATCTTGCTTTCACTTAGCATCGTACGAGCCATCTCTTGTACGGTGCGATTCTTCCGTTCCACAACTCCATTTTGCTGTGGAGTTCTAGGGGCTGAGTACTGACTTTGAATGCCATGATGTTCACAATATTTAGTGAACTCTTCAGATGTGAACTCGCCTCCACGATCAGACCTTAAAATCTTGATACGTTTTTCCAATTGATTTTCAACCTGTGCTTTAAACACTTTAAAACGATCAAGTGCTTGATGCTTATGCTTAAGAAACAATACCCATGTCATACGAGTATAATCATCAATGCATAACATGAAATACTTATCTCCATTGGTGCTTTGAGTTCGCATCGGTCCACAGAGATCAGTGTGCACTAGTTCAAGAGGTTTCTTGGAATGATGCTCCTTTGACTTGAACATAACCCTCGTTTGCTTTCCCTTTTGGCAAGAGTCGCAAATGGGATTGGAAGGCTTTTCAACTGTAGACATTCCTCTTACAGCCTTTGAATTGCAAATCTTTGACATGTTATCAAAGCTTAGATGCCCAAGGCGTTTGTGCCACAACCAACTTTCCTCTGTCCGACTCATCAAGCAGGTCTTTTCAGCTCCATCTGACAATGTATAGAGATTTCCAGCAGTTCTTGATCCAGTTGCCACTGTTTTGCCGTTGCTACTCTTCTTGATGGCAAACCCATTCTTTGTGAAGATAACTTCGTGACCCTTGTCACAGATCTGGCTCACACTAAGCAGGTTGTGTCTCAATCCAGACACATATAAGACTTCTTCCGATCTGATCTTGTTTGCCATAAGCTGCATAACACCTTTTCCGCAGATTTTGGCACCATCATTGTTGCCAAACTTCACTGAACCGCCTTCATAGTGCTGTAATTTGATGAATTTCTCTTTATCACCAGTCATATGGCTTGAGCAACCACTATCAAGGACCCATGGTGCTGCCTTCTTTTGTGCATTGAATGCCATTTGCACAATGAGAGATTCTTTGGGACTTTCTGCACTTTGCTTTGCTCTCCAAGCCTTGACTAACTTGGGTTTCTTTTCAACCTGAAATTTGTTAGCAATATGCAACCTACAATCCCTAGCCAAGTGTCCATAATTATAGCACTTATGGCACTCAATTTTGTGGCTACTTAGGATTGAAAAAGGGTTCCTAGTCACAAGTGAGCTGTATTTTACATAGAATTTGCAATCGTCTCTTTTATGTCCAAACATATTACAATGAAAGCAATAACCATAGAATTTGTATATTCTTTGTGGCTGGTTAGTCTTCATTACCTTTCTAACAGGAATGGACTCCTTTCTAGGTTGAGTGGGCTTCATAGAGTTAGAAGGTGCAGTGACTTGCTTCACAAACTCTTTCTTTTCAGGAGGTGCAATCTTAGAGGATTCACCTTTCTCAAATCCTAGACCAAATCTGAAGTGGGCAGGTCTTTGAACTTTCAGTAGTTCATCGAGTTTCATAGTCCCTTCAATCGCTTGGAGCACTTTGAGTTTTTTGCTATTTTCCAAATTTTCAGCCTTTGCTCTAGCGATCTCAGTTTCAAGTTTCATAGCCTCTTCCTTTTTTATACTTATTTGGTTTTCAAGGACTTCTACCATTCTTTTATATTCTTCTACTTGAGTTTTCAAAGCAATAATAGAACTTTCAGATTCATGGAGAAGTTTCAGATTTTTCTTACTTGTTTTGCGTTCCATGCTAAGCTCCTCAAGTGCGGCTATGAGTTCCTCTTCAAGATTGACTTCAGCCTCCTCTTCCTCTTCCGGATCTAGCTTTTCTTCTTCTTCAACAGTGACCATGAAGAGAGCTTCGGTTGATTCATCATCGTCTGAAGTTTCAGACGTGCTGTCATCTTGTTGACATAGAAAGTTCTTAGCTTTGCCTCTTTTTCTGAAATTTCTCTTTCCTTTACTCTTTTCAGCATAAGAGTCATTATCATTGTCTTCTTTTAGCGGACACTTCGCAGCAAAGTGACCAACACCTCCACAATTGAAGCATTTAAAGGGTAGCTTCCCTTTGTACTTGCCATTGCTTCCTTTCTTCAACTTTCTAACAAATTGAGCCTCAAGCTCATCATTATCAGAATCAACATCATGACCAGCAGTCTCTTTTGCCTTTTTCTGAACTTTGAAGGCCGCTTCTTTATCAGATGAAGACGTCTTTCCTATGCGCATCTCATAGGCAGTTAGAGAACCATGTAATTCATCCATGGAAAATGCATTCAGATCTTTGGCTTCTTCGATGGCTGAGACTTTTGAATCAAACCGGGGAAGAAGAGATCTTAGAACCTTTTTGACGATGACTGGTTCTTTAATCTCCTCCCCTAGTCCACGAATGTCATTCGTGACTTCATTCACTCGTTGCAAATATGAGTCAACATTCTCGCTTTCTTCCATGCGAAGAGATTCAAATTGAGAGCGATGGGTTTGCAATTTTGCTTCTTTGATCTTCTCATCTCCTTCATGAATGCTTTTTAACTTGTCCCATATTTCCTTGGCTGTTTTGCATGCAATTACTTTGACCAGCTCGCTGTCCACAAGGCCACTAAAGAGTGCATTCTGCGCCTTGGAGTCGTTGTCTGCCAACTTCTTCGATGCAGTATCATTGGGTACGGTGGCAGCATTGTAACCGACTCTGACAGCCTCCCAAACATCATAGCCAAGAGATTTGATGAAGGCTTGCATCCTAATCTTCCAAAAAGAGTAATTAGAACCATCAAACAGAGGTGCTTTCATATTCCCTGTATTGGCTGCCATGTGATTTGACAAGAGATCACCCTTAGCGTATTAAACTGATCAAGGGAACCTGGCTCTGATACCAATTGTTGGATATCGCGATCACTGAGAGGGGGGGGTGAATCAGTGATTTCTAAAAACAGGTCCAATTCAACAACAAAACAAGTCAAACCACACAATGACACCAGATTTAACGTGGTTCACCAAAAGGCTACGTCCACGGATCAAAACCGTCCGAACACCGATCCGGTACAGGTCTGAATATATTTAGTCGCACCAACGACAAAGAGCACCAACCCTTGTGTTTTAGATAGCACCCACTATCTAGGAAGCACCTACTCCTCTTACAATTTATCTGCACCCACAGATAGGATCACCAAACCCCAAACACCAAGCACCAACTTGATGTAAAAACAGAATAGAAGATAAACTCTGTCTACAGCCCTTCCCCTCTACAATTCTCTCTCTCCCAATCCCTTACAAATTGAAATCTAAAGCATAAAGAGAGACACTTAACTCATGGACGAATCACCATCTTCAAGAGCACAATCTCGTCCACAATTGCTGTAGAAAACGTCACCACAACAGCAACAGCAACAGCAACAGCACCAGCACTCTCTTCTCTCTTCTCTTCTCTCTTTTCTTCTCTTCTTTCTCTCTCTGGTGTGTATTTAGAACGACCCATACATGCCTTTTTATAGGTTATGTTAACCCTTAATTGTATTCAAAACAGGCTACAATTCGTTTAGAAAGAGTCCCAAACAAATTAGATAAGAGTGCTGAATTTTCGTGCAAGACTTCTGTTTCTGCGCAACTCTGGTTCCCGTGCTCGGTCGACATCATACACTGTCTGGAAACAGACAACTATCGCGCTCGGTCGACATCCTGGGGTCCCGGTCGACCGAAGACACACTGTGTCACGAAAATAACTGAGAGGTGCCTGAAACTTTTTCTGCAGGTTTCTCTTTGCTCGGTCGACCGCATGGGGTGCCCGGTCGACCGCATGCTCTGCTTCAGGAATTCTGAATTCCTGACTGTTTCAACTCTTATTCTTCATTTAAGCTCTATCAACACCAGCCTATTAACATCATGTTTGTGACATTGTGTTGACAATAATTCCAACTCAAATCAATACTTGAGATACTATATTCTTCAATTCGTCAAAAGACTTTCAAGTCATCTCAAATTCCAACAATACTACCGTGTAGCCCATTGTTGCATTACTCAAATGGTCTTATAGTCTTAAGACAAGGGGATATTGCTAATTAACCTTAAATAGTTCAAGGATTTTACATTAAAAAAAAAACAGCTTAACCCGACCGGTTAACCCGTACCGACGACGGTTACGGGTCGAGTCGGGTCGGGTCAAGCACCGGAATTGTACTATCATGACCCACCCATTGACCCACGGGTCAGGTCGGGTTACCGGGTCGGGTCACGGTTAATTTTGTACAACTCTACACAATAAGGATTGATGGTCAATATATCTATAACCTTTCGAACAACATCCAGCCTAAGCTTTGGTGATTGATACATCCTATTCTCCGCTTCATGATCACTATCATAAAAGTATCATTGCAGATATAATGGATGACCATCAGGAGGTAGCAATTCATTGATGTAATGGTAAACTTGGCTTTGAACCTTGAAAGTGTAAATACCTTTGTTCCTCCTACAAAGCTCTTTTTCATATTTGACACCGAAGGAGGTGAATGCAAATGTATTGTTATATGTTCTTACATGTATTTTGAAATGAACTGCCTCTTCACAATTTGATGTAAATAGAGCTAGAAGCTCTTCAGGAACAAAATTTGAAGCTAGTAATACTTGACCAACAGAACAACAAAAACCCTTTGGCTCATAAGCAATTCTCTTTGCTCCACAATAGCTACAATCAGGCTTTTGTTCTAATATCGATGGTTGGGAAGGAATGCTTATGTCAAAACTAGACATAGCTGCATGTAAAAATTGTATTAGTATAATTCGGTTCTTATAATTGACCTAAGCTATTTTCTTGTATAAATATGTTTACCTCTTTGTCTGTAGTTTAATGTACAAGTGTTTTCTAAATAAACACTTGAAGAAGCATCTTCATCAGATTCAGCGGGTTTTCTAGATGTTGACCCTGGTAGAAGATATATATTGAGAAGTTTGTAATATAAATATATATTAGATCAGATAAACAAATTTATTAATTTTTTAATGTAGAACTTACAAATCTCATAAGTATGGTATAATCTTTTTTCCATCTGCGCAGTAATATTTGCGGGAATATCATTGAGACCAATACCCAGCAATGTATCAGTGGCTTCTGTTCGGTGCAAAAGATAAATATTTAATTAGAAATATTTTTCTTATATTTTGCAAGGAGTTTCAATATTACATATAAGAGTATAGAATTAGTTACCTATTTGTTGACTTATATTAAATGATGAAGTAAGATTTCTAGAAGATTCTTCGTTAAGTAACTTTTTTTCTAGCATAAGCCTCCCTTTTTCATAAAAGAAGTGCTTCTTTTTTTTCTTTTGGCAATGAGGCGTACCATTGTCTTCTTTGTAGTCGCTTTTTCAGTGTTGCATGCTCTAAATTAGAACAAATATTGGAATTAGTAATTACAAATAGTATTATTCATTGTAATTATAAACATAAATGTATTATAAAATTTAGAGCAAACCTAAGTTTGATGTTGCTTTTATGGGATTTGCACTTTTAGAAGTATATCTTTTCTTCTTTGGAGCAAGTTCTAATGATTCACTTTGTAATATTTGTGTCCTTTTATTTGCTTCCCTCTTTTCCATGTTGATTCTTTCTTTTTGTTAAATAGACAACTTGACGTACGAGTTGTATTGCCTCTGATGATGCTTTTTGGACTTATCTTTTATAGAAAATAACAAGTAAGTCAGTTTTTAGGTTTGATACTATATTTAAGTTATGCTTAGTTCTAGCGTTTGATATTATATTTAAGTTATGTAGTATGAATTTAACCTTTTAACACCGTGTAAAATGTCTTTCAAAATGTAAATTATCTTAAAGTATATGATGGTAAAGCAGACAACATAAATCAAGTAAGTTCATATAAATTAATCAAAAACCAACATGATTCCCATATTAGATACTTATTTATTTGTGTTTAAAGATAAAGAAAAATTAATCAGAAGTCCATTTTCATATTGGTGGACAACATTAGAAATTTAAAACAGAAGAACAAGAGAGCAAGGAATCCATTAATAGCATCAAATATAGTAATAAAAGAACTATCAATTATTTAAATTTACTACAAAAATATACATATGTTCCAACAAATGCTAAATTAAATGGAAGGCAAGCATTCCATCAGAGAAAACTAAGATTAAAGAAATTAAAAAAAAAAGAAGCAGAAATCCTAAATAGTGGAGCCATATTTTTTGGAAAAAATAATAATATGAGAACATCTCAGAAAGTTATTTCATACACCGTAATGATAGGAGGTACATTAAAATAGAAGAAAACTCATCTTCAGGTAAGAGAGTTGAGCTCTACTATTGGACGAACGTGTTGTAAATCTCAGCTAGTGAAATGATGAATCCATCTAGATTATAGCATATCATTAAATTTTATTCCAATGGTACTTAATCAGAAGATAGTTTGTTTGATTAAAATAAGAAATGAATGAATATGCATAAGATTTTGCAAATCATCAGAATAGGTGAGAGAGTATGAGTACAGTAGGGGTGGGACATGATTTGCCTCGCATCATTAAAAATATATGTGCATACAGAATATCATATCCATCATTGACTTCAAAATATTTGTATTAGAAATATTCAAAAAGTATTGAAAAGCTTAGATTCAAAATATGAGCCACCTTTTGTAATAAATGAGCTGTCAATGTAGAATATTAGTCCATGAAGATATCCCATCTCTATCAATGTAGAATTCACCAGAAGGAGGTGTAGAGAACTATCAAGCATGACAATCTTCTTTCTAGTGATTTGAATGTTTATGGAACAGCAAAAGTGGGGGCGGGTGGCTGTAGATTTGATATTTATATAAGACAAAGGTGAAAGTGACAAAGTTGCTAAAAAAAAAAAACTTAGTGTAGTTAACCACGTACCTAGTGGAACATGGAACTATAACCACGTACCTAGTGGAACATAGAACTAAGCACCACCTTGTACTGCTCAATGCTACAAGTAAAAGCTATGCAATCTGAAGAGAAACAAAAAGAAGGGCAGAGAGAAAGAAAGAGTTTATTGACATAATCATTGACATAATAGATATATATTTGTAACTGTTGACACGGTGCTTGTTGTCAGCATCATATACTTGAAATGAAGAATTAGTATCACTATAAGTACAAACATCCAATGCTTAAATAACCAAAATATGAATATCTAATGATAAAATCTTAATTGCTTCTGAGGTCCACCTGAAAAAAGTGTTACTCATGCAAGGTTGAGATTTTAGGGTTTAGAGTAGAAACCTTTTAGACCTCCTACAACCCATGATTAATCATGCTTTCATATGGGCGCCCCAACTACTAAGTCGTTACATGCTAATGATCAACCTTTTTGAAAAGTTCTCTGAGTGTTAATTTTTGGTGGCTTCCAATTAATGGGTGCGCTTGCTACCCAATCACCCACTGATTGAAAGAGAGGATCAAAACTTGAGGATCAAAATCTCCAAAATTTTATCTTTGAAACTCTAATAATGCCTATACTCTAAAATGTTAAACAAACTTTTGACATAGTGTATTAATTTAGATATGGGTTTTTATCTACATTGAGGCATATATCAATTATTGTTTGACTTGTGGTCACGAAAAAAAAACTTCAGAAGCATGATAATTATGAAAAAAGAAAGATGCATCAATCAAAACTAACTTCTACCCAATCAATTTCATTACAAAAAAATGTTAATGAATATCCATAAAATTCTGCAGGACAACTTCAATAGCATACAATCAGTGAAATATCAACATTTAAATACTCCTATGATTACTACATGATCAGATTGATGAAGAAAATAATGTCGGTTTCATCTCATTCTTGACGACCCAACGAAATATTCACATGAACATCCCTTATACCATTCTCCCCCATCACAAAAGTTAGCTATCATCGTTTTTTCTTGAAAGGTTTTTTGTTCTTTATCTATTTTAGATTCTCAATTGAATATTTTGTTATTATTTTTTTGTCGTTTTCTCATCTGAGTTGGTTCTAAATTCATATATTTAATGGTTTCTAGATAGAAACAGGTGTCCTTGCAAAAAAGTTTTGTTTAGAAGTGGTTCATGTACATGACTTTGTGGTGGTGCTGTATGTTCTTTGATGCCGGGGTTTTGCTTTGGGAGTAGTTCCGGATTCATGTTTTATGGAGCTTCTGAATTGGGACTCCTCATGGTTAGAGTTTTCATGATTTCTGCCTTTTACTCTTGTTTGAATATGGCTTTTTCTTCCACTTATCTTTTATCTTTAGATTAAAATTATAGGCATTTGGTTGGAGCTGAAAAGAGTTTTAAAATTAAGGTTCTTTCTATAATAAAGAGATAAAGAAAAGGATGATTTTCATGGTTTTTTATTTTTTATTATTGTTTCAACTGAAGAAGGATTTCATTTCTTTTTATAAATATGGTCTGGTTACTAATGTTTATTACCAACTTTGCCCTGTATTATCTTCATGGGATATTTTTCCATTAAAATATAAATGGAATTCTGGTTGCTAATTATTTTTCATTTTTACTTTAAGATTTGATGTGAGAAGTTGGGACTTTCATGTATGGGGTTTCTATTTCATCAGACCTTGTTGCAGTTATTGTTATCAAAACAGAAGAGAAGGGATGGTATTGAAACATTTTGGAATGAACAGAGATGACCTTATCTGACCTTCAATGGTTTTGGGATACTATAAGAGGCTTGTGCACTTAGGGTGCCATATAAATTCTGTGATCTGCAGATGCCTCTATGTGGTGTGTGTAGCTCTTGCAGTTAAATATATTGTTATTTTTTTATTCTCTAGTTTGGTGGGGTTAGAGATGCCCCTATAAAAAATATAGGGCCGATCAACATATATAACTCATTCACATTTTGGAGCTTGAAAGGACAAGTTCTTGAAGGTTCCTTAGATTGTATGGGGTTAAATAATCAGAAAATTGCATTTATAAGGGCTTGTTTAACTACAATAATGCTATAAATATCAATAAACTTTTGCAAATTATAAAAAAATGAGAGATGGGATAACAGGGGAGAGAAGAAGCACAACTTCATTCAAGTGTTGGGTATTATCTATAAAATCCATATGTAAATGAATTGAAAGTTGAAACACTTTCTTAGCTTCAAATATAGTATCAGGCATGAATATGATCAGAATTATTAAAGAGTCATTAAAATTCCGCAAGGATAACTTTAATAGCATATATATAATCAAACACTTGGTTTTCATACAGATGCACATGAATTGAAAGTTGAAACACTTTGTTAGTTTCAAATACAATACCAGGCATAAACATGAACATAATTATTAAAGAGTCATTAACTACTCAATTTTTGGGTGTTATATGCAGAATTTAGATGCATGTGAATTGAAAGTTGGAACACTTTCTTAGTTTCAAATACAATACCATGTATGAACAAGAATAGAATTAGTAAAAAGCAATTAAAATTCTGGGAACCAATTGTAGATAAGCAAATACATGATTATAAAAATATATAGAAGATTAGAATATCAAAGCATTTACTCACCATTGTTGGAGCAAAATTGTAATGAACGAATCATTAGGTCCTCTGTTTCACAATCCTGGTTTAATGTTATAATGGTGCTCCTTGCATCAAAATTTCAAGTGACTTTATGACCAACAGCTGAACTTTTGATTTCAAGAATTAAGATATGGAGCTCGCCATCTTGTTTCTGGCTGTTCTAATGTCCTCACATCAAATCCAAGTCACGTCCATGGTTGTTTTGTGTAAGTTAGTTACCTTGGCAAGCTTTTTAAATGTTTCCATCAATTACATTAATAACAACTTAAAACGACCCTATTCTAAATTGAAGTAATTCCTGCACAAGGCCCAAATACACCCAGTCAAGATGATTCAGCATATTCAATTTATAAGTATCAGTCACATATACACTAAATGAGAGGGGGGGGGGGGGGGGGGGAATGACACAAGAAAGAAAACAGAGAAAAGAAAAGGAGAGAAGAGGAGGTGGAGGAAGAGGAAGAAGAAGAGAACAAGAAGCACCTGCAGCCGAGAGAGGAGACGGCTCCGGCATCCAATCGACGAGATAGGGCAGAGCAGCGCAAAGGGTTTCCTAACAATAAAAATAGAAAGGGAGATGGAAGATGGAGGTGGGTGAGAGAGAAGAAGCTAATGAGAGAGAGACGTGAAGAGAAATTTTTCCCCAGAGAGCTCTGAGAAACAATCAAGAGAGGAAGAGAAGAAGGGAATGGTGTGTTTGAAAATCTACTCCCCATTTGGCACTTGTTTATATATGAATCGACGACAAACTGCTGCTTTTATACATCGTCTACTCTCCATTTGGCTAGTGTTTATATATGAGTCGACGACAAACTGCTGCTTTTATATATGGGGCATAGAGCCGATGAGAAACTGCTGCTTTTAGAGTCTCTACAACAACTCGCACTTTTAGCGACACTTTAATAAATTCGTCGGTAAAGAGTACTATTTACCGACGTATATAATTTTACCGCTAAAAATTAGCCTTTTACTGACGCTTTATATAAAACGTTGGTAAAAGGCAATTTTTTAGCAACGTTTTACTAAAAAACGTCGGTAAAAAGTTATTTTTAGCAACGTTTTACCAAAAACATCAACAAATTTCATTCTTAAAATTAACTTCATTTTAAAAAAAAAACAGAGATTAGTACCGACGAATAATAAAAAGTCGGTAAAATTATTATTTTTATTTATTTTTGTTTTTTATTTTACTGCCGAAAAAAAAACGTCGGTAAAAGTTTTTTTAATTTTTAATTATTTTTTTTATTTTATCGTAGAAAAAAAAGTCGGTAAAAGTGTTTTTATTTTTATTTATTTTTCTTTTTTATTTTACCGATGAAAAAAAAACATCGGTAAAAGTTTTTTTATTTTTTATTTATTTTTCTTTTTTATTTTACCGACGAAAAAAAACGTTGGCAAAAGTGTTTCTATTTTTATTAATTTTTTTATTTTACCAACGAAAAAAAATGTCGGCAAAAGTGTTTTTATTTTTATTTTTTATTTTACCAACGAAAAGAAAAACGTCGGTAAAACTATTTTTATTTTTTTTAGTTCTATTTTTTATTTTACCGACAAAAAAAACGTCGGTAAACACTACAACAACTTGCACTTAGCGACGCTTTACTAAAAGAATGTCGGCAAAGTTCAATCTTAAGATTAATTCATTTTTAGGAAAAATAAATATCAAAGACTATTATCGACGAATTTTATTTTTTGTAAAACATCAGTAATGTTTAATTTTATTTTTAATTTATCAGAGTCCTTTACCGATGAGTTTTTTTTACCAACAAAAATTAGCGTCATAAAATTTATTACTGACGTTTAATATAAAACGTCGGTAAAGGTTGGTAGACTTTTTTACTTGTTTTTAAATAATAAAAATAAAATAAATTTCATAGATGAAAATCCGTTTTTGCGACGAAAGATAAACGTCGGTAAATCTCCCACTTATTTTTTCCCTCTCCTGCCTCCAAAAGCCCTCTTCTCTCTCTTTATCTATCTGTTCCTCTCTCTCTCTTTCTGCTATTTCTCTCTCTCGGTTGATCTCTCCATGCTCTCTCTCGCTCGATCTGTTATTCTCTCACTCTCTCTGCTCTCTCTCTATGTTATTTCTTTCTCTCTCTCTCTCTCTCTCTCTCTGGATTAACCTAAATCTTCAAAACGGAACAATACTCCAACCATCATCTGCTAAAACTCTCGAAGAACCTGGCCAGCATCTCTCCATTTTCCTTCTTGCCAGACGCCATTGATCATTCAAGAAGGTATGTGAAACCTCATTCTAGTTTAATCTTCTCCTATCTCTACTCCCTCATTATCTTCTTCGTACCAGTTAGATCCGCACACTGCTGATCGCCCAAACCCCTGCCCGCCCTGCCCGCCCCACCACTACCAGCCGTCCATTGATGCATTGGCCGTCCACCCTAACTTTTTAGCGACGTTTTACTAAAAAACGTTGGCAAAGTTCAATTTTCGATTTAACTTCATTGTTAGGAAAAGTAAAAACCAGAGATTATTACCGATGAATTATAAAACATCGGTAAAATTGACTTTTAGCAACGTTTCCTTGAAAACCGGCTGCAAAGTTCAATTTTATTATTAATTTCATTTTTAGGGAAAATAAATATCAAAAACTATTATCGACGAATTTTATGATGTCGGTAAAATGAGCTTTTAGCGACGTTTTTTTTTGTAAAACGTCGGTAAAGTTTAATTTTGTTTTTAGGAAAATTAAAAATAGAGACCTTTACTGACGAATTTTTTTTTTTACCGACGAAAATTAGCGTCAGAAAATTTATTACCGACGTTTTATATTAAACGTCAGTAAAGGTTGGTTGACTTTTTTACTTATTTTTAAATAAAATAATAAAATAATTTTTACCGACAAAAAATATAAATGTCGGTAAATATATTTTTTCCATCTCCCGCCTCCAAAAGCCCTCTTTTCCCTCTCCTCACTCATTTCTTTCTCTCTCCTCACTCCATTCCCCAACTCCAGCTCCGGCTTTCTCTATTTCATCGCCCCCACCTCTCCATCGTCCTCCTCTCATCACCTCCATCCCAACTATCTTCGCACCCCTCCATAACCCATCTCCATCGCCCTCACCGCTCATCCCTTTCTATCACTCCCGCCCTCTCCAGACCTCTCCAAGGCGCACGACCCACTTCATCTTCCTCTGCCAGACGACCAAGCAGCACTGCCAAGCGTGCGCAGCACCCCCCAGACGCTCGCAGAGCCTTCATCTTCCTCCTCACGCAGTCGGACTCCTCCCCTGCACCAGGTACACCCCTCCCTCTTCCTGCACTCCGCACACACCGCGCACCTCTCTCTTTCTTCTCTGTTCTCTTTCTCCCTCATTCCCCATCTCTCTGTTTCCTCCCTGTCTGCTCTCCTCCCTCCCTTCCTCTCTTCTTCTTCCTCCCCTGTCTCCCCTCGCCTGCACTTGCTGCAGCGCCCACTTGCATACCACTCTCTCTCTCCCTCGGTTCTCTCTCTCCCTCTCTTCTCTTCTTCCTCCCCTATTCCTCTCCCTCTCCCCTGCTTCCTCATCTGTTCCGCCACGCGCCCACCTGCACACCACTCCCTCTCTCCCTTGGTTCTCTTTCTCTCTTCCTCTCTTCTCTTCTTCCTCCCCTATTCCTCTCCTCTCCTATGCCCTGCGCAGCCGCCTTTTCCTCCTCCTCCTCTTCTTTCTTCCTTCCTTATCCTTCTCCCTTTCCCCTTTCTCATTCCACGCTCTCATCAACCCCCTCTCTCATTTTCCTCTCCATTCTCCACTCATTCATCTCATCTCCCATCTAATTTTCGTTTCTCGCTTTCTTCTGATTTCTTTCCTCCCCCTCTTTGCCCAGTGGACCACCGAGCACCATCACCACCACTATTCCAGTGGGCCATCGATCAAGTGGGCTCCATGATCTTCATCATCCCTAATTTCAAGGTTCACTATTTGGTAAGCTTCTTCCATTTGATTAGGTTTTGTTAATTGGTGGTTTTCCATTAATTAGTATTAGATTAGTTTGTTAGCATGTTAGATTGCAACCTGTAGAGTTATTTTTGTGGGTTTGTTTCTAATTCATAGGTTTTGAGCATTTTGAGCTAAGTTGTGGATTTGAGCATTTTGGATTTCCTCACCCAAAGGCAAGTGAATATGTATTTATTTTTATGGATATGCAAGTGTTTTTATGGAACTGTAGCTTTGAAATGATTTCATTATTGTTTTAGATTTAATTGTCAAATGGTTTTGATTTATGGAAAATAAATGGGATGAATTGTGATGATGGAGATGATGTGTTTAAACTTTAAAGTCTTTGATTCTCTTGCTAAGGATGTTATCTCATATATTGGGTGGTTGCTTCATTCGTGACTGCAAATTTTACTTGATGTATTTGTTCTCATAGCTTGTATTGTTCCAAGAGTCAATGCCCATCTTTGGGAACAACCATATGCTTCTCCCTTTATTTTGTCTTTTTTTCATTATTAGTAAAACTATTTTTATTTTTCAAAAAGACAAAAATGGAATAGATTTGACAAAGATGTTGAACTCCAAGTCTCCAATTAATTTTAACTTTGGGTTAGCTCCCGCTTGGTTGCATCTATATTTCTGAGAGTGCAAGTGAATGTGAGGTTTCCCCAATTCTTTATACAATGTAGAATCTAGTTTGGAAATACATATAACTTTCCAAGTCACTTTTGACAGTATTAAATTTGAGGCAATATCATAAATGTTTGGTACAAAGGAGTTTGCTAGACTCCCTGCTTCTTCTCATCTGCTGTATGGAGAAGTTGAATTGAGAGTTGTGGCATCATGCATTCATGCATGCTAGTTGTATCATTCTCTCCTTTTTTTAATGTATTGTAGTGATTTACGCAGAATGCAGAAAAACTTGCATCTCTAGGGCTCTCGCCGACCGCATGTGCTATATTTGGTTCGGCTAAAGGGACAAACGAGAAGGGAAAGAGGAATGTTAGTTGGAATGATAAGGATGAGAACTACATTCTCCCCGAAGATGATGATGTAAATGACGAAACATCTTGGTCTCAATCGGATGAGGTAATCTTTCTATGAATGCCTATGACGTGTACTTTAAAATATTAGTTTTGATGGCGAAACTCATGCTAAAAATGATTTCCATTTCCATTTAATGTAAATTGTTGACATTCACTTTACTAATATTATTAATTTTTGCTAATAATTATTTATTTTCCTTGTCACTTTGATTTAAGCCAGATTGCAGATATGCCTCGGGATAAGAGGGTGAGATGTGCTCGGAGTCAGGTTAGCTCATGTAGAGAGCACACCTGAGGCCTCGACACAGCCTCTGCCGATTCAGCCTCCGACCACACAGCCCTCGCCAACCCAGCCTCCGCCGAGTCCTCATATAGTCGGGAGCAGCGTAGGTGAGAAAATTATGACCTTTTAAAATCCTGAATTCACCTCAATTTAATGATTTGTGTTCACTAACTCATTTTGCATTGTCATCTTAACAGCATCAGCCCCAGCCTCGAGGTTCCGAGCCGTGTAAGGGGTGTTATGCGAGGGGAAAATGCGACAAGGCTGATGAGACAGTTGGGTCATAGTATCCCGGTTCCGATCCCCATCTCCAGTCATAGGCCAAAAGGGGAACATGCCCCATCACTGGTTAACCATCTTGAGTTAGCCATTAAAGAGGTTGCCCCAGTTAGGCCCCATGGTTGGAAGAAGCTTGACAGTGGGATCAAGCTTGCCGTCATTGCTACAGTTCAGGTAAACTGAAACGAGAAATATCAACCCAACTTATTATAGTTGTGCTCCTCATTACAATATCTGATTATATTTTGTTATTACTAATCTTTATATGGCTATCCCCTAATTGCAACAATTTTTTTATATCTGGGACTACGAGGGCTGTATGCGGCTCAGGGCGGACATTGACCGCCAATGCGGGGTTTTGTATAGGAGTTGAAAGTACGAGCTGCATAATCACTATCTCGAGCTGTTGGAGCAGGGGTTTCCCCGACCCCAGGACCACCCGGCAGAGGGTTGTGATCCAGCTGACTGGCAGTTGATGGTCTCGCAGTGCTGGGAATCACCAGCCTGGAAGGTAACTTGGGATGTTATCTACAATAATTAATTATATTTCAACGTAATTCTATTAGTAATGATTTTATAAATGATTGATATTGTATTATTGTTTTTTTATGTAGGCGAAGTTGAAAAATGCTCAAGAGAGTCGAGCCAAGCTGCCATATAATCATACTAGTGGCTCCAGGTCATTTGCATCGAGGATATCTCTGATGATACTAATTATATTCATATGAAGAAACTTGATTAAGTTCAATTAATTTATCAATATGTAGCTAGGTTGATATCTAATACGAAGCTATTTCAATTAACAGATGGCACAGAATGCCGGTCAAGCATCGCCTATTACTCAGTTCTTCCGCGACACCTACTACAGACAAAAGAGTAATGAGTGGGTAAACGAGGTGGCTTAGCAGAGACATACGTTTGTTAATAAATCAATTATGATCAATAATGCCATAAAAGCATTCTAAGTCCTTTATTGATTTAAATGGCAGGAGGCCTTGGTGCAACGGACTAAGGAGCATTCGCAGCCCTTTATCACAGCTCCGATGACTGAGGAACAGATTGTTGTTGATGTGCTTAGGAAGAGGTCGGGATACTTAAATGGGTATGGGATATATACGAGGACCTCTTCATCTTCCACATAGTCTCTGGCACCGCATCCTGACGTGATCGCCCTGCGAGAGCAGCTCCCACAAAAAAAATGGAAACTAGCACGAGCACTTCGGTCGAGGGTAGAGTAACTTGTAGGAACTGACAGTTCGCAAATAGGATTCCCGGTTAGAGAATTAGAAGCGAAAACATAGGATTTCCCAATACTTAGGCTCGAAAACGGCCCGCCGGGGGTCCGAAATGGGAAACGGCCCCCGAAAAAATTAAAAACCGGCACGAGCACTTCTGTCGAGGCTAGATTAACTTGTACAAACTGACGGTTCATAAATAGGACTCCCGGTTAGAGAATTAAAAGAGAAAACATAGGATTTTCCAACACTTAGGCTCGAAAACGGCCCTCCGGGGGTTCGGAATAGGAAACGGCTCTCGAAAAAATTGAAAAATCGGCACGAGCACTTCGCTCGAGAGTAGAGTCACTTATAGGAGCTGACGGTTCATAAATAGGACTCCCGATTAGAGAATTAGAAGCGAAAACATTGGATTTTCCAACACTTAGGTTCGAAAACGGCCCGCCAGGGGTTCAGAACTGGAAACGGCCCCCGGAAAAATTAGAAACCAGCACGAGCACTTCAATCGAGGGTAGAGTAACTTCTAGGAACTGACAGTTCGCAAATAAGACTCCCGATTAGAGAATTAAAAGTGAAAACATAGGATTTTCCAACACTCAGGCTCGAAAACAGCCTGCCGGGGCTCAAGAACGGGAAACGGCCCCTGAAAAAATCGAAAAACCGACACGACCACTTCGGTCGAGGGTAGAGTAACTTTTAAGAACTGACGGTTCGCAAATAGGACTCCCGGTTAGAGAATTGGAAGTGAAAACATAGGATTTTCCAACACTTAGGCCCGAAAAGGCCCGCCGGGGGTCTGGAATGGGAAACGACCCCCGAAAAAATAAAAAGCCGGCACGAGTACTTCGGTAGAGGGTAGAGTAACTTGTAGGAACTGATGGTTCGTAAATAGGACTCCCGGTTAGAGAATTAGAAGTGAAAACATAGGACTTTCCAACACTTAGGCTCGAAAACGGCCCGCCGAGAGTCCAGAGAAAACGGCTCCCGGAAAAATCAGAAACCGGCATGAGCACTTTGCTCGAGAGTAGAGTAACTTATAGGAACTGATGGTTCGCAAATAGGACTGCCGGTTAGAAAATTAGAGACAAAAACATAAGATTTTCCAACACTTACGCTTGAAAACGACCCGCCGGGAGTCCAGAACGGGAAACGGCCCCCGAGAAAATCGAAAACGAGCACAAGCACTTCGGTCGAGGGTAGAGTAACTTGTAGGAACTGACGGTTCGCAAATAGGACTCCCGGCTTGAGAATTAGAAGCGAAAACATAGGATTTTCCAACATTTAAGCTCGAAAACGGCCCGCCGGGGGTTCAGAACGGAAAATGGCCCCCAGAAAAATCGAAAACCGACACCAGCACTTCGCTCGAGGCAAAATTAACTTGTAGGAACTGACGGCTCGTAAATCAGACTCCCGGTTAAACGAATTAGACCTAAAAACGTTGGATTCTTAACACATGTTTATCTTTCATTTATAATTTAACTCGTTGAAAAGATTCTAATGTTGTTTTTGTCATTGCAGATTGATGGACGCTTTGGGGTCGGTTGCAGACTTGTGGGGGTGTTTTATTATTTTAATTTATTTGTATATATATATATTGGACATTCATATGGGACTGTATCAATTATTGATTGTAATATTTGTTTATTGAGATGAATGACTTGATGAAAAATGGCGATGGTTGTTTGTTTATTTAGCAACTTTTGTATGCATGCATTTTTTATGTTGAATATTGGTACATGAACAGGTTTATTTTTTATACAGGTGTATAAACAGGTTTATAAGAAAATTATACTGAAAAAACAAATATAACATTTTAAAAAAATACTTTTTTCGACGTTTATTTTTGTCGGCAAAAGTAAAAAGAAAAATTAAAAATAAAATAAATACTTTTGCCGACGTTTATTTTCATCGGCAAAAGTAAAAAGAAAAATTAAAAAAAAATAAAATACTTTTGCCGACATTTATTTGCGTCAGCAAAAGTAAAAAGAAGAATTTTTTAAAAATAAAATACTTTTTACCGAAGTTTATTTTCGTCGGCAAAATAAAAAAGAAAAATAAAAAAAATAAAATACTTTTGTTGACGTTTATTTTCGTCGACAAAAATAAAAAGAAAATTTTAAAAAAATAAAATACTTGTTGACAAAAGTAAAAAGAAAATTTAAAAAATAAAATACTTTTTGCCTACGTCTATTTTCATCAGCAAAATAAAAAATTAAAATTAAAAAAAAATAAAATACTTTTGCCGACGTTTATTGTCTTCAGCAAAAGTATAAAAATAAAATTTTTAAAAAAATAAAATACTTTTTGCCGTCGTTATTTTTGTCGGCAAAATAAAAAAGTAAAATTTAAAAAAACAAAATACTTTTACCGATGTTATTAAAACGTGGGTAAAAGTGAAATAATCGTCGGTAAATTTTTTTTTTGCCAACGGAAAATAATTTATCGTAAAAGGTTTTGTCGACGAGGTTTTACCGACGTCTAGTAGACGAAAGAATTTTCATCGGTAAATATTTTTACCGACGTTTTAGTGACTTTTGGCAACGAAAATTTTCGTCGCTAAAAGTGCAAGTTAATGTAGTGAGTCGACGACAAACTGCTGGTTTTATATATGGGGCATAGAGTCGACGACAAACTACTGCTTTTATATATGGTATAGATATAGAGTCGAATACAAATTGCTGCTTTTATATATCGTCTACTCTCCATTTGGCACGTGTTTATATATGAGTCGACGACAAAGTGCTGCTTTTATATATGGGGCTATAGATATAGATATAGATATAATGGTACGGTTAACCGTGTGCCGGTTAGCCAAACCGTATTATACAGTTTTGTTCGATTAATTACCATAAGTCAAGACTTAAAACCGTAATCGAACCATGAAGCGTGGTTTTTCGATTTTAATAACCGTAACCATTACCAAACCGTAAAATACGGTTATTAACCGCCTGATAGGTTTGGTTCGGTAGGTTAGACGGTTTTTCGGTTTCCCTTTACACCCCTAAAAGTTTATAAACTAGTTGTAAGTGAGGTGGCGCGAGATAGAACAAACCTTTAAAACTAATTTGGATTAAAAATATATGTGTCTATACCTACCTCTCTTTTTGGACAGTTTCAAAAAGCTATAGAATTGTTGGTCATTTTGAAAAAAATACATAAAGATTCGAATATTTTTAAAAAGTATATATTTTTTTCACAATTCTTCCTATCAAGTCATTTTCAAAAAAAAAATAGAACAGAAAAGAATACCCTGTCATTTTTCAGATTTTCTCTTTAATATATCATTTAAGAAAAAATGATCCAATCCAATCCAAATGACTTAGTGGACTTGAACTACCTTTATGTATGGATTGATAAAAGAACTGAGGGTTTCAAATTATTAAAATACTAGCTTCATTAAATGGTTATAATCATCTAAATCAAAATGGTGGGTTTTAGGAGGAAAGAAGTTGAGAAAAGATAAAAATCTATCATAAGAGAAGGGTATTTTTGTCATTTTTCAAAAAAAAATTATATTGAGGAATTGATCTAAAGAATTTTAAAAAAAATTTATACTTTTTTAAAATGTTCAAATCTTATGTACATTTTAAAAATAAATCAAATGTTTTATACTTCTTCTAAAATCTCCCAAACCGGTACCAAATTTGCCCTGGTTAAGAAAGTCAACTCCAACATCACCCTTTTAACCCAACCCAGCAAGAAATGTAAGGTAATGTTGTATCAAACAAATGGGCCACGAGCCTCAACATTGTAATTCTCTCTTATCATACACGTGGGGCCCACTGTTGATGTTGAACCCCTTGAAAACAAGGATCCCAATTAATGATGATCGGGATTGGTCGAACAACATTCATAGATTTGATGATTGAAATACTGAGTTTTTTTTCATAATAACACCTTCAAATAAACCAATTCCCATAATAGCACCCATTTGAAAATAATACCCATAATAGCATCCCGAGCCTGCGTGGCATATCCAATGCAAGGCATATTAATGACGGTACAAGAAGGTCAAAATTTCCACTACACCTCATTCCGTTGTAATCCAAACCACCAATGTGATAATCCTTACTATCATTGGGTGATAGACATATTCCGAGAGTTGATAGAATATTCTATATTAAGAAGGTTTGGTCGTGATGATGATATTGATCAAGTATTATTTAGATTAGGAGTATCTTTGATTTGATTTATAACGTGATTAGGTTCATCAAGATCCATATCTGGTAATTGAGGTGTCTTTTTTCCCTACTAAATGATATGTTCACTCTAAACTGTATAGCCAACAGCTTTCATATAAAGGGTAAGGATTTTGAGAGAGAGAGAGAGATTACTTTCTTCTTGATGGGTCTCCCCAGTCATTCCACCCTCCAGGGATCACAACGCCATCCAAATTACAGAAGGAATTGACAACCCTTGCATATCTACCCCAAGCTATTCCCAAGTATATGATCCCTGAACCAGTCAATCTACAATTAAGGAAAGAGAACCCCGAGTTATCAGATGTCGAATTCCTCTCAGAAGCAGCAATAGCTCCATAACTAGCTGCAGTAGTATGAAGTGTACAGCCCTGATTCAAGACACCCATTACTAGTATTAGAATCAGAATCTTATTTAATCCGAGAAAATTAGAGCATCCATGGCAGTCTTTGGATCAAATATCAATGGAAATCACCATAGTTCACCAATAAGTACATATTGAATGCCTACTCTATCATGTGTCTCTGCTCAATGACTCCCTACTTCATAAATGTGCACCATTGTTTGGGGTTAAATTTCAGACCCACAAAAAGAAGTATGCCCCACCTTTGTATACTATGGCCATTGGATGTCAGGAACCCAATGATTGCCTCAGGCACCCCCTCTTACCATCATAATCAGACGCTCTAAATACTTCACCAAGAGCTTAAAAACTGACTCAAGACCATTCTTTATATAGATACAAGTCATTTTCCAGTTTCTCTACTGCACATTTTGCCGGTGCAGTTCAATGGCCATTAACATTGAATCACTGTGATAGGTGGGTGCCTTGTGAAAACCGGGTTACCTTCTATACTGTGCACTAGTGCATTTGAGGTGGGGCCTACTTCTATTAACTAAAGTTATTTCAGATCAAATTATGATCAATATGTTTGTGTGTGGATCAGATAGAGTGAGAGAGGAGAGAAATCATAATGCAGTAACATATGAAAGAGCGTAGAAATTCCTGATGCAAGATCATTTAACTTGATACAAAGATCTTCCATTGCCAAAGATGAAATCGATGGATCCTTGAATGTAACATTTGTGGAAGTAATGCCTTCCTCGCTGATCGAACAGAGTATCTTGGGAGCCCAAAATTCTGCATCTGAAGAAAACGGTTTTATCGCCTGATACTCTCAATGCGACAGCTTGCATTCCAGTTGCTCCAGGCTGAGGGCCTGTTTCTTTTCAAGAATTTCTGACAGGAATTCAAGCTGTCTGGGAATTCCTGAATTCCAGTCAGAAATTCCATGTTCATTTATGGGAATTCCCAGCATTTGAGGTAACTGGCATTTTAAAATTCCAAAAAGGTGGAATTCCCAAATGCTAGCCTTTACTCTAGCATTTAGAAATCCAGCCATTCCGGGATACTTCGTTTGCAACTCTAGGCATTCCGATAGAACTCCGGTTCTCCCAACGGTCGATTGTCATCTTCTATTCTATGTGACTGCACAAAAATCAGATCCGGTAATCTTCTTCCTCTGAACTCCTCTTCCTCACCTGATTTATTTTTTCATTTTTCTTCCATCTTGTTGCATGCTTTTTTTTTTTCTAAAGTGTTTTGATGGAAAGGAGATCCGGTAATCTTCTTCCCCACTGATCTCCTCTGGCCATGTGTTATTCCGAGGAAGGAACCTCTTTTGGCCAACCTTTGTGAATCGTGACTGCATGAGATCCTCGTGATTAACCCTATGGCCAGCCTTGGCCTGATTTGATCTGCATCAGATCATACCATATCTGATCTGGTGTAGTTTTTATAAGTTAATATGATATGATATGATCTTTTCTTAAGAATTTTAGCATCTTTTGTGGTTCTCTTGCTTTTAATTTTGTGTGTTCGTGTGTGGCTTTTGATCTTTGTTTGTGTTTGGCTTTTGATCTTGTCTATGTAAAAGAAGAGAATGACCTGTATGGATAAAGAGGTTTAGATTTCAGATAAAAACCGAAACAGACGAATCCGATATCAAGTCCGATTTTTTCCCGTTTCTGAAGATTCGGATGGAATAAAACAGATCGGATTTAGGGGATATTATCTGCGAAGGAGACTATAAGCGAATAGTTGGGTTTTTGTAACGGAATCAATTCATACCTTTCGAAGAGGAGAAGAAGGTGTCGAAGCAGAGATTTCGTAGAGAGAGAGAGAGTGTGTGCAATGGCTTTACAACTGAATACCTCCAGCACATTAAATACCTCTCACTGATGAGCCCACCTCTCTCTCTTCCAGAGTCCATTGAAATAGATGGCCAGGATGCACTCATCTTCGATTTTTTTTTCATCTTATGAATTTTCTTTTTTCATCTTATGAATTTTTATTCACAGTTGGATTGAATTTTAAAATAAAATACTAATTTTATGTGCAACGGATTTATGTGCAAGGAATGCTTCTTGGCTACTTAATTTATGTGCAACGAATTTTAGACTCTGTTATCTGTAGAGACATCTTTGACGGAATAATTTTAGCAGCATTTACAAACTATTTTGAGGTATGAATTTGCATTTTTTTTCCCTTTCTTTTGAATTCGTTGTGATCTATCTCCATCTTAAAGAAATCACATTGATTTGATGATCTGATATGAGAAACCATAAATTATAAATGATTTTATTTGGGAGGATTTTTTTCTCGTTAGATGGGCGTGTTGAGTATTGAGGTAGCTGGTGGGGGGTATTTGGCTGTGGAGTTTGTGATAATTTAGTAAGTAGTTGTCTAATTAATTTAATAATAGTATATTGGCATGGAGTTAAGTGGTGGACCATGAGCTGATACTCTCATCGAGACAATAGGAAAAACCCAAAACGGATGAAAATTTGGGTGAGTGGAGCCTGTTGATGCATGATTTTCTAAAGCTATGTGCATGATCTATGGGTCTGTGTTTTGATTTGAATTTGATTTATTGTTTTTTTTTTAGTCTTTTTATACCTTCTTTGTATAAGTCTTGCCTAGTCCGCCCCACCTAAATAAAAATTCTGGGTCCGCCACTGCTTCCGTGAGAAGTCTTCTTTGAAGCTCTTTCTCAATAGAGACAAACAAAAGCTACTACTTTGAGTACAGAAAGATTGCATTGGGATCTCTTTTGCTTTTTTTTTTTTTTGGTTGATCTCTGTTGAAGAGGTCTTTTTTTTTCCAATGGATCATCTCTTACCTTAATCCGATCGCTTTTTTGGAGCTGTTACGAAGATAAAGTAGGTACTTTTAGTCACTGATCTGAATTTTTTATTGTTGATTTCAGTGTTTTGTTTTCTAGATTCTTGATTACATGATATGGATTCTAATTCTTCTCGTACCTAAGGTTCATTTGTGTTCATTTTGAGAGATTGGCGTGATTCTTATTTTTGGGTTCTTTGTTAATTTTTTTTTTTGTTGAACAGAGGACTATTTTATCATGATAATTCCGTGTGAGCAAGTTTTCATGATAATTCCATGTGAGCAAGTTTTCATATGGATTTACACCATTTTAAGAGTTTCATTTTTTTTATATCATTATAGGAGAGTAAAGACGGAATTCTACGACTATTGGAAAGTGCTCATTTGCTGTAGAAGGTCAACAATATTTTAAATCTAAAGGATTATTTCTCAATGGAAGGTATTTAGTCTTCCTTAATTGTTTATTCAATTTAATATGATGTTGTTATGGAATCTGTTATGGAACGATTTGAGCTCTTTGTATATAATGATTTTACTTCCTTTACTTTAAAATGCTTGAATATAACAAAATGTCCAATTACATAACAACAGAATCCGACAATCAAATCATATCCGCTGTTGTTTCTGCTGTGGCCGCATGTTGCGAGTTGGCTACACTATGGCTAACTTTAGAAGAGGAGCAGTATAGGAAAAAACGTCGTGTCTCATCATTGTCGGGCAAGACATGGGTGAAAGAACTTTTGTCAAGCGATGGGCCTCAGTGTCATGAGAACCTTCGTATGAGCCCTGATTGTTTTTTGAGACTGCGTGATACACTTATGCAACGAGGACTCCTTCAACATACAAGAATTATGTCCGTGGATGAGCAGCTAGCCATGCTTTTACACATTTTGGCCCATAATGTCACTAACAGAGTCATGGCCAATCGGTTCAATCATTCAGGAGCCACCGTTAGTCGGTATTTTCATACCGTGTTAGATGCGATTTGCAAAGTTTATCCAAACTATGTTCAAATTCCTGAAAATGTACCTACTCCACAACAGATTAGAACAAATACAAGATTCTACCCATATTTTAAGGTTAGTGTATTATATAGTTTTTATTTCTAATATGGTTACTATATTAAGTGATATGTTGATGTGATCCTAAACTTGCTCTTTCGCTCAATAGGATTGCATAGGGGCAATAGATGGTACACATGTATCCGCTCATGTACCATTTTCAAAGCAGGCAAAATATCGAAATAGGCATGGCCAACTATCACAAAATTGTCTCATGGCAAGTGGATTTGATATGAAGTTCCAGTATGTGCTTGCAGGATGGGAGGGGTCTGCAACTGATGCTACTGTTCTTTTCTCCGCGTTGAACAGAGGCAATATATTAGCGGTTCCGGATGGTAATAGAACCATTCAAATGTGAAGTAACTAGTTTAGTTGTACATTTTTACTTATTACAAACTAATTTATAGTTACCACTGCTTTACTTTTCAAATGTAGGTAAATTTTATCTAGTCGATGCTGGTTATGGTAATGCACCTGGGTTCCTAAAACCATATAGAGGGGTGCGCTACCATCTCAAAGAGTTTGAAGAACGTCCGCCAACAAATTCTCAGGAGCTTTTTAATTTGCGACACTCCTCATTGCGTACCACCATAGAACGGGTGTTCGGAGTGGTTAAAAATCGTTTTTCAATTCTAAGAATGCCACATGGATATTCATTGACCACCCAACGGGACATGGATATTCATTGACCACCCAACGGGACATTGTAATTGCTTGTTGTGTTTTAACAACCATATAGTTATGCATGGTGTTGGAGACCCAATGCTCGGAACTATTTCCACGACAAATGCATCCAGGATCGATCCTCCCTTAACAAGGGCTAGAAATACAACAACTATCCCAAGGTGGAATAGAGATACTTGGCCTGCATTTCGAGATTCCGTAGCAGAACAAATGTGGATAGATTATGAACAGCAACAACAAAGAAATCAACAAGGATGAAAATTTGACATGATGTTCCTTGCTACTATGTTTGACATGATGTTTTTGTCATCACTTTTTTGACATGATGTTTTTTGGCACCATGTTTTGTCTTATTGGAGAATATTTGGCATGATGTTATGGTTATCCTTTTTATTGTCTTAATGAAGAATTCTGGATTTCTTTCATATCTATTTAATTTGCAGTTCATTCTCATTTTTTTCAGTCCATTTTTAGTAAATAATTTTCATTGACATTTCATTAGGATCCCAAAGGAAAGAAAATTACAAATGGAGCCCAACTGCAGAAAGGGTTTTAATGGATACACTCCTAGAAATGAAGCTGGCAGGAAGAAAGGTTGAAAAAAACTTCAACACTGCTTGTTGGGCACAAGCTATAGCTAAAGTGAAGGAAAAAACAGGGTTGGAACCAAGTATAAATAATGCAAAAAATAAGTTCAAAAATTGGCGTCAACGATATAGGGAGGTAAAACAACTTCTTACTATGTCTGGTTTTGGATGGGACGATACAACAAAGATGGTTACTGCTCCAGAAGATGTTTGGGGAGCTTTGGAGTAGGTAAATTAGCATTACTTTTATTTAACTCATTACTTAATTGCATTTTTGGGTAAATAAATAATGTTCTAGTTGATTTAACTTGATGCAGGCTAAGAGCAAATTGGCTAAATATAAGAACATTACCATCAAGTTTTACGATGAACTACATGATCTTATTGCTGACGATACAGCTGAAGGTGATATAGCCATGACTGGAACTGAACGAAGCCAAGTAAATGTTGACTCAATCATGATAGAAGAAGAAGATTTCATCATCCCCAACACTTTTGACAACCAGACAGCTGGATTGGATGACATTGACGAGCCTCACTTGCCTCATACTAATGTGAACTCACCAGAGAATGGACCAGCTCCAGCACATCAAAGTAGTAGTGGCCGAACGAGGAAGAAACGTAAGTCGACAACAAGCGATGAAGTGAAAGAAACATTGAAAGATGTTGCAAATGCTGTCCGTGAGCTTGCAGAGCGCATGAACAACCCATATCATAGCATATTAATCCCAAAGATCACCGGAGTTGTTCGTCCGCTTTCTTTTATACCATCTAATATGAAAATGCATATCATTGACTTTCTTGCTAGTGATGATAGAAAGGCGGAAACATTTCTAAGCTTCAATGATGATGAGAAGATGCGATGGCTAGAGATGCATTTTCAACCAGGATCGTCAAGTGGTGCTTAGTGAATTTAAAACATAGTTCATCGATGGATAAGTAGTATTTTGATTATGATTTTGTTAAGTGTTTAAACAATGCTTAGTGATGAGGAATGATCGTTGAAAAACCTTTTACTTTGGACTTATTATGCTTTGAAACTATGAAGTTGCTATGTTAGAACTATTAGGTACTTATTTCATACTTTTTGTCATTTGTTAATGTTGTGGATGTAGTTGATTATGAGGTAGATTTGAAGTTCAAATTTGGATTTGATTGGACTTTTGTTGGGTTATTTGATTTATAATGGTGGATGTTATTTTGTTGGCATTATGGTGGATGTTACTTTGGCTCATATTGGTTGAGATTTATAATGGTTGTCATATTCATGAATATTTTAGCCTTATATAAGCATACATATAATGCATAAATATATAGAAATCCACTTAGAAATTCAAGTAGTTATGAAACAGGGAATTTATGGAATTCAGGTTGGATGAAATTCTCAGACAGGAATTCCAGTATGAAAGAAACAGGGAATTCAGGAATATCAGGATTCAGCAGCATTTCAAAATTCTAGCACCTCGAATTCTGTAAATTCCAGCAGACATGAATTCCAAGAATTCTTGTAAAGAAACGGGCCCTGAGGGATTGGAGCTGTATTCTGTTACCCATCACAAACAGTTTGTTTTTAATTCGCTTTCATTAGAACAAATAAAATACCCTCATGCATATCAAATTGGAAGTGATTAAATAATCCTGAAGGAAGATAGTTAAACGTTTCAGTTCTTTCTTGCGATCGATTAAAAATCAGGGCCAATGTTCTAAACATTGATATCTGTAGAAATTTGGACCTTCCTGTACCGCCTCAGGATTGGATATGCCACGTAGGCTTGGGATGCTATTCTGGATATTATTTTCAAATGGATGTTATTATGGAAATTAGATTATTTGAGGGTGCTATTATGGAAAAAAAACTCGAAATACTCGGATTGGCTTCTTTTGAACAGACGGTTGGAAAGGAAGCTAGAAACTATGTGTGTGATCTTTCAATCTGAAGGACTTTCTTGTTATGATCTTTAGAAGACTTTCAAACAGAACACAAGGTACATGACAAAGTAGAAATCACATATCACTTGAACAAGGGAAATCTTGTAACTTCTTATTTTCAATTCATATCTTATAACTCTCTTATTTTCATGTAAATATTCTAAAAGAAATAAGGAATCTTTCATGATATAAGATTTTCTTTTCATTTTTTCTTAGAAAAGATGACCATATTAGTATGTATTATCTTGTTTTTACCATTGCATCTCTGTTGTTTTCAGGGTTCTTACTAAAGCAAATAGATTGCACATCTATTTTAAGTTTTTAACACATAAATTTGTGAAGATGTAAACCTAGCCACATAACTGTGGAGCCAAATGGGTCTAAAATTATGCAAATACATGAGACCACCGGACACCTTTCCATAGTCAAAAACATACTTTTGACCTATTAACAAGTGCTTTTAAAGACAAACTTACAAGTGGGGTGTAAGTGGTGCCTTTAAGGCAAGAAAGTACATGCAAGTAACAATTGATGAGTTGAAAGAACAACTTTCCAAAACAGTGTGAGAGGAAGCAACCATACTTAGGTGGCTACGGCATATCAGCATTATATTACATAGAAACTGAATACATATAAATATATAACTCATGTCATAAGTGGATAAAAATGAAGATTAACTGTGAATTTTAAAAATAAGCATCAAATAACCTTTCCTTTTTAAGGAAATAAAATAAAATAAAAAAGATGGAAAGTAAACTACTATGGTGATTTCATTTCCCATCTTTTAGTTTTATTTTCCTGAAAGGAAATGTCATTTGATACTCATTTTTTAAAATGCAAGGTTGATCTTCATTTTAACTTATGAATTCAATGTATTCAATTTTTATGTATTTTATTGCAAGCAAGCAAGCCCCTAATTAAAATGCCAATACTTTTATAATGACAGAATCGAAGGAAAAAAGCCTGTAGAAGGGATGCTCATTGTTAGTCCCAAGGTTCCTGCTATAAAACCCTTCACAATGTGCAATTCGAGCTATCGTGATCCAGACCAAAGTTGGAGAAACGTAAGAATGGCATGGATCAATGACCGGGGAGAGCTCTCAGCTTTAGAAGAATATGAAAGAAAATTGCTCCCTTACCCTCTCTTTCTCATATAAATGTTCTTATTCAATTAAAAAAGAAAAAACCTCTCCTACCAATTAGTTTTTATTGTTTTTTACTTGCTTTTACTACTATATTTTGCCCCTTTTCTCTTATTTTTATGTTATGTATTTATTTTTTGGTCAATATGTTATGTATTTGCTTCATTAGCAAGCTTTTAATTTTCTTATATTTTTATAATAAAACCATTCCTAACTGTTCTTATCTACGACAAGGGCATGTCTTCCCATTGCAGCAACATGGAATTGCCATTTTGATTTTTGTTATTGTTTAAGTCAATTAAAAGCATTCGATTCAATAATTTTATAAATTTGACCCAGTCCTCTCTTTCAACTCATGACTTTCTCACTTACCAGAATGAAAGTTTCATGACCTTTTCAATTGTATTTTATGGTAAAGTAATGCATTTAGTGAAGCTTTCTGTTTTTAATTGACACTTATTCTTTGTTACATAAACTTTCTTTCAGTAATCTTTCTATACGAAGACTTTGCAATGGTCCAAAAACTATAACCTTTCTTTTCTAATAACTCATTGAGTGGTTAATGCATATTACTTATTATGGTTTCTTGTCTGTCATATCTCTAGTCGTTTCCACTTTTTACTGAGTTTGATTTTCAGCTAAAATGGTTTGCTATTTGGCGTTTTAAATATGGCCTGGGCCCACTAGGCCTACTGGTCAAGTTACCTAAGACCGGCAAACGAGCTGACCCACAAAAAAAACACACCTATCTCATTGTAATTTGTATACATATATACAGGGCATGCCAGGTTGGAGGATTACTGAGAACTCTTGTTAGGAAGATACTTCAATCGTCTAAATGCTTACGGATCTCTATTGATTTTGGAAGCTATAATTTGGAGGATACCTCAAGCCAAAAGTGTAATCAACAAAGATGGATTTTTGAAAACTCATAAATTAAATAGAGAATTTCAAATGTCGGAAAACAGCTATTGACGTATTGTCAGCAATTTAATTCCAACAGCTAGAACTTTCAATTTTAGCAAAACAAACACCCCTGAATCATGGTCATTGTGATGCAAGCTGGGAGCTGCAAATTAGGATCCAACAATGTAAGGAACCCTATGATTGAATGGTATCGGACCTTAGCTATCCTACTCGAGTTATATTGTATATGTTAAATAGAGTTGCACACAATAAGTTGTGCATAAAAGAATGAAGGATATAAAACTCTATCAGAATAAGCTCTATGGGAAATAGCTTACAAATATTCACTATGCTTGTCTATTGGGCCAGGACTAGTGTATCTTTTTTTCTAAAGATATATTTTGTGAATTATTATAGAGGACTCCGACTTGACCCAGGCCAGGTTAGTGGTAGCATGAAAGACCTGGGCCCAATATAGGGCTTGGAAGTGGACCTAAAAGGATACCCAACTTCCTGTTAATATACACAAAATCCATATACATATAATCGTAGCATCTGGGATAAGGGCCTCCAGCATGAAACAAATGAACCAGAATCCAGAGTCCAGACCCAAATTAAAAATGGGTCCAAGTATTGGATCAATACCCGAATCAAGAATAGGTTAAAATATCTGACCCGTGCTTGATCTTTTTCCTTCTTCCATTGGGCTAGTCGGGTTACACGCGTGACCTACCTGCCCAAATTCATCAAAATCACCACCAAGCCTACTCCGAATCGGATCAAAGGTGGTTTTTTTAATTTTTGGTAGCGGATCCTTTGTTGAAGGGTTTTGATCGACTCATGGTTGGGGGAAATAAATCATTTGTCCGCATACAAAGACTATGACCCCACTTTGATAATAAAAAAATACAAAATAATTTCACTTTGCGTAGAAACTGTGTGGCTAGTTAAGATTTGCATGGAAGATATCAAGCCCTTTTTTGGGATTTATGTCTTGCATTTTGAGTTTACGGAGTGGTCTATTGGGTTAGCCAATGATCAGATTAAGATTCAGAGATGTTTTGGACATTATACATGGATTTTATGGGCTAAGAAAACGGATATTATATATACCATTTTATCTATAACCCTAAACTCAGTAAAGACTCTTGCCCAAGACACAGCCACAATGCCGTGGCTATTAAGCAGATGATCCTGACCTTCTGTTTGGTGGTCAGTCCTTAAAACTGAATTTCGGTTGTCGACAGTATTTCATTGTAACAGTCCATCTGGAGGGGCATTAAATGAACAGTCAAAATCACCAATTGACTGATCACGGGCTCACACTTCTGATGGCTTGAAAGTCTACGTTATAGTGCTGTTGTTTTCCTTTACTCAGTGTACCTGTAACTTGTTATTGCAAAGGGCAGAACAATTGGTATATGTAACTCTAGTTATTTTAAATGTAACTCTAGGTATTTTAAATGCACATATCCTTATTTGTGCATAAACTGAGTTACGTCGCCTTACCAAGATCCAAACAACTTGTTTAGATGTTCTTACATATGGTAGTCGAGTTGGATATTTATTTTCTATTTTTTCTTGATTTTATTTCTTTTAAACATGAGGTTATTTATCCATCATTTTCATACTTTTTACCCATCATATTCGTACTTACTCTTTTGATTCTTTATTTTTAACTCTTGTTTATAGGCTCTTAGAATTCCTAGGAATTTATTTACACAAAACAATCATACCTTGAGGTGTAGTAGTAAGCTTGGGAAGATCATAGCCTAATTGCCTAAACCATAAGTAGTAGTTGAACTGGGTTTTTGCAGAGTTATTAAACCATAATTACTATTGGAAAATGACATGAAAGCAGGACGCCATGCTTCAAAATCAGGAATCGATTTTGTGTTGACTTGCATGAAATGTTGGCCTGTATCAATAATAGGCTCGTCAACTTTTTAATCATGATTTTATTTTCAGTTGAAAAATAAAATGATAGTTGTGTGGGGAGATTTCCAGAACCACAGGATTACGCTAATCACAGCCATCAGATGAGGCTAAGCACTCTCACATGCCATCCGCGTGCCATCCACGTGGCACCAAGCTCACCCCGGCTACCAGGACAGGGGGTCCGGCCGAAGTCAGGCAGCTCCGGGCCGCTAGCGCCGAACTGAGCCACCCCGGGTGCCATTTCGGCAGAAAGCTCCACCCCGGCTGAAGAAGCCGGGATGGAAGCCGAAGCAAGAAAGAGCCTCCACTTGCGCCCCTCATCCCCCACGTCATCAGGCACGCGGAGAGTAGGCACGCGGAGAGATAGGGGCACGAGCTAGTGGGACAGACGCGACATCCAGCCGCTCACAATCTTCGCCAGATCTCTGACAGGGCGGCATCCAGCGGCTGAGGCCACATCAGGGCAAGGCCCGAGGGCAGATCCGATGATCCCCTACCGCCAAAGGCGTCCAACACGATCTGGCCCAACAAGACGCGCATTAAATGCGACGTGGGCTGATCCGACGCGCATTTAATGCAGAGTGGGCTGGATTGGACCGCATTAATTGCAACGTGGGCTGAGCATGACTTCCCAGTCAAATCATGAGACCCATGCCAAGATATCGTCCAAGATATCTTCCAAATCGTCTATAAAAAAGACTGCATTTCACATGCAAGGTACGCACAATACAACTCAGAGAGCTGTTACTCTGCCTCTCTTCTTCCTCTCCTTCCATTGTTCCAGTTCCTTCACTGACTTTGGCATCGGAGAGCCTTGCGCCGCCCAGGCCAGGGTCCTCTGACCGTGTGTTCTTCCCTTTCAGGCTTTCGGACGGCATCCAGTCATCACCATCATCGGATAAGTCCTCTAAGGCTCCCCAGTTATTGTGGGTCATTATTTTCTGCACCTACAATTGGCGCCGTCTGTGGGAAAGTAATATCCCAACCTTCCCAACCTTCCCAACCTTCTTAACCTCAATCTCCCAGAAGCCATGCCTCCGAAAGCTAGGAAGGGCGTAGAGTCCTCGAGAGCAGCGCTCGAGCTGCCACCACCGTCGACAGACGTCCCTCCTCAAGGGCGCTCCCGCACGGTGCATGGCACGTCTGCAGGCGAGGGCCGCTTAGGCTCTCAGCTCTTTGTCGAGTTCCCCTTCCAAGAGGGGCTCGAGGCCTCGATCTCAGCAGAAGAAGTCATGCCACCCAGACGCGATGAGCGTCGGCATTGAAAGTCCTTGGGATCCTAACCCTAGAGGGGGGGTGAATAGGGTGAGCTACACTTAATGACTAATTATGACCAATTTTAATTTCTTTAAAATTAACTAGTCACATGTGATGATTAACATACATAAAATGCGGAAGCTAAACAAATATTTTTTTTTGCTAAAGGTTAATTTGTATTAAGAAAAAGGGAAAAGGGCAAGAAGCCCCCAAATTACAGAAGACTGCACAGGGCAGAAACAACACATTAAACCAAGCCAGCTCATGGGATTACATTTTGAACTACAATACTGAGAAGAGGAGGAGACAACCAGTAGAAGATCCAGAGCAAAAAGAGCCAGCTCCCCTCCAGACCAGCTGCGCTGGATAGAAGGGAAACAGCAACCATCAGGTCAAAACCAAGCGGCTCAGAAATCCTCTTTGCTTGATAGAACAGCGGTGCACCCAGCACTACAGAGAATGGCAGGGGACTGCTGCTCGCCAGACAGAAGGGACTGAACTGCACCCCTGAGAGAACAGCTTGAAACTATCTGCATGCAGAGCTCGTTGAAAGGAGCTCACAACAGAAAACAGACAGCAACTGGATCACAATCGACTGAGAAGGGTGTCAGCATCCAACTAACAGAAATGAAAAGAAAGTAGACACAGAGATCTGCCTCAACTTTCCTAGCCGAATTCCAATAGAGACAGGAGAAGCTCGGGATCCAGGTGCTGAAGCTTAACCCGGGGCTTTCTGAGGAACCCATGGCTCGAGCAGGAAGGAGCACCTCCAGCGGAAGGAGCAACTTTAGCAAAGGTTGACCCATGAGCTTGAAAATTCTGTCCTCTGATCAATTGAACTGAACCACTGAGCAGACACACATAAACTTGAAGGAAGCTGTCCTCAAAGCAATTATATAGGACCAACAGAGCTGGCACAGAGAACCCAAGAGGAGAAGGGGAGAGGCTAGGAGATGTGCAAAAGTCAGTGGTTGTGGTTAGAGAAAAAATGTATGAACAGCTGAAGAGTCCTACCAGAAAAAGGTCTGTTGATAGAACTGAGAGAGGAGGAGAGAAGATCTTTCAGTAGGATCTTGACCTTCGTCTGAGAGGCTCTTAAGTTCCTGTGAATTTGATCATTTCTACATTTCCAGATTACATAAGTAGTGGAGAAGAAGATGGAGGAGACTCCTACTCTTGCTATCTTGTCACAGTTAGCTGAAAGGCTCTGCCAAATTACAGAAGGAGAACAAGGAGCTGTAATATTAACTCCTGCTGCTTGAAGAATCCATCTCCAATGGCCAGAGGCGAAGGGGCAGTGGAAAAATAGATGCAGCACAGTTTCTACATGCTGGTTGCAGAGACAGCACCTGGAGGCTAGACTGATTCCAGTGGCTTGAGCCCAGTCGTTTGTAGGAGTCTTGCAAAGCATCAGGCGCCAAGCGAAGAAGGAGACTCTCGGACTAATGAGGTGGTTCCATACCAGGGGAGCCCAAATTTTGCGGGGCTGAGATTGCCTAATTAGCTGCCAAGCCTCTTTGAGGGATAAGTCTTTCCCTGGGTGGCTTTTCCAATAGATGGAGTCAGCTTTAGCAGGGTCTATAGAGATAGACTGGACGGCACTCCTTAAAGCTTCTTCCACCTCTCTTTGAAGCCCTGATGGCAAGGTCCAGGCTGAGCCATCCTAGAGGGAGCTGACTGTCTGGTGAGGGGGAAAGGAGAAGGAAGGGAACTGATCTGCCAGACTTGACTCTGAAGACCAAGAATCAAACCAAACATCTGCCAATTTGCCATTCCCAATAATCCATTTACTGCCTTCTTGAATGATGTGAGCTGCCTTCCTGATTTTCCGCCACACGCAGGAACCTATTTTGGTCGTGGCAGAGCTCCATAATGTAGCCCTGGGGAAGTACCTCCATTTCATCCAGTCAGCCCAGAGAGAGGCTGACGTAGCAGCTGTCCATGCTAGCTTGACAAAAGAAGCTTCGTTATGGTCTTGGATACGCCTGATACCAAGACCACCCTCAAGGGTGGGAAGACACACCGTATCCCATCGAATCTGACTCCTCTTAGATCTAGTAGCAGCTCCCGACCATAAGAAATTCCTCATTATGCTTCTAAGTGGTTTGTGACTGACTTTGGGAGAGGGAAGACCATCGCAATGTGAGTAGGTAAACTGCCTAGCACATGCCTGATCAGGGTGGTGCGACCAGCGAGAGAGAGCAGCCTGGACTTCCAACCGACTAACTTGGAGAGGAACCTATCCACCAGAGAGTGTAGGTGTTGTCTTTTCGGCGTTCCAGTTATCAGAGGTGCACCGAGATAAGAAGAGGATAGAGGATGATCTTGAAGGTTGGTGATGGACAGAATCTGTCTTTTTGTCAACGGGCTACACTTGCCTAAGAAGAGTTTGCTTTTTGCCACATTGATGTGTTGCCCCGAGCTGAATTGATACTTTTCTAGGAGTTGTTTGAGAGCCATCAAACCTTTCTTGTTACCTTTCAAGAAGAGCAGTATGTCATCAGCATAGAAGAGGTGGCAGGGGGTCTTTTGCACAGAGGAAAGAGGGAGGACCAGCTTTGAGGAGACCAGTTTCTGAATGTTGAGGCTGAGAATTTCCTCTGCTAAGATAAATAGGTAAGGGGACAGGGGGTCCCCTTGTCTGAGACCACAAGTGGAATCAAAAAACCCATGAGGCACTCTATTTATAAGGACAGAGCCTTTTCCAGAACAGACACAGGCTTTAACTAGGTTAATCCATCTGTTAGAGAACCCAAAGAAGGCTAGAGCTTTAAAGAGGAAGGCCCAGCTTAACTTGTCAAAAGCTTTTGATATGTCAATCTGCATACAAAGAGACCCACCCCTTGTCTTCAAGCGGAGGAATTGGAAGAGCTCATGGGCTAAGGCAATGTGTTGATGGATTGATCTCCCTTTAACAAAAGCTGCTTGGTTTGGAGAGATTAGAGAGGGTAGGATGAGAGACAGTCTGGATGCTAAGATTTTGGAAATGATTTTGTAGGAGAAGTTGAGAAGGCTAATTGGCCTATAATCAGTGAAAGAACTTGGCGAATTTGATTTAGGAATCAATGCCAGAAAGTAAGCATTGGAAGCTTTGTACAGATTACCAGAGGAGAAGAAGTGTTTCACTGCTCTAATGATTGTCCCTCCAGTAATCGGCCAGGTGGCTTTGAAGAAGGAACCAGGGAAACCATCTGGCCCTGGGGAGCTGTCCGCCTTCAAATCAAAAACTGCCTTCTTGATTTCATCTTCTTCCGGAATTCTTGTCAGGTGGAGGTTCATGACAGTAGAGACTTTATTACTTTCTAATTCAAAAAGGCTCCCTCCAGGATCAGGGTGAACTGACTGTGCCAGGCCTGAAAAGTGACTGACTGCCAACTGCTGGATTTGGTTTGGGTCCTCAATCCAATTACCATTGGATTGGATTTTGTCAATTCGGTTAACAGCTCCTCGAGATTTTGCATAGGCGTGAAAGAAAGTTGTGTTTCTATCTCCATCTTTCAGCCATCTCACTTTAGATTTTTGGCGCCAGTGGAGATCTGATATTTGAAGCCAATTCTGAAGAGATACCTTGGCCTCCGAAAGAGCCAGGTGGAGAGAGTCTGTTGGACCAGCATCCAGCCTTTTTTGGATTTCCAGCACATTCCTTTCCGCTTCTTGAGTCTTGAGTCTGATTTCTCCAAAGACTGTCTTGTTCCACACTTTGAAGACTTGCTTCATTACTTTCAGATTTTGAGCTAGCACATATTGGGGATGGCCCTCAATGTCTGACTTCCAATTTTCCTCAACAAGACTAAGGAATTCCGGGTGTAGCGTCCACATCACTTCAAATTTGAAAGGAGCATTTGAAGGAGAGGGACTCTGTCTGTGAGAGAGAAGCAGGGGGCAGTGATCAGAAGAGACCTTTGGCAAGTGGGAGAGCAGAGGATCTGACGAGATGACAGTCCATTGGTGGTTGCATAGGGCTCTGTCTAGTCTTGCAGCAACATAGCTGGTACCTCTTCGGTTGTTAGACCATGTGAATTTGTTTCCAGAATAGCCCATGTCTTGCAGACCAGAGGCTAGGATCATCTGTTGGAAGTCTGTGTTTAAGCGAGAAGGTCTGAGACTGAATTTTTCAGAGGCAGAGAGGATGGAGTTGAAGTCTCCTAGCACGCACCAAGGAGTATTTGAAGAAGCTTGAGAAGTAAGGTAGTCCCACAGCTCTCTTCTGCGAATATAATTTGTGGAGGCGTAGATTCCAGTGAGAAGGCATTGGGTAGCATTGGCCGGGTTAGTGAAAGACAAGGTTAAGAATTGGCTGGAGAAATCCAATAGGGAGAATTGGAAAGCAGAAGTAGTTTTGAAGAAACACCAGATGGAAGCAGCTGATTGGTTGAGGTTAGTGAAGAAGCCATCAAAGCCGTAGATTGACCTCAAGGAGGGAGGGGGAGAAGGGGTCATTGGTTCCGAGAGAAAAATAATATCAGGAGAGTGAGAAGAGATGAGATGATGGAGAGTCCTAAGGGAAGGGGAATTTGCAATACCCCTACAGTTCCAATAGAGAATTTTAATCATTTAGAAGTTGAGGGGAGAGAGGGAGGTCCATTTGAGCTTCTGGTCAAAGGGCGGGAGGAAGAGGCCTTTTTATTTTTGATTTTGGTTTTCTTTCTGTTGGAGGGAGAGGTGAGATTTACCTCTAAGGATATAGCAGATGGATGGGGGGAATTTGGGGGATCAGAGGAAGGCAAGGTATGAGAGGGAGAAGGAGGAAGAGGGGGGAAGGATACTGCATCAGTTGGCTCTATGAAGGAGCATTTTTCCAGGATGTCAAAGGGATTTGTGGTATCTAGGATAGGAGCAGGGATTTTATCAAGAACTTCCAAAAAAATCTCCTTGGGTAGCTGATCGAGTCTTGAATTTGACTGAAGATGGTGACCAGAAGAGGTAGGGGGACCAGGGGAGTCAGGGGAAGGGAGAGGGGGGAGGGAAACAGGATCCTTTTGTTGGTCCAGGGAGCTTCCTGGATTAGGCTGATCAAGAGAGATCACTTGGTTTGAGGCTGTAGCTGGTTCAGACTCAGAGGGGGAAGCAGAGATTGAAATAGGATGATCTTGGGAACCTGGCTCCGTGGTTGGAGACTTTCCTAGAATACCTTGGCTGTTGTGGCTCTGGTTATTTGAGGATCTGGGGACTGTTTTGCAGAAGGTTTCTGTGTGTCCATGGAGAAGGCAGAGGGAGCAAGGCAAATTTTCATAGGAGACTGAGAGAAGGACTTCCTCTTCTCCTGCTAAATCCGCCTTGATTTCTGTAGGTTTAGGCCTGGAAAGATCTATGTTAACCAGGATTCTAGCAAAAGTGAGAATTTTTTGGGAGGCAGTGATGTCATCCAGTTTCAAGGGAGTGCCTATGGAACTTGCTAAGGAGAGAAGGATATTTGAACTCCAACAGTGGTAAGGGATGCCATAGATACGGATCCAGACTGGGTGCAGATTTGGCCAATCTACAGAACCTTGACCAGGGGACCAGGGGAGAAGAAGAAGTTTTCTATTCTGCAGGCCGAGGGGTGATTGAGACAGAGCCAAGTCCCGGTCTTCCTTTAAGCTAAATCGGAAGATAAAGTGGCCTTTGTCTGTAAGGGAGATCAAACATGGTTTAGAGAGGTTCCATTGAGAGTTTGCTTGGGAGGTCAGCCATTCCACAGTCGGTCTTCTTCCAATGAATTTGCCAATAGCTGCATTGGAGAAGGAGTTTTTGCTTGGCTCAATCATGGAGGAAGGAATTTTCATGACTATCTGACCATCAATTAGAGAGGAGGAAGGGAAGTCTGAGGGAGCAATCGGCTTTGAATCTGGGAAAAGGTCTAGCCAGGAGTTAGGTGGGGGCTTAGATTGTTGAACCAGAATTGGGTTGGAGACAGAGTTCAGAAGAGGAGCCAATGGTTCTGTGGGAGAGTATGGGGGTAATGGAGGAGGGTCAGGGGGTTTCAGAGGAGGAGGAGGTAAGGATTTGCCTAACGCTGTGCTGAGGAGACCCGCCAAGTGGGTATGCAGAGTAGCTAGCTGAGCTTCGTCCCAGACCTGAGTTGAGGGACGATCTGAAGTGACTTTTGAGGGCTGAGACAAGGTTTGAGCTCTAAAGCCCGTGGTTGAGGAGCTAAGGGACTGGGCAGGATGGGTTGGCTGTGGCGATTTTGGTAGGAGGAGCTCTGGCGAGGGAACTGCCGAGGTAGATGTTGGTCGAACCAGAGCTGCGATTGACTGGGAGCTGGGTAGAGGGGGAAAATCTGAGGAGAGAAAAGGGGATGGGTCTTCGGCTTGGTGGGGATCAGCTTCAGAGATGTTGGAGAGGATTTGGGAAGGAAGGGAACGGAGGGTTAGGGAAGGGTTAGGGCTTGCAGACATGGTGGGGATCTGAACTTGAATTCGTGAACCTTTTAAAGCTAAACAAATACAATCACCACAACACAAGATTTATAGTGGTTCGGCCTCAATGCCTACATCCACTACCGGCTTGTGTTCCTCACACCCCACCGGATTTCCACTATTATGCTTTTCAAAAGGCTAAGCAATAACCTCTACAACTATGCTTTTCTAGGCTAAGCAATAACCTTACAATGTGCTTTTATAGGCTAAGCAATAACCTTTACACAATGCTTTTCTTAGGCTAAGCAATAACCTTAATACATAAAAGATTTCTCTCAAAGAAAGTGTCTTCACAAAACACTCTAAGAGATTACAATTAAGCTCAATAAAAATTGCCTCTAAATAGGCAAATATGAAATTGTAAAACAACTCACACAAACACACTAAGAATTACAAAGATGAATGCTTATGAGGTGTGTGTGTGAAAACTTCAATCAAGATTAAAATTAAAGCTTAATCAAAATATATGCTTAAAGCAATTCAAAAGTTTAATGCACACAAAAAGATTTGATTGAAGTTATATGCAAATCACTTGAACAACTACAAACTTGTTAATGATATGAAAATCAAAAGATCACAAGTTGAATGTAAATGTTTAAGCCTAATCAAGTGATGCATGTGCTATGCTATGTTGTTTTCAAAAACAAAGGTTTAACTTAAGATTCAAATGAATGAAAACAACAAAGATGATTCAAACAAGTTAATGAAACATGTTTATATAACAAATCAAAGGTTTTAACAAAACATGATTTATAAAGTTTTAACACAAAACTTGGTTTGAATCAAAGTGAGAAATCCATCACAATCTAAAACAAAGATTGAATGAAGGTAATGGATTTAACACATCATAGTTTATATGCTACAAATCATTTACCAATAATTTACTCAAAGCATAAAACATATGATTAATAAAAGTAAAGCTTACTTGATGATTTAACTTAATGATCCAAGCTTTAGCTTTACTAATGACCCCTTAATCTCTCTTAGTTCATCCCCTTTTCCTTGTCTCCAAACACCTCCAAGAAGGCTTAGGGCCCGTTTCTTTTCTAGAATTCCTGGAATTCATGTCTGGTGGCTGTCTGGGATTTGCAAATGCTGGAATTCTGAAATGCTACTGAATTCTGTCATTTCTGAATTCCCTGTTTTTTTTATGTCTGAATTCCTGTCTGAGTTCCTGGATTTTCTGAATTATCTGTTTCATAACTATAGAATTTCTGACTGGAATTTTACTCCTGTATGTACTGTTTATATACCAATTTCACAATTCAAGCAGTAAAAAATAAAAAATTAAAAACAACATCTATGCAAAAACTAATCACATGTCCATGAGCCAAACAAAATAAAATCACATAATTAGATAAGAACAAACAAAATTGGCATTTTTTATGAACTAATGGGGTCAGGTAGTTAATCCACTAATAATATATTGTATCCATAATTAAAATAAATCCAAAACAAATGGTCTCAGCCATCACCCCCCTCTCTACTAATGCACCACGTGGCATCTCCATTCAACTTCCTACTTTTCCTCTCTTATTCCCATGCACCCTTTTAAGTCCAATGACAAATCAGATGGTTAGAATGGTGCTACCGATCCAACCATTACTGTCCATCCTCAATGAAGCCCGTGATTTCAATGGCTTAGATTTCATGCATAAATTGCCTATGATAAACGGTGGATGAGTTGCCAGTTGCCACTGATTCATGCTTTGTGAAACCGATTTTATAAAACACTAGCAGAGGAATGTGGCACAATAATATCTTTTCAGGAAAAGTGATGAGATGTTATGGGATTAGGAGGAGCAAATAGCATGCCAGTTTCCCCTTCTTCTATTGTGGCTTGTCTTTTCTGTAATTGCCATTTCTTTGTTAAAACCAAGCTCCAAAGCCTCACAACCCACCTCTTTGATATCTCTGATTTCCCATATTCCTCTTCCAATCCCCTTTGCTCAGACCTCCTCCAGTCCATCTCCCACACTCTCTCCAACGCCCTCTCCCTCACTTCAATCTGCCGCAATCCCACCCTTCCCATCAGCAAACTCCATGCCCAAAGCGATCTCGACGCCATCTCCTCCTCCCTCGATCAGTTCCTCCATGATGCCGATCTCATCATCAAGAACGATGTCCTCCAAGACAACCCAACAGCCCCCACAACCCCATCCAGTTCAGTTTCAAGAAGAGAGTGCGATTTGGGTCGAAGCCCGAAATTTGATTGACGCAGAAAGGAGAAAGTAGAAAGAGGTCGGAGTCGTCTTCGCTGCGCCCTACAGAAGCTCTCCCGGAATTCCTAAAACGATGGGATTTTGGAATGCCCATTGAAGAGGTGGGATCCAGAAATGCATACTTTTTGGCATTTGTGAATGCCGGAATTTCTGAATGCCCAGAGTTCTTCATACGAAACAATGGATTTATGACAGGAATTCCGGAATTCCCAGACAACCGGAATTCCTGTCATAAAATCCAGAAAAGAAACAGCCCCTTAAGAGTTCTAAAATCTTCAACCCTTTTCTCATGGGAATGAACTCATATTTATACTCAAAAAGTGAGTATCAACGTGTCTTCGGTCGACCCCATACCATCCCCGGTCGACCGAATACGAACGGTCACAAATATGACCGTTAGAGAGCCAACGGCCCTCTGCCCGGTCGACCTGCAGTGTGCCAGGTCGACCTGGTCCATGGGCAGGTCGACCTGGTACACTGCAGGTCGACCCTGGCACCAGAATTCCCATTTTTTTTCATACTTTAAAGTGGTTCTTGAGGGGATTCTTTTGGGCCATTAAATCAAGCATGGAAACATGATTTTAAATCATTCTAAGAGGTTTAAAATCATGAAATATAAAAAGCCAAAAATGATTAGAAAGTTTTAAAACCATAGGCTTGCTTGATTTATAAAACTCTTTTTCAAATTAAATTGCATCCAAGATGAAAACCAAAACATGCATGAAACATAGGATTTACAAGATTTAAAACAATGCATGTGTAAATTAAGATTTCAAGAATTTCTAAATCAATGCATGTGTGAAAATTCATGAGATGAATAAAATGCTAATGCATCCATCAAATTGCAATAAACAAAATCCTAACAGGCATGAGCGTCCTCGGAAGGACAAAGTCGTGGCCGTAGGAGAGACGCGCCACGTTCAACCCCCTGCCACTGGAGGGGTTCTCGAAGCCCAAACTGCTCTCCTCCAGAGGCAAGAACAGCTGATTCGCGAGCTCCAGCAGCAGCTGAGGGCAGCGCAAACCGCCTCCTTGAGGCAGGTCTCTGAGCCTCAAGGGAAGAAGAGGGACGCCCCCAGCAGGGCAGCCCAGCCTCCCCGCGAGGATCTCAGAAACCATCTGGACCATAAGCGGAGCCAGATTCGTGACGAAGGCTCGAGCAACAGCCGGAGTCATCATAGCCGCGATGGCCGAACCCATAGCCATCGTAGCCCGAACCACTCCAAGCGAAAGCCAAGGGCCCAGACTCCAGAGAAGGACGATGAGCAGGAGCGATTTGACAAACGCGTCAGATTGGCTCTCCAGCACAACCTGGACGTGCGGGACCAGAAGCAGATCTGTGGTCACACTGATCTGGGGGGCTCACCCTTCACAAAAGAGATCGAGCGCACCCCCTTGCTTAGAAAGTTCTCCGTCCCGCGGTTCGTCCCCTACGACGGACTGTCCGACCCATCCGCTCACCTCCGACACTTCTCCCAGAAGATGTCCATCTGGGGGAATGAGGGTCACCTAAACTGCAAAATCTTCTCCTCCAGTTTGGGTGACCTCCCCCTGAAATGGTTCTGTTCTCTCCCAGAGCAGTCAGTTTCGAGTTGGAAGGAGCTCCAGCTCTCCTTCCTGAAGAAGTTCCAAGCCTACACCGTCGTCCCCAAGAAAGAAGGGGACCTCCTCGCCCTAAGAATGAAGCAGGGTGAGACCCTCGCCATCTTCGCCCGGCGATTCTGGGCGGCCTACAGCCAGATCGAGGGCACCAGGGAGGAGATAACAATCTGCGCCTTCCAGCATGCCCTGATCCCCGGCCACGACTTGCGGAAGGACTTGGCCGGGAACCCCCCAGAGTCCATGCCAGAGTTGATGTCCCGGGTAAAGCGCTTCATCGCCCAGGAGGAAGACGAGATCCAAGCCCGGGATCAGGACGGGCATCCGGAGCCCGAGCAGAAGAGTAGCCAGCCTCGGCAGAGAGGCGGGAGGCCCTTCCAGAAGCAGGAGCCCAAGCAGGCCTGGGTCTCCAGTTCGGCGAAGACTGCGTCGTCCAGGTCCGGGGGCGCCTGGAAGCCCAGACCTCCCTCCAGCGCCAGTCAGAGCGTCAACGTCGTCTTCAAGGAGCCGATCTACCGCATCCTGACCAAGATCAGGTCCAAGCCGTTCTTCAAGTACCCTCAGCCCTTGAAGAATGAGCCCACCGCCGGCAGCCGAAGCAAGCTCTACTGCTCCTTCCATAGGGGTAACGGGCACAAGACCGAGGACTGCAAGACTTTGCAGTGGTACCTGGAGAAGCTGGCCGAGGAGGGCCACATTCCAGAATTCGTCAAGGCAGGTGATGCCGGCGGCAGCGAAGGCCGGATTCACCAGAGCGCAGCCCAGGCTCCAGACAGTGAGGATTCAGAGAAGATCATTAACGTGATCCATCTGGCGTCCTCAGCTCCCGCTTCCTCGTCCCGGGGCAGCTCCCAGGCCCGTGCCGAAGCCAGGCGGGCTTCGCACGGGAAGGAAGTAATGAAAGCCGAGCTCGCTCCGGCATCCAAGAAAGCCCGCCGCGACCGACTCGCCATCTCGTTCTCCGACAGAGACCTAGAGGGAATCCAGCTCCCTCACAACGACCCCCTGCTCCTCACCATGAAGCTGAGAGACTTCACAGTGAAGAGGATCCTCGTCGACTCCGGCAGCTCCTCCGAGGTCCTCTACTACGACTGCTTCAAGAAGATGAAACTCTCCGAAGCAGACCTCACGGAGGTCCGTGCACCCCTGCTAGGGTTGTCCGCCATGCCAGTCTACCCCAAGGGCAGGATCACCCTGGAGACCCGAGTTGGCGGAGCCTCCGTGTCGGCCGACTTTCTGGTCGTGGACGCCCCTTCTCCCTACAACGTCATTCTGGGCAGAACGTGGCTCCACAAGTTAGAAGCAGTTCCTTCTTCCCTCCATCAAAAGCTGAAGTTCGTCCTCGAGAACAAGGAGGGCAAGATGGAAGTAGTCACAGTGGAGGGAGATCAGCAGCAAGCCAGGCAGTGCATGCTGGCCGCAGTCCCGGCAGTTAAGGAGCCAGAGCGCGTCAACCTCGCCGAGTTCGAGAAAGGCCTCGACGAAATCGACCGAGACCCCGAAAAGAAGAGCATCGAGGACCTGGCCGAGGTCAGGCTAAATCCGGCAGATCCAGACAGGTTCTTCCTGATTGGCACCCAGCTGCCAGACGAAGAGAGGGCCGAACTCTCTCGGTTCCTGATGCAGAACGTCGACGTCTTCGCTTGGAGCCCAAGCGAAATGCCTGGGGTCGACCCTGAGGTCATGTGCCACAAGCTGAATGTGGACCCCGACCACAAGCCGGTAGTGCAGAGGGCCCGTAGGACAGGGCTGCAGCAGACAGATGCGGTCGTCGAAGAGATCGACAACCTGCTAAAGGCAGGAGCCGTCCGGGAAGTCCAGTACCCGGTATGGCTGGCCAACACGGTGGTGGTCAAGAAGAAAACTGGGAAGTGGAGGGTGTGTGTGGACTTCACAGACTTGAACAGGGCCTGCCCTAAAGATAGTTTCCCCCTTCCAAAGATTGACCAACTGATCGACGCCACCGCCGGTCACGACCGAATGAGCTTCCTCGACGCCTACAGAGGCTACCACCAGATCCCGCTCTACGAGCCTGACGAGGAGAAAACATCATTCATAACCCCCCGCGGCACTTACTGCTACAAGGTGATGCCCTTCGGGCTAAATAACGCGGGGGCAACCTATCAGCGCCTCGTCACAAAAATGTTCCATGCTCAGCTCGGCCGAACGGTAGAGGTGTACATCGACGACATGGTCGTCAAATCAGTGCACTCCGGCGATCATCTGGCGGATCTCGGCCAAGTCTTCGACATCCTCCGCGCGTACAAGCTCAAGCTAAACGCTTCCAAGTGCGCCTTCGGCGTAGCCTCTGGCAAGTTCCTCGGCAGCTTGGTGACGCGAAGGGGGATAGAGGCTAATCCGGACCATATCACTGCAATTCAGGGCATCCAGAGCCCCTCCACCACGAAGGAAGTTCAGAAGCTCACAGGAATGGCTGCGGCACTCAACCGCTTCATCAGCCGGTCATCAGATAAGTGCAGGCCTTTCTTTCAGCTTTTAAAGAAAAATTTGAAATTCCAGTGGACCCCCGAGTGCGACCAGGCATTGGCCGCGCTCAAAACCTATTTAGTGTCACCACCCTTACTCTCCACCCCAACTTCGGGGGAGATTCTGTATTTGTACCTTGCGGTCTCGGATCACGCAGTGAGCTCCGTCCTCATCAGGGAGGACGAGGGAATTCAAAAGCCAATTTATTATACGAGCAAGACCCTGCTCGATGCCGAGACCAGGTACCTTCTATTGGAGAAGCTTGCGTTGGCTCTCGTCAGTGCCTCCCGCAAGCTCTCCCATTATTTCCAATCCCACACCATTGTGGTGATCACGGAGCACCCACTCCGTTCAGTGTTCAAGAAGGCTGACTTTTCAGGGCGAATATCAAAGTGGGCAGTTGAACTGGGGCAGTATGATATACAGTACCGTCCCCGAACTACGATCAAAGCCCAGATTCTGGCAGACTTTATTGTCGAATTCGTCTCCCCCAACCCGGCTCCGACTCAGCTCGGCACGGCACTGGGGGGCACAGGGCACGAGCCCGTAGAAACTGAGGTCGAGCAGTCTCCCACCTCGGCATGGAAGATCTTTGTCGACGGGTCGTCCACCTCCAAGAGAGCTGGCGCCGGCATAGTTCTCCAATCACCAAGGGACTGGTCATAGAGCAGGCCTTCACCCTGGACTTCAAAACGACAAACAATGAGGCAGAGTACGAAGCACTGATTGCAGGGTTGAACAGCGCCCAAATCCTCGGAGCCCAGCACCTGGTGATCTTCAGCGACTCTCAACTGGTAGCTAGCCAGCTCGCTGGAGACTACCAGGCCAGGGACGACAGGATGGCGGCCTACTTAGCCCTTGCGAAAAAACTGCTCTCTCATTTCCAGAAAGCCGAGGTCAGGCAAATATCCCGAGATACCAACATGCACGCAGATGCGCTTGCAAACCTGGCCTCCGCTGTCGAAGCAGGGAAGAAAAGGACCATCGAGGTTGGGTCAGTATCAAGGTCAAGTTTAGAACTCCATTCATCTCGGCTTGTCCTTTGTGCTGACCTCGGCTCAAGCTGGATGGATCCAATTATCACCTACTTGAAGGACGACCAGCTCCCCGAGGACAAGGCTGAAGCCCACAGGATCAGACTCAAGGCAGCGCGATTCTGGCTCTCTCCCGAAGGCAAACTCTACAGGAAATCCTTCACAGGTCCATACCTCCAATGCGTCCATCCAAGCAAGGTGGACGACTTCCTGTATGAGATCCACGAAGGAATCTGCGGCAGTCACATAGGAGGTCGATCCCTGGCTTACAGAGCAATAAGCCAGGGCTACTGTGGCCCTACATGCAGAAAGACGCGCAGGTCTACGCCAGGAAATGCGAGAAGTGCCAGAAGTTTTCCCACTCCCTCCATCAGCCAGCACAGGATCTGAGTCCCCTCTCTAGCCAATGGCCTTTCGCTCAATGGGGCCTGGACATTGTGGGGCCTCTTCACCGAGCTCCAGGAAACAAGAGATGGCTGATAGTGGCTACGGACTACTTCACAAAATGGATAGAAGCTGAACCGTTGTCTTCAATCACGGACAGGGACTCCAGGAACTTCATTTGGAAGAACATCCTTACGAGGTTCGGCATCCCCCGGACCCTGATTTCGGATAACGGGACTCAGTTCGACTCCAAGTCCTTCAAAGACTTCTGCCAAGAGCACGGCATCAGAAATCATTACTCCACTCCGGCATATCCACAGAGTAATGGCCAGGCAGAAATCTCCAACAAAGTGATCCTGGACGGCCTGAAGAAGCGACTGGACAAGGCAAAGGGCAGATGGACAGAGGAGCTTCCGAGCGTGCTGTGGGCATACAGAACAACCCCAAGGAGGTCCACCTCGGCAACACCTTTCTCTCTGGCCTACGGGATGGAGGCAGTCATTCCTTTGGAAATCGGCCTTCCTACCCTGAGGACAGAGCTGGTCGACCAAGGCCGAAATGAGACAAACCTGGCAATGGAGCTAGAGCTGGCAGACGAGCGACGAGAAGCAGCAGCCCTGCGACTGACCGACTATCAGCAACGGTTAGCCAGGGCATACAATCAAAATGTCAGAGAAAGAAAGTTCTCCGCGGGAGAGCTGGTTCTAAAGAAAACCCTGCCAGCTGACAGAGAGCCAAACGAAGGGAAGCTGGCCCCGAACTGGCATGGCCCGTTCAGAATAGTCTCACTGGCAGGAAAGTCAGCCTACAGGCTCGAAGACTTAGAAGGCAAGCCACTGCCGAGACCATGAAATGCATCCCACTTGAAGAAATTTTATTTCTAAGGATGTATTGAATCTCAGAGTCAATAAAAGCAGCTTTCGCCTTGCCATCAATTTGTCGTCTCTCTCTGACTGATTCCGGCAGCACTGGGTCTACGCCCTGGATACAGCCTGGAGTTCTTACACTCGGCCGAATTCCTAAAGTCCCGGGTTTTGAACCCACTCAAGGGTCTACGCCCTGGAAATGGCCTGGAGTTCCTACACTCAGCCTTTCCTAAAGTCCCGGGTTTTGAACCCACTCAAGGGTCTACGCCCTGGAAATGGCCTGGAGTTCCTACACTCAGCCTTTCCTAAAGTCCCGGGTTTTGAACCCACTCAAGGGTCTACGCCCTGGAAATGGCCTGGAGTTCTTACACTCAGCCTTTCCTAAAGTCCCGGGTTTGGAACCCACTCAAGGGTCTACGCCCTGGAAATAGCCTGGAGTTCTTACACTCGGCCGAATTCCTAAAGTCCCGGGTTTTGAACCCACTCAAGGGTTAACAGCCCTGGAAAAGGCCTCGAGTTCGGACACTCGGCCGAATTCCTAAAATCAGGGTTTTTACCCCTCTACAAGGATCTACAGTCCGGGTGCATACACCCCTCAAAGATCATTGCCGAGCTCACGCTCCCATAGCCGAAACCAGCGGAATGATGACTCCACTTCGGCACAAGGCAGCTCGTCTCGGCCAAAGCCAGCCATTTCGGCCTTGTTCAGCTTTTCAGAAAGAGAGCTGTGCCAGCACTCAAACACACAAAAATGCAAGTATTCCAGAACAATGCAAGGAATGAGAGGAAGAACTCAAAAGCGTTGTACACAGTTTGGGTGATCACAGAACTCCTCCTTTTTATTCATTGTAAACTGCTTCATTACAGAAGTTACAGAACAGAAAGAAAAATACAGAAAGGAGGATCACAGTCCTCTAAAAACAAAAAATAAAGAAAAGCTGGGAGACTCTGATCTTCGCCGACTCTTCGGGCTGCAGACTCCAAGATGCCAGATCATAGACTGGAGGTTCTGAGTAATCCTGAATTTCACCGAGCTCTACAATACACTTTGGTTGGTCAGACCAAGGCGACTGCAGAGCCCCTCCAGTCCGGAGGCCCTGGACCTCGCCGAGCTCTTCAACACCCTCCGGTCAGTGAGACCAAAGTTTGAAGAGCCCCCAGGTCCAGCGGGCCTTAACTCCACCCTTAGTCTTACCATTCTGACAGGGAGCGAGCTCGATGCCACGCCAGACCCTGCAGAATCGGCAGACACCCAGGGCCCGACCATCCCGCAGTTGCAGAGGTGTCCCCCGCAACCTGACCAGGGACGGTCGGCCATGAACCCGCGTTCAGAGAGCGCGTGGTCCACGGAGAGTTCCTTCAGAGAGCGCGCAGGCCACGATGGGCTTCCCCCCCTCGGAGAAAGCCGTCCACAGGCGCAAGGGTTCCCCCCGGATCGAAGATTGCAGAATGTCTACCAGCCATGGTTCCTATGTCTATGTGATTTAAGCTATCCTACGTTCTGTTCTTTTCATCGCCCATGGCAAGCCTGTCGCCCCTACTTATAGGAAGAAGAAGGGCTCAGCCTCCGAAGGGAGTTATGGGGCGAAGTCTCCCACGCGTTACTCGGGATGCACGACTGTTGACCAGCGATCCCTATGACGCCAAGTGGAGACATCCGTCCGTTTCCCGCATAGGCCGTGCCACCATGTTTATTGCTATTTATGGCCTCCAGAATACGGAGAATCGGCACAGACAGGTATGAGGACCGTTTGACTCTCTCTACCTCGAGGGTCACACGTCACAGTAAAGGCATTCAACACCATTCAATGCACATCCAGAAATGAAGGAGAAACAAATGCAGAGAAAAACGCACAAGTAAAGAAGCCCGACTTTCATTGAATTGACAGAGAATATTACAAGGCTAAGAAGCAAAAACATTACATACAAGAAGACAGAAATATAGAGGAGCCCGGCTACTATGGTTTCGGCGACTCCACTAGGTCGATCACCGTATCTGGTGGACCAGTGGACTCGGCCGAAACCGTGACCTTGCTTGGAGCGTCGCTGGCAGAGGAGGCTTTGACCGGTACCTCACCCGAACCAGGGGCAGAAGAGGTCTCACCCTGAGGCACGGCCGAAGCATCACTGGCGACCGGGGCATCGCTCAAGACCGGGGCAGCTGGAGCGTCGTCAGCAGCAGGAGCAATTGCAGGAGCTTCAACTGGGGCACTTTCGGCTGCGGGAGCGGAGCTCGGCTCAGGAGCTGAGTCCGAGTACTTCGGCAGGTCCCGATAGACAGGATGGTCTTCAGGGACCCCCGCACGTCTCAGTGCGGCCAGGCATCCTTCCTCGAACAGGATGGCGGTGATCTCCTCCACCTGCTTCTCATACAGCTCGGTGGCGTGATCCACCCCATCCTGGAAGGCGGACTGGGCCTCGGACAGAAGAGAGGCCTTCTCCTTCTCCAGCTCGGTGTTCGCCGTCTTCAGCCTCGCCGTTTCGGCTCGCCCAGCCAGCACTTCCCCGCGCAGCCTCGTCCCCTCGGCCGTCGATTCAGCCTTTAACCTGGCCAGCTCCGACTCCAGCTCGGCGGTCTTCTTGTTCCTCGCCCAGACCTCGCTTTTCAGATGATTGGCCTTCGACGTAAGTTCGGCGACATCAGCCAGAGCCGATGCCAGCCGAGCAGCCTCATCAGCGCTGGCCTTCTTCATCCGCTCCATTCTCGCCTGCAGCTCCTCCAGTTCCTTCTTCAGCTTGTCTCTCTCGGACTCCAGCTGGGAGACCCTCGTCGCGTTCCTGTCGCTCCTTCCCACCACGGTCAGGAGCCTCTGCACGTTCTGCAAATGGAAAAAGTGGGTCAAACCGGGGCAGTCAAGCTGGGTTACTTAGAGAAAAACGCTGAAAACACTTACCAGGAGGTTGGCCTGGATCGCCGAAACCATCAGGCTCTCATCGTCGAACCTCTCGTGCGTCTCCATGTCTCGTGGCAGAGCACAGACCTTGGCGAGAGCCCCGATCACCTCGGCATTCCCAATCAACCGGTCCTCGACGTTCAGAGGCTTACCGGGCTGGGTCTCCATCCTCGGCCTCCATGGCGCTGGGGCACTTCGGGGTCCGGAGGCCGATCCAGACCCTTGCCCCACCGAGATCGTCAGCTCGCGAGTCGTCCCGCCTGACGCCCTGCCCGCCGGCAAGCTCTTCTCGGCTGGTGCACTCTTCTCAGCCGGTGCACTCTTGTCAGTTGGGGCCTTGGCTCCGGGGGCCCGCGCAGGGGTTTTGCCCTTCGGAGGCTGCTCGGCCCCCAGGTCCTTCTCCCCCGCCTTGGACTTCTTCCTGGGCGGGGACCCCTCCCTCGGGCGCTCCGGCGAACGTCGCCGAACTCCCGCATTCGAAGCAGGAGCAGGAGCAGGAGCAGGAGCGGAAGTGTCGCCAGCACCTCCTGAGCTCGAAGCTGCTCGGGTGCTGGCAGAAGATGGCGTCGCAGAGGAAGAAGACCCCCGCCTGAACTTGGCCGCTAGGTCCTTGACGGCTGGCTCCCTCGACCTTCCCGCCATGTCTTCTTCCTGATCGGAAGAGTAAGCGTCCACTATCTGCCTCAGGTTCGGCGGTTCCGAACTGGAAGTGGACGCCTCTGACCCAGACGCGGCTCGGCTAGCGGCAGGATCGCTCAAGGGGATCCCGGAAGGCACAGCAAGGGAGACGGTTGGACGATCAGGATGCACCTCGTCCACCTCGGGTACCCCGGTCCTCTAGTAGTGGCCGCGGTATCTCGGCGTGTATCCGAGCAGCTTCCAGGCCGACCTAGTCTCGTGCCCCTTGTACCTCTCGACCTTGTTGATGTCGTCGGGGTTCCTCCTCCAGCCTTCACTCGCAGCTCGGCGTCGTCTCGCACCTGCCTCTGCATAACAAACAATAGAGGAGTCAGCTCGGCATCGTCAAAATCAAGCAAAGAAGACGAATGAAAAGGAGCGATGTTTACTTGGGACTGTCCCAGGGCGGCGCGGGACCGCTAGCCTCCTACTTTCGCCAGCGCCGAACTCCCAGTCCCCCGAAACACAGAAGAAGGCTTCTTCGGCATTCTTACTTGAATCTTCCAAGGCCAGGACGAAGCCTCTTCGCTGCGGCTTCACCCGGAGATAATATTTCCCTTCCCCGGCCTTGCAGATATCGTAGGTGTCCTCGATGTCATGAACACCTATGTCGGTCCCCAAAATCTCATTCAGCTTCGCCGTGCCCATGATGACCTTATAGCCATTGGGCATCAGCTGGCACGGGGTAAGGGACCAGGTACTAAGGCAAGCTCTAAGTAGAGGGTGCAGAGGGAATCTGACCCCGCCCTCGATCACAGAGATCAGAGGGAACGGCATCCAGCCGCCGGACCAGCGCATCGTGGCATAGTCGACGGAGTCTGCCGGCTTGAGCAGGACTCGCTCCGGAATATCGAAGGCAGCCCTAAATCTGGCTATGCCCTCTTCGGTGTCTAAACTGAACCTAGGGGTGCCCATGTCTAGAAAGAAGGGTACAGCAAAAGAGAAAACCCTAAAGGTTGCGAAACCCTAAAGAAAAGCTACAAGGAGGCGCGGAGCAACTTACAGAGACGAAAAGGGACAACTCGAGTACAGATCCGGACACGCCCTGTGGTCGTCCTCGCTAGGAAGATCTTGAGCAGCAGAGCAGAAATCGAAGATGAGGACGAAAGCGAAAAGAGATCAGAAATAAGAAGAAAAGGAGACGACCCTCTTTATGGAAAACCAACCCTCGGCGCGCGCTGCTTTCGAAATTCGAAAGGGCGGATTTCGCTATCTGCGCCCGTTCCATCAATAAGACAGCACAATCAGTGAAAAGGCGACGCGTGTAACCGTCGACTCGCTTCCCAGTACAGATAGGACAGAGCATTCATTACTTCGGGACAGTTGAAGCGACACCAGGCAATGACCGTCGCATCCCCAGGCGAGACTTCTAGCTTTCGACCACTAAAGGCCAGGGCGCTCAAGAGGCCAAAAGCTAGGGGGCAATTATGTGGGGAGATTTCCAGAACCACAGGATTACGCTAATCACAGCCATCAGATGAGGCTAAGCACTCTCACGTGCCATCCGCGTGCCATCCACGTGGCACCAAGCTCACCCCGGCTACAAGGACAGGGGGTCCGGCCGAAGTCAGGTAGCTCCGGGCCAATAGCGCCGAACTGAGCCACCCCGGGTGCCATTTCGGCAGAAAGCTCCACCCCGGCTGAAGAAGCCGGGATGGAAGCCGAAGCAAGAAAGAGCCTCCACTTGCGCCCCTCATCCCCCACGTCATTGATGGACCGCGCTCCGAATGCTCGGGTTCCTACCGAGGTCGGCGGACGTGGGAGTCCGTTTGGTTCCGACCCTTTCGTAACCAGGGGGCAAGGGGGGCGTGCATCAACATTTCTTTTTTTGTGTGGGTGTGCCAGATTTTCTATTTTTACTTGGAATTGCAAGTGGTGATCCGGAGATCAATCTTCGCAAGTAAAAAGGAAATCAACTTCTTTCAAGTTTCCCATTGCACATATATTTAAGAAAAGAGACATTTTCTTGATTTGCCGTGAAAGGCGATTTTTTTTGGCATTTATAGCCGATTTTGGCGTTTATAGCCGATTTTTGGCGTTTATAGCCGATTTACAATCCTTATCAATAATGAAAGACAAGAGTTGTGATTTTTTGTCTCTTTTAAAAAAATACAAACTACAATGAAAAGCAAGAAAAGGAGGATCTAACTTCTCAGGAGATTGTGGGGGACCCGTTTAGATTGACGGTCGCAAGCCATATGTGGGCTTCGCCATCATCCATGCAGATGAGAACAGAGGATGCTATTGATTCGCTTGGCTTGGCTATAACCTCGGGTTTTTAGAGGACAAAGACCAAAAGGAGGTCCTATGTCCAATAAAAAGCCGAGTAGACGGGCTGAAAAGTCATATCTAAGCCATTGGAGGCAGGAGGAGAAGGCAAGGACCTTGGGGGGGGTACCCAAGGGACTTTTGTCACCTTGTTGCGGTGGCCGGTGTAGAACTTCCGCAGAGTTTTCTCTCTTTTTCTTTCTCTGGATTTCTGACTGCTGTCTGTTGATGTTCGTTGTTTGTTGTGTCCTCTTGGAGAGCCCTCCTATTTATAGGCTTTTAGGTAGCCTTTTAGGTGGGTTTATGGGCTTTTATTGTCATTAAGCCGCATAATGGGAGGAGTTACAAAACTGAATTGTTTATTTTGTAACTCCTTTTTCTTGGCTTCTGATTGGCCGGAGGAGATTGAGGGCATTTAATCGCCTTTAATCGCCATGATGGGAGGAGTTTCATGGGTTAAATGCCATGAATCTCTTGACTTGTAACTCCCGAATGCTTGCTTCTGATTGGGCCGTCCAAAGAAATGGATTAATGACTGTAATAAAGCTAGTCAATTAATCGCATTAAGTGGTCGCCGAGCAGCTGAAGAGTCGCGGGCCGTGCCACGTCTTTTGGGATTCTTCTGTCGATGATCATCGATGGATCTTCATGTAGATCGACATCAGATGATCATGTAATTTCAGGTGTTTGTTGCCAACAGCGGGTCGGTGCCATCTGTCCTGTCGATTTCTCGATCGGTCGGGTAGAAAGCACACTTTTTTTTGGTTGACTGGGTGGCGATCAATATTGTTTTCGATACTCTTGATGATTGACCCGTGTTTTGGACGGATGTCAGAGGACTTGGTGTCTCAAAAGCATGAATTTTGGAAAGTACCAGAGGCTGGGCTCTTCGAATCGCGAAAAAATGGCGAAAACTGGGGTTTCCGGGGCCTTCCCGGCGACCCCGGGTTCCAAGGTCGCCGGCGACCCTGGGCCAGGGTCGCAGGGGCCTGCGACCCTGGGGGGGTTTTTCCCCTTTTGTGTCCCGTTTTGTGTCCGTTTTTGCTGTTTTTCGATTCTTTTTTCTCCTGTACTTTTCCTTGACATTTTGACCATTTATTGGCCTAATTTCTTTGTATGAAACCTGATGAGAATCCTTGCATTTTATTTTGCAAAGTTTCCAATTTCCTGAGAAAGCCGAAGACTTTGTCGCGTAGAGCTGCCGATTTTCCGTCAGAAGCTGAAACTGGGTCAAACGATGTCGGAATGACCTGAAATTTGGTGTGAAGCCTCCTGAGCAATAAATAAGACCAACCATAGGCTTTTGTTTGAGTTTTGAAGCCGTTTGGGGTCCTATCACCTGTAGACTTGCTTTTTGTCGCGATGAAGATGTCGCGGTTTGATGTGCGGTCAACCGATGTCCGATTGACTTGAAATTTGACAGGGAACCTATTGGAGTCATTTTAAGATGATCCATAGGCTCTGTCTTGGAAACCATGGTCCCGGAGAGTGATGGACCGCGCTCCTGCTCGGTTCTACCGAGGTCGGCGGACGTGGGAGTCCGTTGGGTCCGACCCTTTCGTAACCGGGGGGGGCAGGGGCGTGCATCAACATTTCTTTTTTTGTGGGTGTGCCAGATTTTCTATTTTTACTTGGAATTACAAGTGGTGATCCGGAAATCAACCTTCGCAAGTAAAAAGGAAATCAACTTCTTTCAAGTTTTCCATTGCACATATATTTAAGAAAAGAGACATTTTTCTTAGTTTGCCGTGAAAGGCGATTTTTTTGGCATTTATAGCCGATTTTGGCGTTTATAGCCGATTTTTGGCGTTTATAGCCGATTTTGGCGTTTATAGCCGATTTACAATCCTTATCAACAATGAAAGACAAGAATTGAGATTTTTGTCTCTTTTGAAAAAATACAAACTACAATGAAAAGCGAGAAAAGGAGGATCTAACTTCTCAGGAGATTGTGGGGGACTCGTTTAGATTGACGGTCGCAAGCCATATGTGGGCTTCGCCATCATCCATGCAGATGAGAACAGAGGATGCTATTTGATTCGCTTGGCTTGCCTATAACCTCGGGTTTTTAGAGGACAAAGACCAAAAGGAGGTCCTATGTCCAATAAAAAGCCGAGTAGACGGGCTGAAAAGCCATATCTAGGCCATTGGAGGCAGGAGGAGAAGGCAAGGACCTTGGGGGGGGGTACCCCCCAAGGGACTTTTGTCACCTTGTTGCGGTGGCCGGTGTAGAACTTCCGCAGAGTTTTCTCTCTTTTTCTTTCTCTGGATTTCTGACTGCTGTCTGTTGATGTTCGTTGTTTGTTGTGTCCTCTTGGAGAGCCCTCCTATTTATAGGCTTTTAGGTAGCCTTTTAGGTGGGTTTATGGGCTTTTATTGTCATTAAGCCGCATAATGGGAGGAGTTACAAAACTGAATTGTTTATTTTGTAACTCCTTTTTCTTGGCTTCTGATTAGCCGGAGGAGATTGAGGGCATTTAATCGCCTTTAATCGCCATGATGGGAGGAGTTTCATGGGTTAAATGCCATGAATCTCTTGACTTGTAACTCCCGAATGCTTGCTTCTGATTGGGCCGTCCAAAGAAATGGATTAATGACTGTAATAAAGCTAGTCAATTAATCGCATTAAGTGGTCGCCGAGCAGCTGAAGAGTCGCGGGCCGTGCCACGTCTTTTGAGATTCTTCTGTCGATGATCATCGATGGATCTTCATGTAGATCGACATCAGATGACCATGTAATTTCAGGTGTTTGTTGCCAACAGCGGGTCGGTGCCATCTGTCCTGTCGATTTCTCGATCGGTCGGGTGGAAAGCACACTTTTTTGGTTGACCGGGTGGCGATCAATACTGTCTTCGATACTCTTGATGATTTACCTCGTGTTTTGGACGGATGTCAGAGGACTTGGTGTCTCAAAAGCATGAATTTTGGAAAGTACCAGAGGCTGGGCCCTTCGAATCGCGAAAAAAACGGCGAAAACCGGGGTTTCCGGGGCTTTCCCGGCGACCCCGGGGTCCAAGGTCGCCGGCGACCCTGGCCCAGGGTCGCAGGGGTCTGCGACCCTGGGGGGGTTTTCCCCCTTTCGTGTCCCGTTTTGCGTCCGTTTTTGCTTTTTTTTTATTCTTTTTTCTTCTGTACTTTTCCTTGACATTTTGACCATTTATTGGCCTGATTTCTTTGTAGGAAACCTGATGAGAATCCTTGCATTTTATTTTTCAAAGTTTCCAATTTCCTGAGAAAGCCGAAGACTTTGTCGCGCAGAGCTGCCGATTTTCCGTCAGAAGCTGAAACTGGGCCAAACGATGTCGGAATGACCTGAAATTTGGTGTGAAGCCTCCTGAGCAATAAAAAAGACCAACCATAGGCTTTTGTTTGAGTTTCGAAGCCGTTTGGGGTCCTATCACCTGCAGACTTGCTTTTTGTCGCGATGAAGATGTCGCGGTTTGATGTGTGGTCAACCGATGTCCGATTGACTTGAAATTTGACAGGGAACCTATTGGAGTCATTTTAAGATGATCCATAGGTTCTGTCTTGGAAACCATGGTCCCGGAGAGCTCCTTTTCGGCTGTCGGAGAAGCGAAGTTAGGCCAAATGATTTTGAAATGGCCCGAAACTTCTTGTGTACTCCTCTTTTGGCTGTCTGGAAGAATCTTGCAGTTTTTGTTTGATTCTGACAAGATTTGATTTTTGGAAGCAGTCATTGCCTATTTATGGCAGGTTGCGACTTCATGTAGCTCTTTGGATCTTGAAAAGGCAAAGTGACATTTTTGGTGTCAACAAATGCCCCCTCGAGGTACAGCGGCGAGTTGCTTAACTTTTGTAGTCGATGTGCCTCGAAGAGATTTTTGAAGGAGAGCCTGTGACTTGACCAAGAGTCTTTGAGCAATCTTTCTTTTTGGTATTTGTAGCCTTTTGAGCTTCCAGGGGAATTTTATGGTAGTGAAAGGGATCACGTACCATCTCGAGGCAAAGTTTTGAAGATGACATCAGGGATGTGGATTTGGGTTTTGACCTTGTGACCTAACAGGCTATATATGGCAGGTTAGGGGGTCAGGTTTGGTTTTGATCGTGTGACCCAACAAGCTGTATGTGGAATGTTGGGGGATCAATTTTGGTTTTGATCTTGTGACCTAACAGGCTGTATGTGGCAAGTTAGGGGATCAGGTTTTGGTTTTTGGTTTTGGTCTTGTGACCTAACAGGCTGTATGTGGCAAGTTAGGGGACCAGGTTTTGGTTTGATGGAATGTCAATTTCAAGAATTTGGCTCAATTTGGTAGATGAGGCTGGATGGTTTGATTTTTGGAAGCTCATGGGGCTTGGAATTTTCTTTTGTATGGTCCAATCAACTCAAAAGAGGCATGGAACCATTTTTGTATGCTCTTGGTAAGAGGGATTTCTCTTTGACTAAAAGCCCAAAAAAATTTTCTCTTTTTTTTTTTTTTTGTGTGCCTAGGTGGTCAAACCTGGCTCATATGGGCTAACCCATGGGACCTTAAGCTTTTGAAATAGCTTAGATCTCATATGGTGTCATTTTTGTAAAGAATATCCAAAAATATCTCATTTGGATAGAGAATATCCAAGAATATCTTTACTTGGAGAGAATCTCTCATGATCCCTTTATTTTTGGGATAGAATATCTCAAGATATCTTTCTTTTGGGAAAGAATCCGTCATAGATTATATCTTTTAGGAGAAAATCTCTCATTGATTTCTTTTTGGGAGAGAATCCCTCAAGATATCTTTCTTTTGGGAAAGAATCTTTCTAATTTCTTTCTTTTGGTAAGGTTACTAATTAGTAACACTTACCTCTTTCTTCTTTCCTTCTTTGGTTTGCTCTCCTCTATAAAAGCAAGGAGAAGGTTGGATCTCTTGCTCTTATTACTTTCTTTTGCAATAATCTCAAGAGGGCTTCAAGACCAAGAGCTTTTCTTCTTCAAGATCTTCAAGACTTTTCTTCTTCTTCTCCATCAATGGCTTCAAGTAAGTTCCCCTTTTTTTTAAGAAAACTCCATTGTAGGAAAAAAAAAAGTTCTTCTTTCTTTTTTTTTTGTTTCTTTCTTTTCTTTTCTTCTTCTTTTTTTTTTCTTTTTCACGTGTTTGCCTCCTTTTTTTTTCACACGTTTTTTTTTTTGCTTTCTTTTTTTTTTCATGTTTGTTTTTTTTTTTTTTGTGGGCCGTACGGACAGATCCGTACGGATCTGGCCGTACGGCCTCGTGGCCTGTGGGCCAGCCCTCATTTTTTTCTTCTTTTTTCTTTTTTTTTTCCCTCCCCTTTTTTTTTGAGAGAGTTTCTTTTCTTTTCTTTTTTTTTGTTTTCTTTCCCCTCTCTTTTTTTTTAGAGAAAGTTTCTTTTTCTTTTTTTTTTTTTTTGCTCATCATGATAATGCATTTTTTTTTTTTGCAAACCTAGATGTTCATGCATGCCTTTAATTTGTAAATTAAATTTGTAGCATGATGTGATAGCATACCTGAAAGTTTTTGCAAATTTGGGAACTTGGAGCTTGCAGTGATGTTGAGCCCTTCCTGATTTTGCGGAGACTTTTAGGTTTCGAAAGTTTGGAGTTTCGGAGCTCGCAGCGATGTTGAGCCCATCTTCAAGCTTTCTATTTCTTTCGGGATAGTTCCTTTTCTTCGGAATTGCCCCGTCATCATGTCAAAATTTCGCCAGATTTTTTTTTAGCGAGATTCTGTCATTTTGATGTTTGATCTTTTTCTTTTCCATCCTTTTCAGGTGGTTCCTCCAGAGCGAACAAGGGTAAAGAGCCTGCTACAAGCGTACCTCGTCAATCTTCTAGATCTTCTAATCCGGCCGTTCAGCAGGCTTTTGAGAAGGTCCAGTATGTTGAGAGAAATCTGGAAGAGTGCGACTCCCTCAACAGAGATGAGATGAGGCAGCGACTGATCACTCTCAAGGGAGAGGAATTCTATAAGATCATGGTAAGCAGTCGTCCATGGGTGATGGAAGATAAGAGCGTTTTGCCCAAGCCTACCTTCTTCTTTGGTGATGCAGTCCCTGATGACATTACATACCAGAGGAGATGTTTTCAGTTTTCCTTCACAGCAGATGGTGAGAAGAAGACTGTTACTACCCGGTCGATGTTTGATCGCACCGTCTCGATTCTGAGCCTTGCCCCCACGTGCCCTAAGAGGGAAGATCCTCCAAGTTGGGTGAGAAGGACAAATGTAATCAAGATCGGGGTTTTTGTTGGCGGTTCTCCTGGATATACGGAGAGGTCGCCTGTTGACATGGACTTGTTGATGCCCTCCAGCGGCTACCAGGGCTCTGATTATCCGTCGGTCGATTTGAGACCGGTGGGCCTTGGTATTTTCAGCGGTGACGGCAGCAATTGGATCAAGCCTTTCCGACTTCGAGGCCGCTTCAATGCTGACTCCGAGTGGAAGTCGTGGACTGATCGCGTCCTGCTGATTGGTGGCGCCGTTTTGAAGGAAGCCGGGATTTTTGATGCGGTCCGCGCCTTTAGGGAGACCGTGATCTTTTCCGACGAGGCCTTCATGGCTATGCTGGAGTCATTCCTCCCACAAACCAATACCTTCGTTGTGACGAATGGTGAGATTGGTTTTTCTTTGAAGGAGCTGAGCGCCATTACCGGATTGCCCATCCTCGGCAAACTCTATGAGGAGTTTATGCCGATTGACAGCGTCCTCGAGGGGCAGTCTGAGGAGTTCAGGCTTTTATACTTTCAGCTCGTCGCCTTCTATGATTTTTTGAAGGAGAAGGGGGGTTCGAAAGTTAGATCCAGCAGTTGGAAGAGTTTTTGCTCTTCATTCCCCAACTTTTTTGATAGTAGGGAGTCTTCTGATAGCGTGACCCAGGAAGCTGGAGCTCAGGATCCAAAGAAGATCTTGGCCATGCAAGAAGAGTTGAGAGATTTCTGTGCAAGTACAAACGCCATATGTCCTGACATTGCACTGCGGAGAGATCTCGCTGTTTACCTCACTTATTGGCTTGGTGAGGCTGTATTTGCTGGAGGAGATGGAACGCACATCAGGCCGCATTGTATTTTCCCGGCTTGTCAGATGGCGTTTGGAGAGCAGCTTGCTTTGGTGCCAGCTCTTTACTCCTACCTGTGTACCGAACTGCAGGCTGCTGCTTTTCTGGTTCGGCTTGGGCTTCCCATGAATAGGGTATTTTCAGCCCATATCTTTTAGTCGTGGTATGTATACCACTGTCCTGGCTTCCATCGGCTGGGTGCTGCACAGGATGATGATCCTCTGATGATTCGACTGGCTAAAGGCAAAGCCGTGTCTGAATCACTTTTGTTTGCCCGCATGAGGATCCGACGGTTCAGGGACGTCGAGATGGGGCAATCTTCAGTAAAGCTTTCTCCGGAGTTGCGGAAGAAGGCTTTTGATTTTGGTGCCTCCCGAGACTCTACCAGGGCGGGGTCGGGAAGGCATTATTCCTTGACAAATGCAGAGAGAGAGTGGCTTTTTCAGCATACGTGTCGGCACGATGGTGTACCGCAGACATCTTTTCGTCGACATCCAGCCGTATGTACCCTCTCGCTTTGCTTTGCAGCTTGGCTTTTCTCAAGGCGTCGTTGGAGCGCCTTCAAGTATGGTGAAGCGCTTTGGAGGCTTACAGGACGGGAGAAATGCATGGGCTTTCTATAGTGCTGAAGACACTACAGCCATGATTTCTTATCCTGTGTTGCTGACTTCCCGGACTGCCGGCTTTGCGAAGTGGTTCGCGGAGAGCTTTTCGGCATATCGGGGGCTTTCCAAGAAGGAGCTTGATGTGAAGCTGGCATCTGGAAAGGGCCTTGGAAAGTCGGATGGCATCCGGCGAGAGGAAGTTTGGGCCTTCCTTTCTGGAGAGAAGCACAAGATAGGCTTTCTCGGTGACCAGGGCGTCATCGGTTCTGAAGCTGTTCGAGAAATACCTGACGAGGCTTTGGAGCAGCTAGAACAGGAGGAAGCCGAACTTGGTGCTTGGATGCAGGCGGCACAGAGGCAAGCTTCCGCGGAGCCTACTGGCGAGAGCAGACCATCTAGTGAGGAGTCAAGTGGCAAACCTGACTCTGACAGCGGGGTAGGTTCTTCTAAGAAGCGAGCCCGCAGAGGTAAGAGGAGGAGGAGTCATCATAGCAGCAAGGAGCAGCATGAGGACTCTCCTAACTTGGAAGTGAAAGTCCAAGATCGAATCCTAGAGGGGGGGGGGTGAATAGGGTGAGCTCAAAGTCCTTGACCAACTTTCAATCTTTTGGCTTTTAAGTTGCTTATGCTTTGATGAATATTAATAATCTTGTGAAAAAGATAGATTCCTAAGTTAATCATACACAAGATGAAAGCAACTAGGAACATTCAACAATAACAACATCAATCACATAAAGTAAGCACAAAAGAGCGTTCACCATAACACAAGTGTTTTATAGTGGTTCGGCAACCGTGCCTACATCCACTCCCGGTAACCCTACCGGATTTTCCACTAAAACGAGTTAAGGTTTAGGATCACCTTGAACCTTACAAACACATCACCATGCTTTTCAAGGCTAAGCATGAACCATTACAACTCAACAAATGCTTTTAAAGGCTAAGCACCAACCTTTACAACGAGTGATTTTCTCTTAATTAATATGCCTAATGATGCATGGATAAGAGAACTATTAAGTGCAATGAGATGCCTCTAAATAGGCTAATTTGAAAATGAAATGCCAAACTCTAGACATATGCATATGAATGAGAAAGTGTAAGATTCATGCATATGCTAGAAAACACTCTAACTCTTTTTAGAAGGATGAAACACTAAATGATGCAAAGATGTTGATCATATTTAAATGAAAGAGTAGAATGAAAAACACATGAGTTTTCAAGATGAAGAAACTTGATTTGAAAAAGTTACAACTTAACTCTAGCAAGTTAGTGTAGAAACTTGAAAACAAAACTCATGTGAATAGCTAAACATATGTTGTATCCTCATGACTAAACATGTTCAAAGATTTAACAATGCATGAACACAACATTAAGAAACTTGAGCATGCTTTTAAAAGAAATCAAAGATTAATACAAAGCATGAGATTAAATGAGAAAAGAGAGCACACCCATTTGAGATTTGAATCAAAGATTGAGTCCATGGATTAGCCCCATTAGTCCTTCAATAATCTCCTTAAAGTGTAGTTCTTCCTTGGCCTCAAGAGTTCCTTAAAGTTCAGCACTCAATCCCCAACAAAAATCCACTTTTTATAGCCAAAAAGTGTCCAACGGCTAGTGCCCGGTCGACCTGGTACAGGGCCCGGTCGACCGGGTGCTCAACGGTCAGAAATATATCCGTTGGAGCCTTAACGGCCATTTTCCCTGGGTCGGCCTGCACTGTGTGCCCGGTCGACCGGGTGCCTTGGCCGGTCGACCGGGTACACAGCCGGCCAACCTGCTGGCAGCCCAGATGTCTGATTTTTTTCAGAACTTTGAAGGAGAGTGAGGGCTGGTCTTCAATGAACTTTGGGGCACAATTCAAGCTTGGATTCAAGTCAGAAAAAGACTATTAAAAATGAAATATAAATGACTTGAAATCTCCAAATAAAAACTGATTTTAAAGAGAAAAACATGGAAAGCTTGAATTTTGGAAATGACACCAAAAACACCCACATGGGACTAGAAAACTTCATGAACTTAAGATTCATAAATATTATGAAAAACATGCATGACATGAATAAAATCAAAGATTATGAATGAAAATCAAGCATGAAAATCTTAAGATAAAAATCATGAATGAATGAGAGATCAAGCTTATGAAAATGAAATGCACCCTATCAAATTGCAACAAAATAAAACTCTAACAATCTCCCCCTTTGCAATTTGATGGCAACTCTTGAAGCTTGAACTCTCTCTCAATCTCCTTAGAAACTTGAACACCAACTTCACCATCTTCTTTGGATATTAAGGAGCTTTGGATGAATGGGAGCATTTGGATATTTTGGAGCTTTGGATTTTCCTTGTGAGAGCAATGACACAACATTACAAAATTACATACAAAAACTCCCCCTAAACTAGATAACCCTAGAATCTTCTCCCCCTTAGTTGGTGCCAACACTTGAAACATCTCTCCCCCTTTGACATCCAATTGCAAAGGATCCTGCCCAAGAACTAGAAAACACAAAACCTTGTTAGTAGCACCTGTTTATAGGATTAAAAGAAAATGAAATAACAGGTGATAAGCCAACAACAAATTAGAATTCAGGGCAAGGGCCAATGCCCAACTGATGTCTCAATGTAATGAATCGATCATTTCCAAGGGGTTTAGTAAATAAGTCAGCCAACTGAGTATCTGTAGGTACAAAAATTAGTTCAATATTGCCTTGATCAGCATGGTCACGCAAAAAATGATAACGAATGTCAATGTGCTTAGTGCGAGAATGCTGAACAGGATTCTTAGAGATACTGATGGCACTGGAATTATCACACATGATGGGCATGCATTGTTGTGGAACATTATAGTCTAATAAAGTTTGTTTCATCCACAACAATTGAGCACAACAGCTACCAGCAGCTATGTATTCAGCCTCTGCAGTTGACAGAGACACTGAATTTTGCTTTTTGCTATGCCAAGCTACTAAGCAATTTCCTATGAAGTAGCAACATCCACTGGTGCTTTTTCTATCATCTATAGAGCCTGCCCAATCTGCATCACTATATCCCATTAATTGAAGAGTTGAGTCACGGGGATACCAGATACCATAATGAGAAGTCCCATGAATGTATTTTATGATACGTTTAACAGCCTTATAGTGAGACTCTCGGGGATCAGATTGATACCTAGCACATATTCCAACACTAAAAGATAGGTCTGGTCTGCTAGCTGTAAGGTAAAGAAGGCTTCCTATCATGCTTCTATACAGTTTCTGGTCTACTTTCTTACCTTGAAGGTCACTAGACAGTTTAGTGGAAGATCCCATGGGATTGCAGCTAGTCTTAGATTCTCCTAAGCCAAACTTTTTCACTATTTCTAGAGCAAACTTGGATTGACTAAGAAAGATACCATGATCAGTCTGACTAACTTGTAATCCTAGAAAGAACTGTAGAGGCCCTACCAGACTCATTTCAAAAGTGGAACTCATCAATTCAGAAAATCCTTGAGCTAGTTGATCAGAGGTGGATCCAAACACTATATCATCAACATATATCTGAGCAAGGAGAATATCTTTATCAACCTTTTTAATGAAGAGGGTTTTGTCCACATTTCCACACATATAATCATTTTCAAGAAGATGACTTGTGAGCTTCTCATACCAGGCTCTAGGAGCTTGTTTAAGACCATAGAGAGCTTTCTTTAATTTAAACACATAGTCTGGGTGATGAGGATCTTCAAAACCTTCAGGTTGTGTAACATAAACATCTTCCTCTATTTCACCATTTAGAAAGGCACTCTTCACATCCATTTGAAACAGTTTAATTCTCATGCTACTCGCATATGCCAGTAAAATTCGAATGGACTCCAAACGAGCTACAGGAGCAAAGGTTTCCTCAAAATCAACTCCTTCAACTTGAGCATATCCTTTGGCCACAAGTCTGGCTTTGTTTCTTATCACATTTCCTGATTCATCCAGCTTGTTCTTGAAAATCCATTTAGTGCCAATTTTACTTTTGCCTTCAGGAAGAGGTACAAGATCCCACACTTCATTCTTTCTAAACTGATTTAATTCTTCTTGCATGGCATCTATCCATTCAGACTTGGTTTCTGCTTCAGAGAAGTTCTTGGGCTCAATTTGTGAAACAAAAGAGTAGTGAGCACATAGATTATGAACCTGTCTTCTTGTCATGACCCCACTTTTGATGTTTCCAATGATATTATCCAAGTTGTGATCTTTTAATAACTTTGTGGGCATACTAGAAGCAGAGGGGATTTTATCTTCAATTTCAGATGGAGTAGTCTGCTCAACTGATGTCTCTTCTTCATCATCATGAATAGCTTTCTTAATTTGATTCGTCTCATCTATCACAACATGAGCTGACTCCATAACAGTCATGGATCTGAGGTTGAATACTCTATATGCCTTGCTTTTATCAGAGTATCCTAAGAAGATTCCTTCATCAGATTTGGAATCGAACTTTTCCAACTGCTCTCTATCTCTCAAAATATAGCATTTACTCCCAAACACTTTTAAATACCCCAGATTTGGTTTTCTTCCAAAATAAAGCTCATAAGGAGTTTTGTTAGTGTTCTTTGTCAAATAAACACGATTAATAAGATAGCAAGCAGTGTTAATAGCTTCAGCCCATAGGTTGCGAGGAAGATTTTTCTCATTAAGCAAAGTTCTAGCCATTTCTTGGATAACTCTATTTCTTCTTTCAGCTACTCCATTTTGTTGAGGGGTTTTAGGAGCAGAGAATTGATGATTAATTCCATAGTTTTCACAAAAATCTGCAAATCTTTCATTTTCAAATTCTCCTCCATGATCACTTCTTATCTTCTTAATCTTGCACTCCTTCTCAACTTGAATTTTCTTGCAAATCCTTATAATGTGATCTACTGCATCAGATTTAGCATGAAGAAAGGCTACCCATCCAAATCTGGAATAGTCATCAACCATAACCAGGATATACTTCTTCCCACCAATACTCTGAACAGGTGCTGGGCCAATAAGATCCATATGTATGAGCTCAAGGGGACGAGAAGAGGATATATCTTTCAGACCTTTAAAGCTTTTCTTGATTTGCTTACCCATTTGACAAGCTTTGCACAATTCAGATTTAAAATCATCTAATTTGGGTATTCCTCTAACAATTTCCTTTTTGGATAAGATCTTCATCAATTTGTAATTTATATGACCCAATCTTTGATGCCACAACTGGTTTTCTTGATCCTTTGTCATTAAGCTCATGGATTCATTTTCACAGCATTCTTCTATAGTGTAGATGTTATCCTTAGTTCTTAATCCAGTGAGTAAAACTTTCTGGGATTTCTCATTCAGAACTTTGCAAGATTTGCTATCAAATATAACTTTGTTTCCTTTGTCACATAACTGACTAATACTCAAAAGATTATGCTTTAATCCATCCACAAGGAAGACATCTTTTAAGGTAGGCATTTGATCTCCTCCAACACAACCTTTTCCAATAATTTGAGCCTTCCTGTTATCTCCAAATGACACATTTCCTCCATCATAGTCCTCAAGAGAGATGAATCTAGAACGGTCTCCAGTCATATGTTTGGAGCATCCACTATCCAAAAACCATCTAGAATTTTCCTTAACCTTTAAAGCAGTCTGGACTAAGAAGTTCTTGAAACTTTTCCCTTTTTCAATCCAAGTAGTCTTAATGAATGGAGTTTTAGTGGATTTTGGAACAAACTTGAAAAGAGCTCTAGAGGGATGGTTTTGAGACAACCTAATCTTGAAAGGACAATTGGGGATTAGATGACCTATACGATTACAGAAATGACAAGTCCATCTAGAGGTAAAAAAGTTTTTGTCTATAGGTTTGAGATGAGTTCTAGTAATAGGTTGTAAACTATTCTTCTTGCTACTAGAGGAGCATTCAAAACCTATACCATTCTTGTTACCAAAGATTTTGTTCATACCTAACATTTGGTAAAATTTGTCATTTCCTAAGGTAAATTTATCAACAACATGTTTTCCCTTTTCAAGTTTCATTTTAAGAGATTCTGATTCTTGTTGACTAGATTCTAGCAAACATTGTAATTTATGAATTTCTTTTTCAGCTTCAGCTAGATTGTTATGAGAACTAATCAACTTAGATTGAACATCTTTTATCTCATTGTCTTTCAAGATTAATTGATCTTTTAAGGCATTTACATCCTTCACAAGCTTTTTAGACTCAACTTTTAAGCTTTTGTTCTTCTTGGTTATGGCTTCACATAGATCATATAGCTCTTCATAGGCTTGATGTATATCATTTTCATCATTTTCATCATTTGCTTCATCTTCCCTATGGTATCTTCTATTAATGCATTATGATCTTCATTTTCCTCAATAGGTGTAAATAGAAGCCAAGAAGTGGAGTTATCATCTTCATCATTTTGGAAATCATCATTTTCACTACATTCATCTTCATCATCATCCCAAGTTATATTTAAAACTTTCTTTCCTTTCTTGTCTTTCTTTTCAAACTCTCTAGGGGAGGAACAGTTTTGAGCAATGTGACCAAATCCTTTACAATTGTAGCATTGCACATCCTTCTTAATAAAGGATCCCCTGGAGTTCCTTTGAGATTTTTCATTTCTTGCTTCCTCAGAATTTTTGAAGTTCTTTTGTTCTTAAGGAGATTTTTAAACTTTTTAGAGAGCAAGATAGTGTTTTCATCATCCTCACTCTCACTCTCATTATCATTATTTTTATGTTGAGAGCTAAGAGCTACACCTTTCTTCTTGCTAGGGACTTCAAAATCTAGTTCATAGGTGAGAAGATTTCCTCTAAGTTCTTCAATTTTGATAGTGTCAACATTCTTACTTTCAGTTATGGCAACAATCTTGGGTTTGAATCTTTTAGGAAGGGATCTTAAAATTTTTCTAACAGTTTTAGATTCAGACATCTTCTCTCCAAGACCTATAAGGGAGTTGACAATTTCCATAACCTTAGTGTAGAATTCATCAAATGTTTCTTCCTCAAGCATTTTAATATCTTCAAGTTTAGAAGTTAACATTTGGATTTTGGCTATCTTGACTTGATCTGTACCTTCATGAGTGGTCTCTAGAGTTTCCCATACTTCTTTAGCAGTATTGCAATTTACCACTCTATTGAATTCTTCTTGAGACAAGGCACAATAAAGAGAGTTTTTAGCTTTAGCATTCAAATTTGCTTTGTCCTTCTCACCTTGAGTCCAAGCACTCTTAGGTTTCAATTTTATAGAGGTGACTAAACCTTCAGAGTCTTTTTCTACTATAGTGGGGAGATCATAGCCTTCTTCAATGATGTTCCAAACATCAAGGCTTTGGGATTCAAGAAACACTTGCATTCGAATTTTCCAATAACGATAGTGTGTTCCATTGAACAAGGGTGGTCTATTGGTGGCATTTCCTTCACCTAAATGAGATTGCATGATGACCACAAAATAAAAACTCACTCTAAGGATTCTAACTCTAGGTTGTTAGACCTAATCAAGAGCACCCAAGCTCTGATACCAATTGAAAGTCCAAGATCGAATCCTAGAGGGGGGGGGGGTGAATAGGGTGAGCTCAAAGTCCTTGACCAACTTTCAATCTTTTGGCTTTTAAGTTGCTTATGCTTTGATGAATATTAATAATCTTGTGAAAAAGATAGATTCCTAAGTTAATCATACACAAGATGAAAGCAACTAGGAACATTCAACAATAACAACATCAATCACATAAAGTAAGCACAAAAGAGCATTCACCATAACACAAGTGTTTTATAGTGGTTCGGCAACCGTGCCTACATCCACTCCCGGTAACCCTACCGGATTTCCACTAAAACGAGTTAAGGTTTAGGATCACCTTGAACCTTACAAACACATCACCATGCTTTTCAAGGCTAAGCATGAACCATTACAACTCAACAAATGCTTTTAAAGGCTAAGCACCAACCTTTACAACGAGTGATTTTCTCTTAATTAATATGCCTAATGATGCATGGATAAGAGAACTATTAAGTGCAATGAGATGCCTCTAAATAGGCTAATTTGAAAATGAAATGCCAAACTCTAGACATATGCATATGAATGAGAAAGTGTAAGATTCATGCATATGCTAGAAAACACTCTAACTCTTTTTAGAAGGATGAAACACTAAATGATGCAAAGATGTTGATCATATTTAAATGAAAGAGTAGAACTGAAAAACACATGAGTTTTCAAGATGAAGAAACTTGATTTGAAAAATTACAACTTAACTCTAGCAAGTTAGTGTAGAAACTTGAAAACAAAACTCATGTGAATAGCTAAACATATGTTGTATCCTCATGACTAAACATGTTCAAAGATTTAACAATGCATGAACACAACATTAAGAAACTTGAGCATGCTTTTAAAAGAAATCAAAGATTAATACAAAGCATGAGATTAAATGAGAAAAGAGAGCACACCCATTTGAGATTTGAATCAAAGATTGAGTCCATGGATTAGCCCCATTAGTCCTTCAATAATCTCCTTAAAGTGTAGTTCTTCCTTGGCCTCAAGAGTTCCTTAAAGTTCAGCACTCAATCCCCAACAAAAATCCACTTTTTATAGCCAAAAAGTGTCCAACGGCTAGTGCCCGGTCGACCTGGTACAGGGCCCGGTCGACCGGGTGCTCAACGGTCAGAAATATATCCGTTGGAGCCTTAACGGCCATTTTCCCTGGGTCGGCCTGCACTGTGTGCCCGGTCGACCGGGTGCCTTGGCCGGTCGACCGGGTACACAGCCGGCCAACCTGCTGGCAGCCCAGATGTCTGATTTTTTTCAGAACTTTGAAGGAGAGTGAGGGCTGGTCTTCAATGAACTTTGGGGCACAATTCAAGCTTGGATTCAAGTCAGAAAAAGACTATTAAAAATGAAATATAAATGACTTGAAATCTCCAAATAAAAACTGATTTTAAAGAGAAAAACATGGAAAGCTTGAATTTTGGAAATGACACCAAAAACACCCACATAGGACTAGAAAACTTCATGAACTTAAGATTCATAAATATTATGAAAAACATGCATGACATGAATAAAATCAAAGATTATGAATGAAAATCAAGCATGAAAATCTTAAGATAAAAATCATGAATGAATGAGAGATCAAGCTTATGAAAATGAAATGCACCCTATCAAATTGCAACAAAATAAAACTCTAACAGGAAGTTCCTCTTACCATCAATGAGGATGTGCCAGTGGATGCTGACGAGCCTCCAGAGAAGAGAAGCCGAGAAGAAGAGACCGTGGGTGAAGGTATGATTCTTCTTTTTCTCTTTCCATTTCTTTCATGGGATTTTTTCCAATGTTATGATTTGCTTCTTGTTTCTGCTTTTTCTGTTTTTTTAGCAAGGAAGACTTGGTGATGCCTGAGGTCCCAACCGATGAGGTGGTGATGGATCCTGTTGAGGCACCTGAAGAAGAACCGAGGGACTCTTGAGTAAATCCAGAATCTCCAATTGGTACGACTTCTTTTGATCTTTTTTTTTTTTTTTTTTTTTGAGTTTGTGACTCGGTTTGCTAACACATTTTTTTTTGTCAGCTGACTTGCCACAGGATTCCGATGACTTTGAACCATCGATAGACGCAAATGTTGATGATGCTTCCGATAAGTTCATGGAGGAGGAAAGTGTTCCACCAGTCGTCGAAGAAGGTATTTTGTAGTTATAACTCTGATAATGATTTTCAAACAGGGTCATATTCATACCTTTTGTGTTTCCTTTGCAGGTTTTGAAGTGGCAGAGGAGGATCCGTCGCTTCCAGAGCAAGAGATGCCAGAGGTTGATCCAGAGGTAGAGATTCCTGGGACCAGCTCTGACAATATTGAGGAGATTCCTCGCGCTGAGATTCCTTCCCGGGCAGGAGCAGCTTCAGCTGGAAAGAGTTCTTTTGTTACTCTTTCAACAGATGATGACATGAGTAGCCGACCAACGGAGTTGGGCGAATCCTCAGCTGGGCCATCTCTTCTTTTTGCGAAGAAGGTGGTGGTGCGAGTTGTGAGCTCTTGGATTGAGACTCTCTTTTCTGGGCACTTGGAAGTCGGATTTGGCATGATCCAACATGTGCAGGAGATTCTCAGTGATGCTGAAGAGGCTGGTCTGGATGTCACAGGTGCCAGGGCGATCGTTGATAGGATCATTGCACTGGGTGACAAGTGGTTTGAGACCGTGAGTTTGGCTGATGACCAGTTCTTCAAGGAGATGTTCCTGGACCCTGCTGATAAGGCTAAGTCTGACCTGGATGAGGCTACAGAAAGCAGGAAGCAGGCAATCCGAAAGAGGAACTTAGAAGAGATAGCCATCATCAGGCTGACGCATGACCTTAACATCCTTGACAGGGAGGTCGATGAGGCCAGGAAACGTCTTGAGCATCTGCAGGCACAAGTCGCTGCCAAGTGGACTGCCATAATAGAGGCTCGCGACAGGGAGAGTGCCCTGATTCACCAGGTTGCAGATGTCGAACGGGTTCTCAAAAGGAAGTCTGATGAGGATGAACAATGGCAAACTGCTCGAGGTAAGCTTCCTGGTGTGAGAGAAGGGGTACAGCCCACTCCAACATCTCATGGCAAGTTCCTGAAGAAGCGTGCCTTGGAATCCTTGACGGCTGAGGCTAAAAGTTTGCTTGAGGAGCTGAACTCTTGGCTGGAGACAATTTTTGATTGAGCTCCTGTATATTTTTTTTTTTTTACAGAAACCATCCTTCTCTCTTTTCTTTTTTTTTTTTTTGGTACCACTTGTATTTTTTTTGTACTTATTTTTTGTAGTGCTTGTGAACACTTTTTCTCTCTTTTTTTTTGGTACCACATGTATTTTTTTTTGGTACTCTTTTCTCTTATTTTTTTTTGTTATCCCTACGCTCACTTGAATCTTTTTGTGATAAAAGTAATTGCTAAATGGGATGCTCTTCTTTTTTTTGTTATCCCTACGCTCACTTGAATCTTTTTGTGATAAAAGTAATTGCTAAATGGGATTTGACCAAAAGGTTGTCATTTTGTGAAAATCTTTTGTCAAGTGATTGTTTTGGCATGAAAGCCAGGTTTTTTGTTTGTGGCATGGAAGCCAATTTTGGCATGAGAGCCAGCTTTTCTTGTGGCATTGATAGCCGAGTTTTTTTTTTTTTGTGGCATCTATAGCCAGTTTTGGTGGCATTGATAGCCGGTTTTTGGTGGCATTGATAGCCGGTTTTTTTTTTTTTGAAATCCAAGTTTTTTTTGTTGTGGCATTGATAGCCGGTTTGTTTTGTGGCATTGATAGCCGGTTTGTGGCATTTATAGCCTGTTTTGATGGCATTTATAGCCGGTTTGGTTTTCAAAAATGCAAGTATCGACTAAAAGTCGCCTCCCTGCTGAATGTTCTTGCAAGTATCGATGGAATGTCGCATCCTTGCTCATTCGGTTGCGAGTATCGATGGAATGTCGCATCCTCGCGGATTTGGGTGCAAGTATCGATGAAATGTCGCATCCTTGCTTTTCAAAAATTTTGGTTTTGCGGGTACTGACTTGATGTCGTTTCCCCACGATTTTTGAAATTTGTGGTTTTCTCGAACCTTTGGGTTATGGATATCAACTGAAATGTTGCGTCTCCATAGTTTTTTTTTTTTTTTTTTTTAGGTTCTTTTTTTTTAACCTTTGGGTTGTGGATATCAACTGAAATGTTGCATCTCCACAGTTTTGGATTTTGCAAGTATCGACGAAATGTCGCTTCCCTGCGTTTTTGGAAGTGTCGAACGTGGTTCGCTTGCTTCCGATTTGTGCGAGTATCGACTAAGCGTCGCTTCCTCGCGGTTTTTGAAAAACCATTTTTTTTTTTGTTTAAAGACACGAGGGTCATAAGTTTTGACCTAAAACCATTTTGGCGGTAAAAGGCAGGGTGGACTAGGGTGGAAATCCCTGAATCCGGATTTTGTTTCAAACCATGAGTTTTGGGTTCAAGGGTTGAAAATTTTGGTCAAGTTAGGGAAAGGTTCCTAAACTTGGATATATATTTTTTTTTTGAACAATGAAACGATGAAAGTAAGCATTGTTTTAGATTTCTAGAAATTTCAACATTTGATATGAAAATTATAAAAAATGGTGGGTTTAGCGAGCGTGTACCTGGAAACCGGTTTTGGCCATACAGGCATTGCTCTTACCCAGTTGGGTAAGTCTTCAAGGGTAGTACCGCTTTAAGAACTTGCCATTGATGGGCAGCATACATCTGTCACCTTCCATGTTTAGGAGTGCGTATGCGCCATTGGAGAAAACTTTGTCGATGACGTAGGGTCCCTCCCATTTCGGCTCAAACTTGCCTTTGGACTTGTGAGCGAAGACCATTGGTCTTTTTACCGCAAGAACCAAGTCATTCTTTTTGTAGGCGCGTTGCCTGACCTTTTTATCGAAAGATCCTGCCATACGTGCTTGGTAAAGTTCAATGCTTTGTTGAGCTTCGAGCCGTCTCTCATCGAGATTGTCCAGCTCATGGAGCCGCATTTGACATTACTTTCTTGAGTCATGTCATTCTGCAAGGATACCCTCAAGGAAGGAATTTGTACTTCCAAGGGCACGACAGCTTCGCATCCATAGACCAAGGAGAATGGTGTGCTATGGGTTGGTCCTCGAACGGTGGTTCGATAGGCCCATAAAGCTTCAGACATTTTGTGGCTCCAGTCTCTTTTGTGATTAGAGACCATTTTTTTGAGGATTTTGCAGAGTGTCTTGTTGAAAGCTTCTGCTAACCCGTTTGCTGCCGGATTGTATGGAGTCGAAGGACAGCTTTGAATTTGTATTTGTCGCAGAACCTGTAGAATCGATGATCTCGAAACTGTGGTCCGTTATCATGGACGAATCTTTTGGGTATGCCGAAACGACAAATGATGTTGGTGCGTAGGAACTGAAGGACTGATGAGGTCTTCATTTCGTTAAACGCAAATGCTTCTGACCATTTGGAGAAATAATCCGTAGCGGCGAAGATGAAGCGATGGCCTTTGCTTGAAGGGGGAGAAATAGGACCTATGATGTCCATACCCCAGGCTTCGAAAGGCCATGAGATCGCTGTAGGATGCAGCCATTCTGGAGGCATGTGAATGTAATCTCCATGAACTTGGCATTGTTGGCAGCGCTTAGTAAATTGCATTGCGTCAGCTACCATGGTAGGCCAGTAATATCCTAACCTTTTTATCTGATCATAGAGCTTAGGTCCAGCCTGATGAGCTCCACAAAGACCAGCATGAACTTCTTTGAGTGTTTCTTCAGCCTCTTGTTGTGACAAGCAGCGTAGAAGTACTCCGTTGAAGGATTTCCTGTAAAGGATTTTTGAAGGAATATCCAAATGGAAGCTTGGGGTTCGCCTTTGGATGCTTACCCGTTCTTTTGGATCTTCAGGTAGGATTCCGAACATAATGTAATCAATGAACGGATCCCTCCAGTCGCCAATTGAAGTTTGAAGGATTGAAATCCGACTTCCGACCACTTGGTGGCATTCAGCAACTGCTTGGTGTGTGTTAAGAGGAGGAAGGATTCTTCTTTCGCACACTGTGACTTGCATGTTTTCCCCTTCCTGGATTGCCATGGATGCGGCAAGTCCGGCTAGGGCATCTGCACGTATGTTTTCACCTCTACGAATGTGGGTGATGTGACAGATGTCAAACTTTTGCAGAAGTGATTGTGCCTTGTTGTAGTAGGGCAAACAAATCTGGCTTCCTGACTTCAAATTTCTAATTCATCTGGTTGACGATCAGTTGAGAGTCTCCAAAGACTTCCAGCATGGTGATACCGGAATCGATGGCGAGTTCCAATCCTAAGATCAGAGCTTGATATTCAGCTGCATTGTTTGTGCATGGTTCCAGTAGCGAGAAAGCGTGTGGAATCATGTATTTGTCGGGGCTAACAAAGAGGATGCCAACTCCCGAGATCAGCTGTCTTTTTTCATTTGTCCTGGTTGCACCGTCAAAGTACATGTCCCAGGAGGCACTTTGTGAGAAAGTCTCCACATTGTAGACTGGTTCGTCTGGGAGATCATCTCTGAGTGGAGAGTCTTTAGGCAATGGATGCTCTGCGAGGAAGTCTGCTAGAGCTTGCCCTTTGATTGCTTTTTGTGGTACATACCTAATATCAAATTGTGACAGAAGGATGGTACCCATTTTGCCAGTCGAGCATTGAGAGAACCTGCCTTTGTGACAAGGACCTTCAAGAGGTTTGACCCTCGAGACCAGGTAGACTGTGTTGGAAGCAAGTAGTGACGCAGCTTTTGTACGGCGAACATCACGCAAGACATTCTTTTTCAACTGGAGAGTAGCGATGCTCTGCACCTACTAGCATGCGGCTGAGGTTAATATAGAGCAGCTTCTTTTCTTTGATCATTTTCTTGCGCAAGCAGAGCTTCCCAGAGAGTGATCAAGGGCTCTTGTGTACAAAGATGAATGGTTTTCCAGTGGTAGGAGCAGCTAACACTGGAGGTTTGTCGGTATGACTTGATGTTTTGGAAAGCAGCTTCACAGTCAGCATCCCAGACAAAGTTTACACCTTTTTTCATCAACCGGGAGAATGGAACGCATTTCCCCGAAAGATTGGAGATGAACCGTCTGATGTAGGCCTAATCTCCCTTGAAGCCCTTTGAGTTCTCTCAGGTTCTTGGAGAGGGCATTTCTAGAATGGCTTTGACTTTTATGGGGTCAAGCTCTATTCCAGCTTTTCGAACTAAGAATCCGAGGAACTTACCCCGACGAGACGCCGAAGAAGCATTTCAATGGATTCATTCGTAGTTTGTGTTTTGCGAAGCCGGAGGAAGACTTCTCGAAGGTTTTCGAGATGATCTTCTTTTCTTTTGCTTTTGACGGCGAGGTCATCAACGTAACATTCAACCGTCTTGTGCTGACATATCTTTGGAATATTTTCATCATAGCCCTCTGATATGTGGCACCAGCATTCTCAAACCAAATGGCATGACAGTTGTAACAATACACGCCAAATGGGGTTCGAAAAGGATGTATGTTTTTCATCCTCAGGATGCATCTTTATCTGATTGTAAGCCAGAGAAACCATCCATGAATGTCATTCGCTCGAATCCACAGGTATTATCAATCATTACCTCTGGTATGGGGAGCGGAAATTCATCTTTTGGGCATGCGCCATTCAGGTCTCTATAATCAATACAGACCCTGATCTGCCCATTTTTCTTTGTCACGGGGACAATGTTGGCCAACCATTCAGGATGTTGTTCCTCATGATGAAGCCGACGCTTTTGAGTTTTTGAACTTCTTGTTCAATTTTATCCATCACATCTGGACGGAATCTTCTTTGGCCTTGCTTGACAGGCTTGATGTCTTCTTGAAGATTGAGTTTGTGAACTGCTATTTTGGGGTCTAAGCCTGGCATTTCAGCGTAAGACCATGCAAAGCATCAACGAACTCACGAAGAAAAGCGATATACTCGGGTAACTCATCATCCTTTATATTCTTGCTTATGAATACAGGACGTGGGTTATCTGGTGTTCCCAAGTCTATCTTTTTGAACAGGATCTTCTGTTGGAAGGTTCGAAGGTGGTTCTCCACCAATAGTTTCGGAGGCTTCCAGCTCAACGAAACCTTCTGGGGTTTCAATGGCATTTCCAGACCAAGGTTTTTGTTCCTTTCCACGGGTCTTCTTGATCGTTAATTTTCCAGGCTTGCTATGAGATGATCCCAATCGCCTGTTGAAACCGAGTCGAAGTAGGCTACTTCTTTTGGAGATGAGGGTTCTTCTGGGTCAGAAGTCCCACGTCTGTGCCATCGGACAACTCCTCTTCATTTTAGGAGAAATCGTGCCAATTGGATGAGCTTCCTGGATCTTTGTCAGGTGACTCATCAAAGAGATATCCAGGGAGATCGATGTCTTCATGGACTTGAGATGTTGAGGCTTGGTCAGTATATTGACTTTTAGCCTTTGTGTCAACTGTCTCAAGGGAGTGTCAGGATCATACCCTAACCCGTGTGAAGACTTTTCTACATAGCCGTAGAGTCTCCAATCTTCCAGCTGGGCTTTTGGTCAGACGGGCCCAATGGCGTGAGAATACCCGGTCCTTCTCCAAACCGACTGGGTTTTGAGCGTCATAGCCCATTTTCTTCATAATAGCTTGTGCCACAGAACTGTAAAGGATAGTTGAGCGTACCTTTATTTGGAAAGGTTCAAGCATGGAGTTTGATGAAGAAGCATCCGATCTATGGAAGAAGATCGGCTTTTCCTTTGCTGAAGTTGCTGGAAACAACGAAGGAAGCTGACGTAGGATCTTCTATGTCAGAAGTTGTCTCATTGGAGTAAGAGCAGGCTGAACTTGCTGAGTGTCAGCTTGGCTTGACGATGTTGTGTCGTCCTGGCTCTGAATCCGAGTCCGTGTCTTGCATGATAGACACGAAAGAGACAACAATTTGCCCCCAGGCTTTTGTTTTGCCTTCTTCACTTTAGTTGTGATGACCAAAGGTTTTGAAGATTTGAGGGAGATGATGAAGGGAGTTGCATGCTCTCTTCAGATTTACCGGATGGTTTGTTTTCTTCCGGTGATGTTGAGGAGCTTTGCCTTTATCTTTCTGGAGATTTCGG